>SSNP01000218.1:104652-195325 GCA_006937955.1 Pachypanchax playfairii | reverse complement strand
GGGGGGGGCATGAACAAATTCTGACAGTTGTGTGACTATCTTGCAAATGTTCTTGTTGCAATTTAGTCACAAACTGTTTAATTTTTGTCTCGGTTTGTTCACATTTTACCCTCTTTTTTCACAATTTAGTCACCAAAGCCTCTTAAAGTTGTCTCGGATTTTCTCACACTCCTGACTCATGACGCCTAAATTGAGACCAATCAAGATGTGTTCCAGATGTGCACGATGACTAAAGTCTGCAAGGCTCCGTGATTCATGTAAGGAAACGGAGAAACCACACAAGCATTTTGGAAATTCTGTCACGAATGTGATTCGCAAACAGTTGGAGTCCAGAGAGATATCAGCTTCCGTTAAGGTCAGTGTTCATGATTCAACAACACTAACTGGCTTCCATGGAAGAGTTGCCGGGTGAAAACCACTGCTGACCACAGTGAACGCATAGCCCCGTCTCACATTTGCCAAAAGCACCTTGATGATTCACAAAATATTCAGTCACCTGATGAGAGAAACATGGGACCTTGTTGTGCATCTTGTTACAACTGATGTAAAACTAAGACGGTATTTCAGCCGAAGAGCATCATGCCCACATCAAACATGGCGGTGGTAGTGTGATGGTTTGGGACTGTGTGACTTCAGGACCTCAACAACTTGTAACTGAATCACGCTTGGGTTCTGCTGCAAGACAATAATCTAGAGAACACTGGCAGATCTACTTAACATTTATCAGTGCGTATGGTTTGGCTCAGCAGATTAAAGCATTTAATGATACTATTTACTTTATTAATCCCTCGTGGGGAAATTCTGCTTTGCATTTAACCCATCGTCACCGTGAGGTGAGGAGAAGAAGGCAGCCATCCTGTACGGCATCCGGGGGGCAGTTGCAGGGTTCAGCATCTTGGCCAAGAACACTTTGACACATAGTCTGCCGGCACCAGGTATCAAACCCCCGGTCCTTAGAACGGCGATCTCCCTTCCGCTAGACTACGCTGCCCGCCATTTCAAATACACTGATCATCTTCAAATATGACTTTTTGTTTGGACAAACCAAAACTTCCACAAAAAAAGATGTTTACTGAATACAAAGACACATCTGCATGTCCCTCATTCTTATGACAGCACATCCGCATCTGGCAACCAGCGAACAGCATCTTCCCTTACAGTGATTGTCATTAACCTACTTTAAAAAGGCATAAAACGCAACCAGGCAGTTCTCAGCTTGAACCGAACTCTGGCATGAGATTACTGCCTTCAGGCCTCTACAAATGATTTGCATTTGCTAAAGAATGAATGACATTGCAAACATAAACACATGCACACCAGCCTGCATATGTAAAACACAAAGAGCCACTCACAAGGAGATTGTGCGGGATGTTGAATGTCTAAACAATAAAATCTGCCATTTTTTTCTTTCTTTTTAAATAGAATGAACATTTATGGCAAATAAAACAGCAGCCAGTACACAGACTTTTAGCTAGCAGTACAGTAAGTTCAGCGTGATGCAAGAAGCACATTCCAGTTTCAGGATAAACTCCAGGTTTTCCAACGTGCAGAGTAATAATTATACCTTCAGTTGGATAGTGTAAACGGTGACAGGAAATCTGAGGTGCTCCAGAAGAAAACCACTGCGCTAACAGGTATAATATGGAACCGCACCTCTTCGCCTTTCAACAGCACAGACAATTAAATGATGGAGTTACAGGGAAACAAAAGCTTGTTTTCACAGCTGACACACATTATCACAGAGGTGCTTGTCAGTTGTCTTTATTGTTAGTCAGCTCACATGTTTAATCCAGTAATAGAAACATAAAGCTGGTCAGCTCAAATGTGTCTGCCACAGAAACTAACTGCTTAACACTGGAAACTTACTGTAGGAGTTTATTTTGTGTATTTAGTAGTTTGTATTTTAAAAGCTTCAAAGAAACTGTAAGACATCTGAGGTAGAAACAAGTGGATACAATCATTTACTGTCATACTTGATGCTCTTACAGTAACAAAGATCTGAGTTTATAAAAAACTAAGAAAGAAGTGAAGCTGGAGAGACAGGATGTGATGTTTAAAGGATGCTGAGTGACAGAAATAAAACTAATTACTGCCTCTTCAAGACTGACAAACAAAATAAAGACGTAACCGAAGGGTAAATGCAAGAGAAATGTTCAAATAATGTGCTGATGGTTTATTACAATAAAGTGCCTTTTGTTTACAATATGATAATAACGCTATGTTCATGTGTAAATCCAACACAGAGCAGCACCTTCAACAAACACATTATTAGTTTGACTTTCCTGATCATTCATATGATACATCTGATCTGTTAATTCAAGAATTAATTCTTTAAATTTAAACAGTTTTTTTGTTCAATCAACTGTACAGAAGATTTCTGATTTGAAATCAGTTGGGCTCTTCTGTTAGGTGGTATCTTGATGTGACACCTCCAGACTGGTGAAAAAGCCAATCAAAGCCTTGAGACTGTGCGGTCCCACCAACCATTTAGCAGGCTGTTTGTGCTCAGCAGGAGGAAACCAGAGCTGCATTTCACTGGCACAGAATGTTCTTTTCCCTGATATGAGCCCCCTCCAACCCCCTGACACCATCTCATCCTCTGACCTGTTCCAATGGGGTGATAGAGGGGTGCACTTTTCAACGTGACAACAGAAAGCCTCCGGCCTATAAAGAGTTTTGTGGAAAAAGAGAATTTTTGTCTGAAGTTTGGTGGAGACCCAAACTGCAGGTCTGTTTCCTCCTAAATACACCCCTGACTGACAGGGAAGGTTGAACCGATGTGGAGGGGTCAGTGAGTACGCAGTGGTGCACATCAGCATTCCACTGGACGCCTGCAAAATAATGGATCCCAGCTTTCATCTTCCTTACTGCTCCAGTATGAAGTCACAATAAATGTAATAAAGCTCTTACATTTTCAAAACATGATTCTGAAGAGCTTTCTGTGAAAATGCAAACATCAAGATCAACATAAAAGCAGACGTGTGGACGACACTGAGCCAGCAGCTGAGTATAAAGTAGAGGTCATGTTGAAATATAGCAGACAAGGGTTGAATTTTAAGTGCACACTGATCCATCAACAAATATTGGACCTATACATTTTTTTTGTTTTTTGTCCAATTAAATGTTCAAACAACGGTCAATAAACAAGTCCAGAATTTTTAGTCATTAAACAAATACTGCAGGTCATGTTCACGGTCCAATTACATGTAATCCTGCATCACGTGTGAAGTAATGAATATAAACATTAATGGAGGTGACAACTTAATACTAGAGACAGTGGGACACTTTGCTGCGTTAAAGCGGCAGAAGAAGAAGTATAATCAGATTTTTGACTGATCTGCTGGTCACTTGTCAAGCTGAACACTGTAGCATAAGATTGGGGGAAAAAAGGTTTACCACACTGGTGGAGCTCCAAGAAATGACCTGAGAACAAATAATTCAAGGACTGTATACAATTTAAAGGAACACACATAAGGACATGGGAAAAACATGCAAGCATAAAAACAAAACCCTGCACTGCCATGATGTGATCACTGACCAGACAAATGATTAAAAAACCGTCAGAACTGTAGCCAGTTGCTGTCACCAGGTGTGTAATCAGTGCATCTGAATCACAACGTGCACCTCCAAACGGCAGCAAGATGATCTTGAAGGTCTGAACGACTGGGTTCAGGCTCTGGAGCAGAAGGATTTTATTGAAAATTATTGATATCAGCACAAACAAATGCAGTCGTCCTCTCCACTATAGATAAACAGGCGGCCATGGCTCAAGTGGTAGAGCGGGTTGTCTGGTAATTGGAAGGTCGCTGGTTCGAATCCCCGCTCTGCCCAGAGCAAGACAAGACACTTAACCCGCTTGGCCTGTTTGGTGGTGGTCGGAGGGTCCGGCGGCGCTAGTGTCTGGCAGCCTCGCCTCTGTCAATGTGTGTCCCAGGAGAGCTGTGGCTACAACGTGTGTGTAGTTCATCATCACCAAACGTGTGCGTGTGTGTGTGTGTGTGTGTGTGTGTGTGTGCGTGTGTGTGTGTGTGTGTGTGTGTGTGTGTGTGTGTGTGTGTGTGTGTGTGTGTGTGTGTGTGTGTGTGTGTGTGTGTGTGTGTGTGTGTGTGTGTGTGTGTGTGTGTGTGTGTGTGTGTGTGTGTGTGTGTGGAGTGTGTGTGTGTGTGTGTGTGTGTGTGTGTGTGTGTGTGTGTGTGTGTGTGTGAACGGGTGAATGACACTGTAGTGTGAAGCACTTTGGGGGTTGTGGGACCTGTGTAAAGCGCTATACAAGTACACGCCATTTACCATTTTACAGACACTTTTGATATGTAAACACGAAAATCTTTTTAAGTAAGAGTGTTCCATCTTCACTTATCACAGTCCACAATGTCTCATAAAGAAAACAGCATTTTCTACAACTTGCTTTCCAAAGCATGATGTCCTGCCTTGTTTCCACACGCTGTTTTTCTAGTACAAAGAATTCACCCGACAGCAGACAATCTCTTGTTGTCTGATACAAGTGTGAAAGGGTAACTGCTTAATGTTCAGATCTGAGGAGGAGATGTGAAAACAATGGAAGCGGTGTAAAGATAAAGAAGGAATGCATTTAAAACTGAGATAAGAGAGGTGATAGAGGAAGAGAAAACTAAACACACCACTTAAGATATCAGGTCTGTCCTGTGTGCGCACACACACACGCATAAGGTAAGCATGACAAACTGAAGGAGACATACAAAACAAAACACTGGTAATATTGGATCCCGCTCTGTATGAGCTGAAAGTTCAGCAAAGCATTGGAAAATTCAGATGAAGATCATCCAAGTGGGAAACTTCTAGGTTCTGTTCATTAAAGAGGGTCTCTAGATATCGTCAGCGGGGTTATCAGGTTAAAGCTTTGTGGGAGCTATCTTAATCTAAACAGTGGAAAGTTACCAGACACAGCAGATTGTGCCTGTGTGTGTGTTTGCTCTAAGAGCTGCTCTACTGGACTACATTCTGGTGATGTCAGCACTTCCACTTTAACATGAAACCAACTGGTTTACCTTTACAGGTAAACTTAATGGGACCTTCTATAAACTTCTGAAGGAAACTGCTCAATGTTTCAGTACTTTTTACACGACTTGTTCTCTGACAAGGAGCAGAACCTCAGTGACCCAAGAGCCTTCAAGAAGAGTGAGATGTCTCAGCAGACAATAAGTCGACTTGTGAACATCATGAGACATTGTTGTCAAGCTGTAATTGATGCTCAAGGTCACATGACAAGTCATTGCAACATTAACACGTTTTTCTCCATAGATTTTCCTTAAAAGCCAAATATCCTGAACTTTTTCTGAATAGTGAACACAATGGTGAACCTTATTTTCATGTTCCACTGCACTGCTTAAAGAGGCCCTTCCATTAAAAACGTTTTTTTGAGGTTTCTGTTGAATATTTTAGCTCCACAGGTGTTCTTACCTTCATAGTGGGTGTGAAAAAGGGTCAACAACTTCTCTTTCAGTTTTTATCTCTCAAACTATGCAGTTGGCAATAAAACCCAAATTCTCTAGAGTTCAAATGGCCTGTATTTGTTTTGTCATAACTCCTTTGGCTCATTAGTATTCATCAGCTCCTGCAGTTGAAACCAGACCTAGCATGCTGCTGGCTAAAAGCTGTTAGCATAAACACGTATCAAACCGGAAGAGACTTGGTGCGCTGTTGCCATGTGCAGAGGGGAAGGAAACAGGAAGCCATGCTCTCATAGGCTAGTTTGTTAGCCAACCTGAGTCCAGCAAATTCGCATAATGAATATTAATGAGATACAGCCTGAAGCCAGCTGAATCTTCATGCAGAATGACTGAAAGGTCTGTTAATCAGTGTTTCCTAACATTTTTTAGATATAAAATGTTTCATATTACAGGTTAATACTTCAGAAATAACCACAAAGTCATGAAATTTGTGTGAAATGGCCTCTTTAACACTGTTTATTGGATGGAAAACTCTGCTTTCTAAAGATTTATACATAAAAAGCAACCCTACAGTACAATACAGCAATACTGTCATGACTACATTGCTGTAACACATTAAAGACGGAAACCTAAAGCCAGAGAGACATCTGCAAATTTACAGCTAGGGTCACAATGAATTGGTACTGTATGTACATTATGACTGCAACAGATTCTCCATATGTGCAGGTCATGTAGGGGCAGATGACATGATTACAATAAATTAGGACAGTCGTGTGACTGGCATGCAAATACTTTGGCAAATTTTAGTCACAAAGCCATTTCTGCACAATTTACCTTAATTTTATTAGCATTTAGTGTTAAATGTTGTCACTTTTATCAAACCTTCTGACTTGTGAAACCAAATCAGAAGTGGGCCAACTGCTCTGTAACTATCTTTTAAAAACTTAGTCTGGCATATTTTCAACAAAATTCAGATAAAATCACAGTGATGTAACCAGAAACCTGGTAAGAAACTTGCCTAATACATTTATTGATCAAATATTCTCATGTTTTAGATTTAAAATACTAACAGAGACTCTGCACACACTTTCACACTAGAGTGTGTGAGAGATTACAGACCACGGTCAGTGGTGTCTGTTTCCACACAATTCTGTATCACAGAATCAGCAGAGTGAAAACAGCATTGCTCTTGATAAGATTTGGACCTTTTGTGAGGCAACTTGAATTACTTTACCTCCCTGCAACCATGAAGCTCAATGTCAGAGTCTCACAAACAAAACAAAAACCAAAGCATCATGGCCCTCTTTTACTTTACTGTCATGGGCAATGTCATGTTTCATTGAGATTTGGCTGAGTACTTCCATCTGTTTGCTGTGATTAGTACTTTATATGAAGTTTGTTGACTGTAATAGTAATTACTTGTATAAATGTGAGTCAGTACTTTCTCCTATCTGGTGCTGCATGTGCACACCTTTTACAAGTATTTACTGCAACCAACTCATATGTTTAACTTTCCATGGAAAGGTTCCAGTCAGAGATTTGTTTTTATGACAGCAGTGTTAAATTCCACAACTGTAGGGAGGAGGCCATGAGCAAAAAACCTGCTAAATTCTCCAGAATTTCTTTATTCTAAGAAACAATACAAGTCATAGTCATGATTCCATTTGACTTTGAGTAAATGTTTGAAAGAATAAGGATTTTACTAGCAGTACTTCTAGGAGTCATTAATTCAAACTGAAGGTAAAAAGACTCTTTTCCATTTTGTCATGCTAAAGAACTCTAACTGTGAGATAAAGATCACAGTTGTGAGTTGAAACACCAATGCTGAGCTTCTAGGGAAACAGCAATACCAGCCCAGCAGGAAGGCTGGCTGGGAAACTCACAACACGCAGCAGCCAAAAGGCAGAAAAATGCCT
Organism: Pachypanchax playfairii; assembly: GCA_006937955.1. NCBI lineage: Eukaryota > Metazoa > Chordata > Actinopteri > Cyprinodontiformes > Aplocheilidae > Pachypanchax > Pachypanchax playfairii. Next base: position 187,983 of record SSNP01000218.1, on the reverse strand, counting down.
GCATTTAACTTCAAAACTGATCTTTTGCATCTAAAAAAGTAACATGAAAACGAAATTAGACATTAAATGTTACACATGAGAAGTTAAAAAAAATACATCTACATAAAGATAATCAACAGGATATTCCCAGCAGAAAGCTGCTAATATCTGGTTCTTGTAAATATTCAAATTGCGTCTCTGTATATTCTTCAACTAGATCAAAGTAAGAGTTAGAATCTCATCCCACTGCAAATCTTTGTTTTCAGCAGTGGTTGTAGATGTGACATTAAACAGTGGGTCCCACAGACTGCTGCTGTGATAACAATCCAAGCTTTAACAGTATATATATGGAACTCTGAAGCGGTAAAGTCTGGTGACACAAGACAGAGCTGGTCATCGGGTCACCAGTTCAAATCCCCGCTCCTTCAGGAAAGATTGTTTCACGGTTGTGTCCTTGGGCAAGACACCTCACCCACTCTGCCTGTTTGGTGGTGGTCAGAGGGTCCAGTGGCGCCTGGCAGCCTCAACTCTGTCATTGTGTGTTCCAGGACAGCAGTAGATACAATATGTGTGTAGTTTATCACCAAACGTGTGTGTATGAATGATGAACTGCAGTGTAAAGTGATTTGGAAGTCAGGGTCTGACTTAAGAAGAAGCTACACAAGTACACGCCATTTACAAGAACTGATGATGATTCGGATCCAGATAACCTGATAGAGATCTGACTCTCCTTTGATTCTAGCTGTACTAAACAACTGGGAGAAAATTTTACAGGTTCAACACAATAAACTGTATAAACTCAGCAGTCCAACTGCTGCGTAAGTGCTTCCCTTTCATATTGTATATGAAGGACCGTTGGCAGAGTCAACACCTTTTTATCTGATTACTACATTAGAAAAGCATTATGGTGCATTCACACCGGCCACTTTGTCAACGTCAAGCAACGCTCATAACGCTCCAAATTTGACGTTTGAAGTTGAAGCTCATAACGCCTGCCAGTCAGAGCGCATAGGCGTTAAAGCTCGTAAAGCCTGACCGAAAAAGAGTGCGAAGGCGGGGCTTCCTTTGTTATTGGATGTTCGGAGCTATGGCGGATCATATTGAGACAGTGGCTTGGATTTATTTACTTCATAGATCTAGACAACGTGGACGTCGGGTGCATCAGCACCGTTTGTGGATACACCCCATTCTTCAGATGCGTTCTGAGTTTGGTGAGTTTAACCATTTGCTCCAGGAGCTACGTTTGGATGAGGTTGATTTATCTTCCATTTTGGCTGATCCCGCTTCTTTCCGGCTACGTGCTGTGACGTCTTACGTCACTACGATGAGACGCTCTGATTGGTTGACATGCCGCTTCAAGAGCGTTATGAACGTCAAAAGTTAAAAGCTGAACTTTGAGCTTTTCTAGCGTTTCAAGCGTCAACGCCTGAAAAGCTAGAAAAGCTTGAAAAGTTGTCGCTCATAACGCTCACAAAGCGCCGCAGAGCCGTTGACGTCTGTCTGACGTCCGTCCACCCTAGACTTTACATATAAACTTGCCGCTTATGAAGTTGATGGTTGGGCCGGTGTGAACGCACCTTTAGTTATGAGCTAATCTGTACATCATGAAAAACCCTGTCAAAAGAATAATTTAAGATCTGCAAATTTAAGTTTGTCAAAAATTTTAAAACCGACAACTTATATCTTTTATAAAATTATTTATGAAGAAGTTGCTTATATCAGTTATAAATGCAAAAAAGTTCAGAGAGAAAGTCAAAACCACTGACTCATAAAAACTAGACCAGTTGTCTCCGCCATGTTGAAAAGTGAAGCCATGAGATCCTGTTTACAAGAACTGCCATGTTGTAATTTTGTCACTCTGTAAACAAGAGACACAGGGGCAGAAAGTCCCGCACACTCTCCAAAACCAATAATGTTTTTATATTGAAACTAATAGCAGTTAATAGTATAAGAAAAAAGAACATTTGAATATGCAGCATTGAAATAAGAACTGTGTAAATCAGTAACACAAACACCTGAAACAAACAAGGTCACGTCTTTTTTCATTCACATGAAGCAGAACTCAAAACTTTACACTGGAGTCAGCTGTTTGTAGAGTCACAGCATCTACTTCCGCGTTCCATTTATGGGTCTAATTTTCTTTACAAATTACAGGTTCTCTCTGTGCAGAGTGGGTTTCCTCCCACAGACCAACAACGTCCATGTTTGATCAGCTGGTGTATCTGAATTGTCTTGAGGTGAGAGTATGTGAATGGTTAGGATGGTCTGGCGTCATGTGCAAAGTGTACTCCACCTCTCATCCAATGGTGACAGACATGAGCCCTCTAAAATCCTGCACAGGATCAAGATGAAATGGATGGGCAGATGAATGATCATCATCAATGTCACCAAGTCAATAATACAAGAAGCAGAGTGTGAAAAACTAAAAACAGCTATAAAAGAGCAGAGGTGCTCCTAATCGGAGAGATTTTACTACTGGGTCAGCAGAAAGTATCCAGCCAAGGTAAAGAACAGGTTTTAGCTGTTTACTTGCCTAGAGCATCCAGGTAGGTTTAACTCACTGACACAATAGAGGGTAAACACTGATGACCTTAACCATATTTACATAAAAATGAGCTTGTTTAAACGCTTTTTTTTAAACTCACATGTACACCATCTATTCAAGACTATTAGAGTCTTCTCTATGTCCACATTTGTGTGTTTACATTTTGGGCTTTGACGCAAAACAAATGTTACATAATGTCCTCCAATTCAGCATGGAACACAGTTTCTGATAATCCCAACTTTCAGAACCTAACACTTGTAAAGACTTACCAGACTGTAGAAAAAGAATTCAAGTGGCAAGTTAGTTGTTTTGTCTTGTCGTGGCTCCCGGGGTTGTAAACACCCTCTCAGGGCTCTTTAGGTAATTCTTCAGAAATCAATATTAAATTTAGAAATGGCTGATAGCATGTTTGTTGCTATAACTGTTACAAGACACACAGTACAGACAACAGTAACAAAGTCCAAACATTTGTATTGTTATTCTTTTTAAAATTTGGTTAATTAGCAATGCTAATATACTTTAACCAGCAACCACTGAGGTCACAAGTCTCCAGTAGCATTGTCAAAAAAAATCTACAAGATATTAACGATATTAAAATGTAAGATTAAATCAGATATTTATTTTTGTTAGTATTGATACAACATTGACATCTTCATCTGCCGCTGCTGTCCCACAACCTCGACGGCTACTGCAAGACGTGCCACGCCACTGCTCTCCTCACTATCAGCTACTTCTGACATGCTGCTGTACTTTCATCAAGGGGATTCATCAAGTCCATCACCCTGATTTAAAACAAGCTAAATTTCTACAAGAGACCCGGTATCAAAATCTAGTTAAGCCTGATGTAGCAGGTGAACCAGACCTCATGCTTTTAGGAAGGAGATGGTAAGGGACACAGGTTTGTGCTGTAGGTAGCCAGGACCAGATTAATCTAGATTTAGCAGCAGAGTGACCCGTATTGCAAGAACAACCCACTCACCAAGAGACCAAACGCCCAGATAAATCCCTGCATGAGGGCGACACCTTGGTTCAGAACTGTCTCATGAACTAACCAGACAACCGAGACTGAAATCAAAATACATCTAAACTAACATCTAAACTGTGAAACAAGCTTTTATAAAACAGCTGAGTTTATGGGTCCAATTTAAACACTGTGAAAAGTTTGAGTTCAAGCTAACTTGTGAATCAGAAGGTGCACAGCTCATTAAAGAGGCCGATATGTTGACAAGTCAACAGGTAAATAAACAAATTCTTTATATACTGTTAAAGGCTGTTAAGCACTTTGTCAACAAACTGAAAAGAATTGATTTCATGGAGTTTTCTGTTCTGTTATTTTAACTTTAGAAAAAAACTTCGTAACATTTTCCTTTAAAGAGGCCATTCCGTTAAAAATGGTTTTTCTGAGGTTTCTGTAGAATATTTTAGCTCCACAGGTGTTCTTACCTTCATAGTGGGTGTGAAAACAGGTCAACAACTTCTCTTTCAGTTTTTATCTCTCAAACGACGCAGGTGGCATAAGCCGTGCTCTCATAGGCTAGTTTGTTAGCCAATCTGAGTCCAGCAAATTCGAATAATGAATATTAATGAGTTGAAGCACAAAGCCTGACAAATCTTGACACAGATAGATTGAAAGGTCTGTTAATCAGTGTTTCCTAATGTTTTTTTAGATATAAAATGTTTCATTTTACAGGTTTAAAATGAAAGAAAAACAAAAAAAAGACTTTATCTAATTTAGAGGTTAATTTAGTCTGTATTCACACCTGATAGTCTGGTGGACTCGGTTTGATTGGGGACCAAAATTGCAACATTGTTGCTGTTTTTAGCTGGTGCAGTTTGGATTCACACTGCACTCAATGAAACGAATCAAATAACCTTAGGAGCATGTTACTCCCCCGCCTGTGGTGGCGCTGTAGTGTTACTGCACTTCCTGGCACTGCTGTGGGAGAGTGAAACATAAACAAACTTGGAAAACTTGGAGTAGCAGCAGATTCTGGTAGTTTTGGGATATATGTTTTGTGTTTGGTGAATGTACCAGATCAATATTCTGCAGCAATGGGCTCAGGATGAGCAGATAACGAGGCAGAGGACTACACGAGGCGGCTGCACAATATAGTCCGTTTCCTGCTTTTCCTGCGGTCTCGGTTCGGTTGCATTCACACATGTAATCGAACCGCACCAGAGTTTGTTTCAATCAAACCGAGACCCACGTTTTTAGGCGGACTCGAGTTTGAATGTTTGGTCTGAATCAGAGTTCGGTTGCCTGTTCACACCTCCCCAAACAAATCGGACTTTATGTGCAAACGAACTAGAGTTCGATTCAAGCGGACTAAACAGCGCTGCTGTGAATGCACCATTAAAGTGTTTCTGACATGCTCAGGTTGCAGTAAAACATTTTTTTAAAAAATGTTTTAAATACTTGCATCCCTCAATCACAGCATTAAAGAGGGAAATAAAATGATTTGTTTACATCAAACCAACAGGAACCCCAGGCTGTAAACAATCATGGCAGCATCCTTTTACACAAGATCAAAACTCTTGGGACTCAAGCCTCATGTTAGCACTTAGTAGATTAACTATTTCTTAATGCAAAAGTAAAACATTTCTGAATTGATAGGTTTAATGGATCTAAAGGAAGATGTTGGTTCATAACACACAACACCTCATACAGCACCTCACTTGTCTCTAGTTCTCTAATGGACGGCAGATCTAATGCCTTCTGTCTGAAAGATGAAGCTAGGGCAAAACTGGCTGATGCAACATGACAATGACCCCAAGTTACAGAAGCGAATTCACAACAGAATGACCAAAAAAGAAAAGTGTCAAGGTGTTGCAATGACCTTGTCAAAGTCCATATGCAAACCTGATTAAATGCTCTGGGGGACCTTAAGAGAGCTGCAATTACACAAATGGCCTCCAACTTTAATGACCCGGTGCAACAATGTGAAGAAATGTGGCCAAAATTCCTCAGTTATCATGTGAGATGCTAACAGTCATCCTCCAGATGATTACTGAGATCTGTTGCTTTAAAAGGTGGTTTTAAGCAACAGAAGAAACATTTTATATGTCAGCTAAAGAAATGATAATGTCCACATGACTTTTTATTATTTCCATATAGGTAAACTCATAACTTTTTTATTGAGGCTTCATGCGAGCATATACGTACATCTAATACCATTTGTTGATTGACTGATTGATTTGAGGATTAAATGATAGAAGTAGGATAAGATGTGTTGCATATGCAAGGAGCTCTGAAGGGGCCGCACCACAGCCTAGCCTAGAGTCTAGTATCAATCCACATTATTTCACATTATACAGTCCGGCCTAAGAAAAAAATAATCACAATTACTTTAATTAACAAATTATCACAATAATAAAAAACCTTTGTTGCATGGCCAGGGGTACCAAGCCTGACTCAGATGCTCAGAGTACCAGGTCATAGAACCTTTCAAGGTCTAAAAAAAATATTATATATATAAAATACCACTACTTTATACTACTTTAGGCTAAAGCCTCATCTGTTACATCTCAGCCTGATTCCCCAGCTGCTCAAGCAGCAATGGGAAGGAGACATAAAGTTTGTCTGTGTTCCATTAGGTTCCAAAATGTCCCAATCGTTTGATGTAGCAAGGGATCAGTGTCTCATACCAAATATATTCCTTCAAAATCCCTGCATATCCTCAAATGTGTTTTGAGCAAATTGCATCTTTTATAGTCAATTGGCAACTGATGAAAAACTAAAGAAACTGAGGTCCATTTCTGTTTTTCTTTTTACCAGGTTAAGATGGTTTGGTGGAAGCAGCTTTCTGTGCAAATCAATGAGCAAAATATTCCAGTGACCTGACCGTACTCTGAAGCATGCCTGCAGATAGCAGGCATCTTTCCAAACTGACCAGGTTCATCTCTTCAAATGTGAAAAAAACTACCAGTCAGTCTAGTCTGACTAACAGGCTCCACACAAAGTGCTTTGAGCAACAAAGACAACAAAATAGAGAGTGAGCACACAATCAGTCAGGGTTTGTGTTTGGGTCGCCAACATCTGCAAACGATCTAAATTGCTTCCCAGAATCATTTTTGGTTATACAATCTTATTGTGCAACTTTAAACAATGTCTTTTTCAATGTTTCACTAATTATCTGATCATTCTCTTCTGACATGTACATCATCTGGGAAGTAGTAAGAAGATCTTTGGGTCCTTTTGATTGCAACTATAGATCAACTATCAAATGATCAATAGTAGTTCAATACAAGTAAAGAGTGACAGTTCAAGAACAGCAATGCAAAAACTCCTCCTGGATTTCTTCGGTCACCACATCCCCCACCCAGTGTGAAGAGACATCCAACTGGTGATGAGCTCTGTAGCTTATTGTTGGTAATTACACATAAGCCTAAAAGAAACAGTGCAACAGATCAGCATTCCTTCTACTGACCTCTACTTTAGTTTTGACATTCAGACCTATATACGTCACATCCTGGCATCGGTCTACAGGGAACTACAGTCTCTGACACAATGGATAACGTTGATTATTTTTTTAATGCTATGTACAATAGCTGGGAGAGCTTAATGTCCTGCAACCAAAGAAAGAAGGGGAATAAAGAACGTGCAAACAAAATATATTTTAAACAGTATTCAATTTCATAGCTCAAGTGGTAGAGTGGGTCATCCGGTAACTGGAGGGTCACCGATTCGAATCCCCAGTCTGCCCGTAAAAGATCGCTCGGCCGTTGTATCCTTGAGCAATGCCGCATTTCACCAACAGAACACGGTGCGGCTCGGTTTACTTTTGCCCCCTGCGGACAATTTTCCACCGCCTTCTCGGGCCTTTACCGCGTCATTCCGGCCTGTTTTTTAAGATCACCTCCTTGATGGTCCGAAGCAGGCAAAAGCCGGCCAGCACACCCACCTGTCTACTGATTGGTCCAGTAAATTGATACCAGTGACACAACTGCTTACGTAGTGGTAGCCACTGATTGGCCTGACTGGGATCACATGATGTGATGTCAGGAGTTTGATTTCTCAGCCAGCAACAAAGGTGGTTTGTTTACTTCATTCAAGATGTCAGCAATAACTTAAGTCACGCTGCTGTTTACTTTAGTTCTGCCAGTTAGCTTTCAGCTAGCTGTGCCGATTAGCTCTATCTGCAAAGTTTTTGTTGTTTTTTTTTTGTTCAACAGAGTCTTGCACACAGGTAATGGATACCTCATTTTTGTCCAGGTAAAAGAAAAAGGAACACTGCAGGCTTGTGGGATTAGAACATTTGTGGGAGACAAACACTCTGCTGCTGTGCTGGAGGCCAATGAAGTCATACAACCTGGGACCCTGTCTTGTAGTACATCACCTTGTTTTGAATGAGATAAATCAAGATTCAAGTGAAATGCCTGAAATATTTTTTTCTGTGATAACTGATTTGTGCAGATCATGCGGACACCATTGAATATATTGATATTGCAAGAGTTTGAGCTTGTTATGCCCATGTTGTAATTTGTAGCAAAAGTTTGGTAGGTACCTTTACTTCATATTGAAGAACTTTACTTTCCACGTGTTTGATGGTGGACATACAAAGATAAATATCAATGTTTTTAATCAGGTTTTAATATTAAACAATTTTAACTTATTTTAAAAATTTCAATCATAGATTAAAATCCTACATTTTGCTGTACTAATATCATGATTTGCATTATATGTGTAATTAAATTACTCAGTCCAATGATATTAAATAATGAATTTAATATTTTAAGATAGAAAGAATCTTGTATTTGAAAAATACTATAGTACTGGTCCTTTTTTCTGTGATTAGTTGCCCAAATAGTTGCTTCTTGAATGATAATGTGATAATGTTCTGGGAGGTGGCGGTCTAAGTCCTCATAACATGACAAAGTGAGCAATAGAGCAACTGATAGAATTGCTGATCTCTGGAATGTGTGGGATTTTAGAGGTATGTGAATCTTTTGTTGGCATAGCTACAGTCAATTTGCAATGCAATTACTTAACCTGGAAAATAATGTTATTTCAGAATGCCTGAAACCAGGAAGGGCCACATCATGCATAGGTTGCAGGACGTTATTGAGGCCATCCAGAATAGGGACAGTAACTTGGAAATGTCAGAATCAAGTGATCATGTGAAGTACGAAGATATTCATGAACGCAAGATAAGAAAAATAAAATACCCAGCTACCACCAAACTTCTGATGGAGTTTCTTCATCTGTCAAGACAGCCAAAAAGTCAAATGCACACCCACCAAGGAAAGTTTGCAAGGATGTGATTGGATATTTTCACATAAAAGCTGATAGAAGACGGTGTAGACATAGTGCTAAAGGCTACATCAACACGGAGGCTACACCAACATGCTTTGCAGGAAGTGCAATGTCCACCTCTGCTTTTCAGAGAAGAACTGCTTTTGGAACTTACAGAATTGAATCAGTCATTATCTCTACCTGCTTATTCCTGTTCAGGGTCACAGGGTGACTTCTATTCTATTATTTGTTTTTAATTATTGTTCATAAGAATGACTTGTATTAGTATTATCATATTATTATTATGTGGATACATAGACTTCGGGGGACCTTTTAAAGTATGAAAAAACCCACCTAATTGTTCTGTTCATGTTTTCAGAGTGTGATTGATATCACTGAAATGATGCTACCGTACACATCCAACGTTGCAATTTTGCAACATTCCCCCAAAAGTTATTAAAATGTACATAAGAAAAAAAATCACTGATTTCTGCATCATAAGCCTCCTAGAACAACATTTAAAAAGGTTGAAAAACATTTTGGCAGATTTTTTTCTATATTTGGGTTTCTGGGGGTTCAAACCAGATCCTGCATTTTAATGTCCACCCTGCTGCTCAGAGACTTAAGCTAAATTAAATTTCAAGCTGAGAAGAAATTCTCTACTTTACAAAACAGAGCTGAATTAAACTTTATTTTATAAAAAAAAAAAATCAGCTGATGCAGTAACTGGGTACTCTAAATATTCTCCATACAGGAGTACATGTTTCATACAGAACATTAATGCAATGAACAGTGTGTCAGCAACTAAAGACTTGTACATAAATAATCATCTCAGTGTTTCAGGTCAGTGGTATGTAAACAGCCTGTTACTTGCACTCAGACATGTTAAACAGCAACTTTTCCCACTTATCTCATGTCACCTTGACACAGAGGGATTTATAGCCTTTAAACAATGACTGCTGGAAGACCAAATCCTAATCCTTTCATTCATGCTAAAGTCAAAACACAAGAACCCTAATAAGAAAGACGATGATGTGAAGGCTAGTCCAAACAGAGCCAAACATCTGTCAGATCAACTCACGCTACAGAACAACTGCAGACAAAAAGAATCTCTGGAATCTCACTGTTGACTGACCTGGAAAGTACATTACTATTCAAATGTTTTGGTCTCACTAAAGGCTCCACAGGAGCCACACTGTAACAGAAGGGTTTACCAGAGAGATATCATTTCAGCTGGTACTTTCCACCTGTGTTGACTTTAGATGAGAGTGGATATCACAATGGCTATAGTTCCACTGAGACAAAGAAATCTAGAAAACTAAACAATGGAAACACCATGAGTCTGCTTTTTCTTAGAGTTGTGACTTCTCAGCTCACTTATCCACAGATAACCCATGCCCAGCATGCCAGCTAGCATGAATTCCCCCCTGTATAGTGGACAAAAGAATTCAGACACACAACCTAATTCAACAAATTAAATATTTCATTCTAAATACAACACAGAGGACAGAAGCCTTTAAGAAAACTCAGATGTTCTGGACTAAAAAGATAGAAAAATAAGATGTTATTTAAATAAATCTAGCACGGAAAAGTGTTTTTAGTGCAACATATTAGTTTAATAACTGCTTCCTATTTGTGGTGTTAATGAAAGTTTGTGTTGTGTCATGATTTAATGCCTGGTGCTGGCAACTTGAGAAGTGTGACTGAAGAGTCTCAAAGCAGAAAACTGGACTTCAGCTAGTTCTGAAACACATCTAAAATATATTAACAGGGTGTTTGCCTGTGCCTGTAAAATGTAACACATTGATTTGAAATGTTGTTGACCCACAGAGATTGTATCTGTGTTGTCTGCATTCCTTTGTCGTTGTGTATTTGTTTGCCAAGGGAGGACAGAAAAATCTCTGGAATTTGATGGAAGGGATGAATGAGGCTGCAAATCCAACCAGCGGTCTGAAACAAGCAGGCCAGTCAGAATGTTTGGTGCTTTATGTCAACTTCTCTTGATAAACACAGAATCTCAAGGCAAACCTGCTCCGATACCAAGGCCAACCATTCGATGACGTGATCACAGGTGCAATGGACTGAAATTCAGAGCTCAGAAAATTTTTAAGTATTTGATGCGATTGTTTCATTCCAGCATGACACCACTTGTTGATTTTATGTAAGAGGAATGACTCCTTGATTTAAAAAAAAACAAAAAGACTTCTTTCACTGTAGATTTTTGGTCAAAATATGCTTAATCTTTTCATTTGAACATGTACCTGAGCCAACTACATGTACATTCCAACTGGTGCACTGAATTATACCAACTATGTTTCACAGTGACACATATACAAATCAATGAAGCTTCTAACTTGACTTTTCTTCTGAAAACTGTCCACTGTCGAGCAAAATGGTGGGAAAAAGGCCCTTGTAACAAAATATGCCAAATGCAACCAGTTTCAACTTCACTGAGTCTCTGGTCACAGCTCATCCCAATCTGACGGTGTTAACAGTGCACAATTAAAGGCCACATAATTACAGAAGGCCCCTTCAGCACAGCCAAACCAGTAATGTTTTCTTCCAGGAATTCCAGGGATGGGTGTGACTGTTGACTAAATGCAGTCATGGATGTGCCTAGTTTACAAAGCAGCACCTATAATTACCAGCCCCGACAACCTCCAGCCTCTGAGTTGGGGTAATGGGTCTTCAAGTGGTTGTGTACGATTGTTTTTTGTCGGGTTAACTAGTGTGTTGTGTACATGTAAATGCACAGGAGTTGTGCTGCAGGAAGTGCAAATAAAAAACTTCTGCCTTTTTCTACACAGACACAATATAGTGCCAAAAGTATTTGGGCGCCTGAAAATGATGGATAAAAAATAAATAAATCGAGATTTTGCGTAGTGGCGCTTTTTGGTTCCCCGGAGTTTCCGTAGCGTTAGTATCGCATGGTTTGCTGCGACAGACGTGCAAGCCAGAGACCTCAGGCTGCAGCATTTGCCTAAAGCCCATCACAGTCAAAGGCTGCAGCACCACAAACTCATTGTAACACCTGAAACAGAGACATCCAGCCGAACATGAAAAACGCCAATCTCTCTAAGACGAACACACACAGCAGTGACCAACAAACCTTAGCTAAAAACAGCTAACTGTAGCCGAATCGTTTGTACAAGGCACCACAAATAACAGGAAAGAGGTACGGTGGAGAACAATCACTGAAGCAGTCGCTTAAAGCTGTCCGTTGTTTGTACTTGTTGCTTTCCTTAATAAGTAGGGGGAAAATCGGAAAAAAATTGGGTAAATAATCTTGCCAAGGGCACCAAGAGCACCAGAGCCGGGACTGATCATGGTGATAACATGGGTGTCATGTTGTCTGCAGGTCTCAGTAACAAGCTTACAGTGTCTCCTGCCTTCTTTTGTTTTGTAGTTTACTCATACAACATGCTTAAACAGCTGAGTTTAGGTGCCACATTTACAGGTGTTTGAAGAGACAATCTATTCATCAGTACATGAATTCAACACTTATTGTGTTTCACGTTCCTTGAGGAAAACCTGTTTCCTTAGTTAACCACAACTATGGAATAGCTGTAGAACACAAAATGACTGGAAATGTGTCTGTCAGCGGGAATCATCTCATCAGACTTCATTAGAGATCTGAAACTTCAGAACATCTAAACACACATTAAAGAAGGAGAAGATGTTTTTTACAATAATGAGTCCCATTTACATTGACACAGTACAACAAGACAGTCACCTCGAACAGGATGGACTGTTGTTAACCATGTTAGATCATTTTTACCAGTAAATTCATTAGTGACATCCATGTTTTGGTAACTTGTATTGAACTTCTTCCAGTCACTCCTGTAAATACGAGTTAGTTAAACTCTCCCTGCAAAAAAGACGGGATTCTTTAACATACACACAATCTTAATCTGGTTAATAATTCAACTCAAAGTCTTAACTTGATGACAGAGATACTCAGTTCTTCTTTGAGTGCTCAAGTGTCAAATACGAGGGTATTTATTTGATTAACATAATTTAACAAAATCTCAAACTGTTGTAGTAAATGGTAAATGGTCTGTATTTGTAAAGCACTTTACTAGTCATACTAAGTATAGACCGATATATCGGCCAGCTAAAACACACTAATCAAAAAACCACAAACAGCCGTTGAACTTCTCATTTGGGGCAAAATCCTCTTTACCACCTTTAAAATTACAAATATTACAAGTTATTTGCACAAAGCCAAAAAGATTCAAGGTTTAGATGTTGCTGGAGTGTTTTTGCAGGTTGCTGTTGTTTTTAAATCATTATATTTATTGAGTTTTTATATAGTTTTGGTATTTTTCAGTTGGATTTTTATCTATTTTCTAAAGTTATATTTATTTTACTTTAAATGTATGTTTATGTTCCTGAAAATCCTAAACAAAAAGTTTAAAGTTTTTCATTTGATTTGGACCTTTTTTATTTTTCATTCATTTTAATGATTAATTAGTTAATTAGTCCTGCAGAAATGCAATTAATCTAGTTTGATTGGTTTAACTTTGGTTAGATGTATGATTGTAATTATGTTCAGCACAGAATATTAAGATTGGAAATTTGGTTAAAACAATGTGACATTTTAGCATACAAAGAAATAGAAAAAGCCGAGATATTGGCCATTGGCTTACTATGAGCACTAAATATCGGCATTGGCATTAGAAAGACTAATATCGGTCGACCGCTAGTACTGACCACTCAAAGTGGTTTTATATTACAAGTTACACTCATATAGTACAATGTGCAAACCAGGGGACTACAGGGGTTCAGTGTCCTCTCTAAGGATACTTCAACATGTCGAGGGGGAAGCCAGGATCAAACCAGCCTTCAGAATGGAAGAGGACTGCTCTTCACGGTGTGCAAATACACTTTATTATTTGTGTTTCATGATGTATTTTCCTTTAAGTTTTTGAACACTTAAACAAGATGCAGCACGTGGCTAGAAGCCTTCCTCAATGATTTCCAGATTAGTGAGTATTAATTGAGACAGTTGTTCTTGATGCTTTGTACATGAAGTATGAAACTAATCAATCATAGCAGAGATTAGACAGACATTAGCAGGATCTTATAGTCACTTGGTTTCTTTAAACCCAAAGCCCTGTTACTGGGTCACACAAGTTGAACTGCCTAGAAATCACTTTTCTAAATGAGCTAGGCTACTCTGTTATCATTTTTTCGATCATGTATTATTTTCTCTCACTTTATTTTTCATGTCTCAGGCAGTAGTATGATTAACACATGTAAAGTAGAGAACGCATGATGCAAATCCTTTCTACATCAAAACAAGAACATCAGATGCTGATTGGGGCTGAAGTTCATTTGAGCAACAGGTTGACCAATTTCATCCCAAAGGGGATAAAGCCATTAATGAAGCACGAACAGGAACAGACAAAAACTCTACTGAGCAACTTTAAATATTAGTACTAATTAGGTTTCAGTCAACAAAGAGTCACTTTGTTCATCTTGATTTCAAACCAGGGATAAAGAGTGAGTAACAGTGTGCCCAGGTTGGATGTATGTATTTTATACTACTGTAAAGTGAATCACACCTTCTCTTAAATAAGTGAGCGCTGCTTCTGCCCATTGATGTCTTCTGCTCTTTGGCCTCAGCTCCGTTGGTTACAGCACTACTTTAAATTTCAATGGAAGTAAAAACCAAGTGAAATGTTCTTGTATGTTCATCTTATATAGGTTTTGTTGTTTAAATAATATTAATCACATGATAAAAAAAGATGTATTAACAGAAACTACTTCCCAGTCATGACATGAGTGAATTGTTATGTCAGAGTGACAGAGCTGCTTCTTACTGCTGTACCTCTCTTCAGAGAGTATAACACAGCTACACCAAACAAAGGACTTCAGATGTCATTATACAGAAAGTCAAACATCCAAACACAACTAGACAGTTTATTCCATTTGTATAAGATGGTATAAACTTTACAGCAGCGTTTAAATGACAGTATTCAATGTGATATTGTGACCACTTTTAAAGCTAAACCAAAAACAGGGTGTAAGATTTGGCCAGCTGATGAAGGAGGAGGCTGAGATGTTGGACTGCAACTGTAAGTTGATTTTTTATTTAAAACAGTTACTTAAAACAGTTCTTCAGATTTAACGAACTCACATCTGCCTCAAGCCTCTACTGCAGACCACTGACACAGATAAAAGCTGGAATGAGCGTTTTCCCCTTCTTCTATTGTTCAAAACGAAAACCTTATCCTGTTTATAGGTGCTGTCAGGTTGTATTTTTTAAATCAGTGCACTACAGCTTGTGGCTGAAAGTCCCACCTCAGTGTTTCCCCTACATAGGCGTTATCGTGGCGCTGCGCCATGGCTAAAATTCCAGCGCCGCAGCTGCAAAATGCCGAGACGTGCTGCTTCCAGAAGCAGCAGTGTTAGCATCTCTGTTATTTTACGTGAACACAGTGGCAGGCAGCAAGGAGGTGGGGCATAAGGACATAATAACTTCTCTTTAGTTTTAAGACTAAAGGCAAGGTGAAGTTAGAGCAGTGCCGTTACAACTCGCCGCTCTAAACACAAAAGCTGCGGACATGCGAGTTTTGTCTATGGCAAACATGCGTGTACAACATGACAACATGATGAAGCAGTTTCAGTTATGGTGCGTTCACACCGGCCCAACCGTCAACGTCAGAAGCATCAAGTCTACATGTAAAGTCTATGGTGGAGTGCGTCAGACCAGTGTCAGAGTCTCTGTGTCGCTTTGTGAGCGTTAGCAGCGTCAACTTTCAAAGCTTTTCAAGCATTTCAGGCATTGAAGCTTGAAACGTGAGCAACGCAGAAGTTCAGCTTGCTGAACTTTTGACACTCTTGAAGCGGCGTGTCAACCAATCAGAGCGTCTCATCATTGTGACGTCACTGCACGTAACCTGAATGAAGCAGGAAGTCTTCAAACAGGGCACGAGACAGACGGAAAAGAGCGCTGGAAGCGAACCTCATCCATATGTAGCTCCTGGAGCAAATGGTTTAACTCCTCAAACTCAGAACGCATCTGAAGAATGGGGTGTATCCACAAACGGAGTGAATAAAGCCAAGCCAATCTCTCAATATGATCCACCATAGCTTAGAACATCTGATAACAAAGGAAGCCCCGCCTACGCACTCTTTTTAATGGTCAGGGGTTACAAGCTTCAACGCCTATGCGTTCTAACTGGCAGGCGTTACAAGCTTCAACTTGAAGCGTTATGAACGTTGCCTGACGTTTACAAAGCGGCCGGTGTGAATGCACCATTAGTCAGTGCTGAAAATTAAAATTAGAAATATAATCACATCATGGCAAAATAATGTGCAAATCAAACCATCATTAAAATATTACTTGATAAATATTTAATCTGCCTAGAATTAACTGTTGTTGACATAGAACTAATTAAAACACCTTTAGGAAGTGACTTACAGTTGGTACATCTTTCACCTGCTCTTTAAAAGCATTTTGAAACTAGGGATAGAACGATACCACTTTTTTCAAACAGATATGATATCGATGCCGATACTTCTACCAAGTTCAAGTTTATTTCAAGTTTATTTATTTATAAAGCGCCAGTTCATGACAAAGTAATTTCAAGGCACTTCACAGAAAAATCAACCAATTAATAATAAAACATTTTCTATCTAAGGAACCAGCCGATTGGGCTGAATTGTTATTTCAGCACAATCCCCCATCCTGAGCAAGCACAATTGGCGACAGACACACACAAAAAAATGCAATGAATTGGAAGACTGTTTTTTTTTTCTCTGCTTGTTACAACAAATGATGGTGAACTCGATAAAAAATATATACATTAATAAAAATGAGCACAAAACTAAATTTTTAAATGAAAAATAAACATTTTCTGTGAAATTATTGCAGTTTGCACAATTAAAGTATTGGTTCATGGTATTGGTTAACTAACCGATACCATGGTAAACTAACTGAATATCAGTCCCGATACCAGTATCAATGCATCCCTATGTGAAGCCGCCTCATCCTGTTTGGACAGCTCTTAAAAGGTTGTAGAACAAATAAGATAACTAAATTAGTAACCCATCACATCTCAACAATTATGTTTTAACTGAATGGTTAATAAGCTCCAGTATCTTTGGCATTGAAACAGAATTAATGTTATTATAAAACAATAAAGCATTTTAATATAATTTTACTATTAGACTGCCTGCTAATGCTAACTAGCTAACACATTATTGTTGTTGTAACAACAGCAGTGCTTAAAACTCAACAAGTTTCACTGATTCTACAATCCAACCAGATGGTGAGAGAGTTAGAACTGTACACAAACTCAGCAACCTATTTATATGACGATATCTCTAAACGTGGAGTTCTTTCTTAAATCATGCCTCAAGATTTTAAGGTATCTCCTATGTGGCAGCGAGCTGCTATAACATGTACATGTGTCTCGAAAAGTAGTTCCATGTTCCAGCTTTGAGACTAATTTGTTTCAGACAACTGATATATAGAAACAATCTGCAGGTCTCACATAAATAAAACTGATGCTGATAATGAATTTTTATAAACATGGATGAACATGTTGTTGATCAGAAATGTTTCAACTCTAAAGAAACATTTTCCATTTATGTGGCAAGCCACAAATAAACCAGCCACAAATCGGCCTGACAAGTTTTGAAAATGGCAAAAAATATGATTCTCTTCAAACAACTAAATAAACTTTGTATTT
This sequence comes from Pachypanchax playfairii, assembly GCA_006937955.1. NCBI lineage: Eukaryota > Metazoa > Chordata > Actinopteri > Cyprinodontiformes > Aplocheilidae > Pachypanchax > Pachypanchax playfairii. The sequence continues at coordinate 170,525 of SSNP01000218.1, read as the reverse complement.
AAAGTTGTGAACTTTCAGAGGAGCGAGAACTGCTTCTGAGTTTCGGTAGGGGAAACAACGTCTGATTCATATATCGACTTTCAGACAATCAGCAGCACATTCACTTTTCTGGATTCAAGTGACTCTTTTCCATCAAGTCTCATATTTTTGAAATACTGTATAATTTTTCTTCTGTTCATTTCATTAACTTTAAGAATCATCTTTTGTATATCCTGAAACACAGATCACTCCTCCTAGCTATTAGCTCAAGTGGATGTAAAATTCTACACTGCTGTCTATAAAGTGTCTTTCTTTCATCCAACCACTAGAAGTCACCAAAGTCACAACTATTCTGTTCCAGGAAGCAGGAACAGAACTTACTTTTTATACTGATTAAGATGAACATGAACACAAATTGTAGAAAAAACCTTCCTTTGGCATAGTAATGATGTGGATACATGAAGCCCTTTTAATCCTCACGATAACGTGAGAGTACAACACCTACAGATGGTTGTGCATTAACAGTCAGCCATCAGGTGCGGTGAACTGAGGTAGCAGCAGGTTGAGCAACAGTCTTAAAAACAGTCTGTTTAATGTGTAATCCTTTTAACCAAGGGTTAACAGATGGCAGAAATTCCTTCCAGTAAACCCAGGACCTACGTTAATTATGTGCTTTCATCTCCTCAGACCCTACAAAGCACCGGAAAAAAACACCCCCCATACTGTTCAGTGTGTGAACATGTGCGTGTGTTTCTGCCAGAGGTAAAGTGAAACAACATGTTTACTTCACAGCATGCAGAGACATGGCTCTTCTTCAGAAGAAACTCGTGAGTTATGAACGCCACTAAACACCCCAATGAGATTCCCAAAAACAAATGAGGGAAGTAAACACCAGGAGAATAAAGCCCCACCACCACAGCTCGAAAACTTTCCCACAAATGGAAGATCAGCTTTGAACCTTCTTCTTTTACTCTGCCAGTTTTATGAAGACATTTAAGATAAATGCACCTCTTTTGTACAAACAGTAAAAACAGGCTAAGCGTTTTCCCTTTCCATCATATCCTGCTCTGATGAAAGACTGGATCTGGAAATAAAATGCCGATGAATACAAAGTTGATTCTCCTGTCAGCACAACAGAAGGCTCACAAGCAAGACAAACATTAAACAATAGATGCTGGATAAAATTACTGAAGCATGATACAGGGTCTTCTCACAGCGGATGAAAGCGATAACGTGGTTCACTGTGGTTGCAGTGTCTTCTACTACTCCATAAAAAATCCACTTAACAAAAATGATGAATTTAAATGTTTTGATTTTTATAACATGGGAGAGAATAAAGCAGCACGCACACTGGAGTTGCCTAAACAACTGTAGAGAAAAAGTAGTGTTTGGCCAGCAAGGTCAAACACTACAGCTACAATTTGGCTTTACTCACCAGAGTTCCACTATATGTTGAATAATAAATAGCACAAGAATTCAGTCGTGCTCATGTTATTTCAGATCTCTTCTTTGAGGGGTTTGGTCTGTCTGGAAACTGCTCAAGCATCTTTACGGTAGGCCTGGGCAGTGTCCAAATTTTGATACCATCAAATTTCCTCCACATTTTACCATGGTGTATGGTATTACCATGACTAATCAAAAATAATAGCATAAGCCTCAAGTGGCATTACCAAACTGTTGGCATGGACCTTCTCCATTCAGAAACGGAATACCAAACACTATTACTGAAACAATAACAACATAAAACACATAATATTAACAACTTTTATTAACAAACCACACAGCTTATGAAAAGTGCAAAATGCAAATACAACAGTCAAACGGCATTAAATCAAGATAAATATCCGGAACAGTTTTCGCGCACAAATCATAAAAGTAAATCACAGCCTGAACAACTTTTAAGAACGAGTGGCATGAAAAAGTGCTAACAGGCCCATAACAGTCAACCAGAGTTGAATTAAAAAAAAAAATTAATCCTGTAACATCCATCCATTATCATCCCTGAAGGGTCACAGGGGAGTTGGTGTCTATTTCCTAGCATTTAACGGGTGAGAGGCCGGGTTACACCTGGACAGGTCGCCAGTCCATTGCAGCATCAGTTCAGTGTAATTACTTCAGCCAAAACAATTACATTAAAAAATATTAAAAAGAAAACACAGACAGTAGGAACAGGAACTGTATGGCAGCAAATCTAGGGAAGATTTTTCGCCAGAAAAACCAGCATGTTCACCTTTTCTGGCTTCAACATAGTATTCTGTGGCTCAACTATTTTGCCTGCAGTAGGGCTGGGTGATATGGCCTAAAAAGGTTTCTTAATTTTTTTTTAAATGTAAGATTTCTTCTTCTTTGATCCATCCCGCTTATTATTGAAAGCAACAAGTAGAAACAGCAGACAATTTAAAGCAACCGCTTCAGTGTTTGTTCTCCATCATGCCCCTTTCCTGTTATATGCGGTGCCTTGTGCAAAGGAGCTGTTTTTTCGCTAAAGTTTATTGGTCACTGCGGTTTTGTTCACCTTGGAGAGACTGGCATTTTTCATATTCGGCTGGATGCCTCTGTTTCAGGTGTTGGAATGGGTTTGTGGTTCTGCTGCCTTTGACTGCAATGGGCTTTAGGCAAATGTTGCAGCGTGGGGTCTCTTGCTGCATATCTGTCACAGCAAACCCAAAATGGTACCCATCTTGAACAGCACGCAGGGGCCAATTGCGGGGTTCAGTATCTTGCCCAAGAATACTTTGACACGTATCGTCTTGTCGGGACTTAGGATCAAGCTCCGGTCTCCTGATCGGAGGAGGACCTCCTTCCCGATGGACTACGGCTGCCCTGAGGCATCGGCGGGTCAGGTATCTTTAATCTTCTCTGGTCGCTCCTCTTCTGAGAAGGACAATGAAATCTCTGGGGCTCTGAAGCAGCTGCTTGACTTGCTGACTCAGTCATTTTCCACAGTACCAGTCTGGAACTATTTACTGTATTAGGCAACCCGCAATCGTGCCCTCTATTAGCTGGTAGATGTAAACATAATGCCAATGCAGTGCCCGTTAAAATAAATATTTTACTATATTTTACTTCAAATATAATTGTTAAAGGAAATACTGTACTTTCATTCTGCACACCTCTAAAATATAACTTTTTATAAAATTGTTCCATATTCAACCTTTAGTATATAATCCTTATCTCCTAAGAGCTCTGTGTGTTTTTCATGATGGTATTGAAACTGATACCGTTGCTATTTTTAAACACCGGGGGTATACCATATTACCGTAATACCGCCAAAGCCTACTTCACAGCATTGTCCTCCACTTCTTCTATATATAAGCTGCTTACTCAGTTAACAAAACATGAAATGGCAACTCAACACAAACACATTAGTCATGTCTTAAAGTATTTCAGCTCTGAAATATTGCTAAGGAACAAAATGTGACCCAGACACATTGGAGGAGACGTGGTGAAATCACCCTGATGCCAAAGCTCGAGATAGCTGTAATTTAAGAAGACTTTTCACCCAGACACTGTGTTAACAGTGCTGTCAACAGATAGCTTACATATAATGGAGCAGAGGTCTGTTGGATTGTGTGTCTAACATAAAGTATCTGCTAATGAGAAATATGGAACTAGAGAAAACAGAGGAAATGACCTTCAGCTTTCTCTACAGCACCCATAACCCTCAAACAGCTAATTCAAGAGATTTCTGTGGAAGAACCTTTACATATTCAGGAGACTTTTTCCTCTGGTTGTATTGCAGAAAGTACATTGTAGAAAGGAAAGCTGAATTTCAGTATCAGTTGGCAGACAGTAGGTGATAGAAAGTCCATTCATGGTTTCATGATTGCACAGAGACTTAATACACCCAGAACTTCCCCATCGGCCAATTCCTCTTTGTTGTCTTCTATTTAGACTAGTGCTGTCAGTTAAACGCGTTATTAATGACGTTAACTGAAACCCATTTTAACGGCGTGAATTTTTTTATCGCGAGATTAACGCTCGTTCTATTTGGGCCAGCCCGTTGTAGTTTTTCTCCACGATTTTGCAAAAAACTCGTTACGTTAGAAAACTACAACATCACACCGGCTCTAGTAAGGCCGGTCTTGTGCGAAAATGTGTTCCCCTGCAATATTCTGTGTCCCCTGTCTCGGGAGCGCGCACCGCAGCCAGAGGGGCGGAGCCGACAAGCTTCACAGCCCTTCAGATCAGTTTATCGCTAGACTGAAATTAGACTGATAAAAGGACAAGTTTCCCTGTCGAAGTTCTTGCTTTATTAAGCTTCCGTTAAATCAATGAACGAAAACGAAAATTGTTTTGAGTGTTTTTTTTACTCACCGTGAGAATCAAGTCTCTCGGTATTCACGTACATTAACCTGGCGGTTCTTGATTAGTCTGAGCTACAACAATGATTAATTTTACTCTGGGAAATAAAAAATACATTTTTGAATTTCAATTCAATTCATCCACCAAACACTATTTTCTATAACTTCTTGTTTGTTTAGTCTGCCATGTTTTTATATTACTTTATATATGTAGATGGATGAACGGACAGACAGTCAAAATTACAGGGGGAACGAGATATTTCAGCACCCTGAAATATTCCGTTCCGTGAGAGAGCTGTGGCCTTATTGTTACGTTCAAAACAAACTTGAAAGAATATGTTAAACCATCATTTAATTGCACTACAGGCTATTTTGCCTGATTTACCTTAACATGTGCACTTTATTTTATTTCGTATCCCCCTGTTTTGATCCCTGTTGAAGAGATGGCTTATGTGACACTTTTTTCTTCAGCCTTCTGTTGAACAGTGTTATATTGTGTGTGAGATCATTTTCTCCAACTGTGAATGACTGTTGAATTTAGGTATATGCTAGTGTTTTTTTTCAATAAAAACATTTGCACAAAGCAAGCTGATCCACTCTTCCATAAGAGCATTAAAATGAGAAAAAAAAATAACTGGGACAAAAAAGAAATCAAGGGACACTTGAACTAGATAATGTGCGATTAATCAAGCTTAATTGCGAATTAACTTGGACATAAATTCGATTAATCGCGATTAAATATTTTAATCGTTTGACAGCACTAATTTAGACTATCATGGTTCTTTATATGGTAGAACAGCAAAATACATAAAAATCTATCATTATGACCATTACAATGTGCTCCTGTAGGGCAAGGTGAAATCTGCCCGGTTTTCTTAATAAATTACATTTTAGTCTTTTTGGAATTTTATGTTTTATGTTATTATCATTTTAATTCAACTACAGTGTCTAAGTATTAGGGCCCGACCGATATGGATTTTTTGATACCGATACCGTTATAAAGACTTTAGAGCAGGCCGATAGCCGATATAATGGCCGATAAATCCATCCACCAGAAAAAATTTCAAAAATATTACTGAAAGCTAAAACACAGCATTTTAAACTTCCAATGACATCTCGTTATGAAATAGGTTGTCAATTCGCACTATGGCAGCATTTTTCTTCAGGGCAGCATAAATCGTCAGAACACCACTTCCTGCTGTGACCCGAATTACTGAAGTTCTTAAGTCTATTATAAAGCCTTCAGAGGTGCACAGAGTGTCTAATATGAAGATGAACATGTTTTTCAGTGAGTATCCACTTAGACAAGTTTTAAAACAGTAGCTCAGATGTGTCTACTTGTCAAGTTGTAACAGACATTTGTAAACTATAAATTTCATAATTATTTGCGGGTCTTTGTCGGCATTTATATTTTATGTTGCAGTAACCAATGATTCTCACAGCTGACTTAAAAATAAAATAGTTCAGTTTAATTTTGGGAGGAAATCCATAACCCAGGAAATGTACTTGAATTTGTTAATGAATTAATCAATATTAAACAGTCATTGGTATTAACCCCATGAACATTACTAACATCACAAATGTTTCCAGTTTATTGCAGATACAAACTGGATGCTAAAAATATAGAATTAGGAATTAGATGATCTTCCACTCCTGTACATATTCAGAGCTGACACACGAAGTGTGTTGAGAGCACTGTGATGACACAGCATGTGGGTTTATGGAGAAAGTCATGTTACTTTATTCTTCGCCACTCAATGTGGGTGTTTCATTTTTAAGTGTGATCAAATGATTAGATATGATCACCTGCACTAAAAATTATTAGAAAAAGCAATTATTCAGGTCCAAAACTAGAGCAAAGATGAAATTCCTGCTGTTGTTGTAGTAACTTTGAAAAAATTCCTGCAGTCAAAAAATATCCTTCAACCCAAGCAAGGTACCGTGATTTTACCTGTTCAGATGATGAAACTGCATATAAAACTTGTTCTATAACTGAAACTCTTTACAGGTGCTCTTCATGTTTGTCATGCTAAATCCACAGTCTCCAGTTAATGTTGAGCAGACTCAGCATTTGGTCTGAGAATACCTAAAGTCAGGTTCAATTAAAACTTAAGCTGCTGCAGGCATTGTTCTAAACAGAAGTGTAGGAGTTGCATATTAGCAGCCGAAGCATCAACTATCCCAGCAGCACAGGCTAAATAGATCCGTTAGCACTGACAGAGTTGGGTAAGGGCTTCTTAAGGATGTCAAAATGTCCTTCATCATCACCTGGTCCTTGAAATCAACAAGTGAACAGAATGGAGACAGAGAGCAGAAACGTCCTCATCTTTGTATCCTTAATAATACTAAGCAGAAAAACTCAGACAAACCAAATCAACATCTATTTCTTTGGGTTCAGAGCAGGCAGAGAAAAAGTGGAATAGCCCAGGTTCTTCTCATCTACCTGACACCCCCTTTATTAATCCAACATTTTAATATATTCCACTTTCTGACTCCTCTTCTAGCATGCCCACATTCTATCACTTCAACAACACATAAAGCACTCTTGGCACAAAGTGGGTCTGGAAAACATCTGCATCTCCAACCGTTACCTAATCACAAGTGAATGTAAACGTGAACATCTGTAATGAAAGTGTGTTTGATGTTGAGCTGTGGACTGTGCACAGACATCCAAATGGCCCTGAGCCCATCCTGCGACAGTTCCATGTCACAAGACTAAAAACATTAACATGCTGAGTTTGCAGCAAGGCGCCAGTCACCAGGGAAACAATTCAGCCAGACACACACACACAATTTGAGTCAGCCAAAACACATCGTGTGAAAGGCACCAGCAAAACAAGTCATCTAAAATGTAACAGACATAAACAAAATGACGTTTTTAAACTTCTTATACTTGGGAAGAATAATTAAACTCTTTATATTTGATTAGATAAGGAAGTGAAAACATTTATCTTGAACTACAACCTTAATTTGTGAACCACTATAAAAGAAAACTATTGCAATTTAAAACCTTAGTGTCTCAGTCAACAGATACTGACCTTTGATGCACCCAGAAACTCAAAAACATTGGCTAAGGTTAAAGATGCAGTCTAAACTAATGACTTTGTTTAGCTCAGTCTTTGTGTGACTCTTACTTAGATAAATACTTGGAATACATCAAGGGAAGATCTCCAGACAGGTCAGTCATGTATAACAACCTACCTACCCCGCCTTTTCTCCTTCTCCAGGACAAAACTAAATCATTTAAGAGACTGGCAGCCAGTCATCCCTCCAAATCTGTTCATTATGTTCCAACTATGGCATCAACACAGACCAGGTCAAAGGTTCGACTGTCTGAACCATCCAATTTAAATTCCCCATGTGAGATTCAGCTTACCTTTTTGGCAGTGATTGGAATTCCAGCAGCGATAGTTGTAGTTGTTATTAAACATGGTCTTTCTGCACAGAGGGCTGTTCTCCATGATACCAGGACAAACATCACTGCACTCTTTGGACTGCTTGTTTCCAGCAATGTAATTGTTGAACTCTGCATCCATAATGAGGGACCAGTCTATGGAGTCCAGATAGCAGAGCTCTGGATTCTTCTCAATACGGATGGAACCACGGGTGATGTTCCTCAGGTTGTACAAACCAATGTCCTTCAGGCTGGTCATCTCAAAGATCACTAGGGCGTAGTTGTAGAAGAGGTTACGACCCCGAATGACAGAGAGGTTTGGAAAGAGCGTGCTCAGACTGTCCAGGCCAGAAACCCTGAAGAGCAGCAGGTAGTCAGTGATCATGGTCAGCTTGGGAAAGCTCAGGGTGCGAAAGACTTCCTGGTTGATGTTATTGTTTTTGTCACCGATGAGGAGTATCTGCAAGTAGCCCTCCACCACTGTGCAATTCTCCAGCTGCCTGAATTCACTGATGTCATTGCCAATGTCGATGCTGGGAGTACAAACTGCAGGAGGGAGACAAAAGGAGAATGAATGGTCATTATTATTCATTCAAATCACAATAGAAAATGTTGACAACATCGGTACTTCTCTAAAATTAGATCCCTTTTATGATCAAAGTATGATGCTTGTATTACATCAAATATTCTTGCTGCTCTTTAAAACAGCAGAATGTTCATAGGTGATCGAGATATTTAAGAATTTATTGGCTCACATTTTGCTATTAAATATAACGTTACACAAAACGTTTATAGATTCTGGTGATACAGTGACAGAAAAAAACGTCTGTCAAATACACTTTTTCAAATATTGACTATACACTTGAGCCATGATGTTGTTAGCTGAACATATTTGCCTTTTAGTTCTGATTCTTAAAGGTAACCTCGCACGGTGTGACAGAGCAAACACTTGAGCTTGGTCTGATTTATGCTTAGGTTAACAGGACAATAAAAGGTTTGACTGCCCAGCTGTTGGTCTCTAACATCCACCTTGCAAACCAGTGATGAGTTTTTTTGTGTGCATTGCGTAACACATTTAAGTATTACTCACTTTGATACTATTAAAATACTCCATCTACTTGACAAGTGCATGCTGTCTGTTGATAACGGTCAAACAAAAAAGAAAATGAATCAGATCAGTTTAGCAAAAACTATGAAAATCTAATTTTTCTTCATGAACTAATGCAACATGTTACCCTAAAGGACCAAGTTTCCTCCGTTATATGAATCCAACAGCTCCACATGAGGAAAAAAGTTTTTTTAAAAGAGTTTGTGCACCATCACCAAAAAGTATTGGTCTGCTAAAAAGATCAAAACAACTATTTGTAGAAATAATAAGCATGCTCAGTCTAAACAAAGCAATACTTTTTGGATTTTAAACATAGTGTCTAAGAAGTGACAAATCAAACATTAACTTTAGATCTCAGCATTTTGTGATTTTTTTTTTCCTGGTTTGAAGTGCTCATACATAGGTTGGTTTTACCAACACAAACACTGTTCTTACTTATCTAGCAAATAAAGGTTTCAATCTATATTAGTCTAAAATATTTTGCCTGTGTGTGGTCTATAACCAAAACCAAGTCTACAAGTCACACCTCAGATCTTTAAACATGTGTTTGTCTTGCTAAGCATATCAATAGTCAAAGTGCAGCTCAATAAAAATCAAATCAAAAATACTTTATTAATCCCTGAAGGGAAATTAAGTGTTGTAGCTCAGTTCTTCTTCAGGGAGCCATTGTAGAAGGTTCTAGCTGTAGACAGGAAGGATCTCCTGTAGCGGTCTGTGCTGCAGCAGATCTGAAGAAGCTTTTGATTGAACACACTCTGTTGTTGAGTTACTGTGTTGTGAAGAGGATGATGAGCATTCTCCATGATGATTTTAATTTTCCGAACCATCCTCCTTTGGACAATCAACTGAAGAGACTCCAGATCTGTCCCCCGAACAGAACCAGCCCTCCTTATCAATCTGTCCAACCTCTTGTCCCTTGCTTTGATGCTGCTCTCCCAACAGGTGACTGCAAACGTAATCACACTCTCCACAACAGATTTATAAAAGATCTTCAACATCTTGCTGCAAACGTTGAAGGATCTCAGCTTCCTCAGGAAGTACAGTCATGTCTATAGTTTTGCATTTGAAATAAATAATTACTGAGATGTATGTCCAACTATCCAGTGAACTCTTTATCCTAAAACCACAACATTCAGTGTTTTTTCATTACAGAGACACGAAACAAAAGTTCAGCAGGATACACGTTTGGGAAGCCACGTGTCATATAGAGCTGAGTGTCAATTTACAAAGTAAATATAAGATTTCAAAAGATGTTTCCATCAAAAATGATGTAATGAAAATAAGGAAATTAAAACGTTCAATACGTTCAATTGTTTAATCTGTTTTAATTTATCAATTTGCAGCATAAAAATTTTATATCAGATCACAAAAGTGATGCTGTTGGCTCTAATAAAACCAGGATTTGTTCAAGCGTGGGAACACCCCCAAGAAATCCTTCCTGTCCTCGTCTTTTCTTACTCCAAGTTCCAGTGAATTTGCCCAGAGTACATGTGAAATGCTAGAGAGCAGAAAGCACTAGTCAGAGCATTGATGTGAAAAATCTAAGTCATTATTTAGTGAATTAAAGAATTATTCGCATTCATTTAATTTTGGTCCTGTTGAGAGGCTTATTGTTGATTTAGTTAGCATGCTTTAATTCCACATCAACTAAGACTTGCTGTTAGAAGCATAAGTAGTGGTAAAAAACAGAAGTATGTTTCATGTCTCATGTGTCCTGAACAAAGCCGGCACACACGTGGAAGCATTTGGCGAGTTAAACTGGTAATGACTACTGATGATACAAAGTGCAGTGTTTACTTTTCCAGCACTTCCTCCCACCTGCGTGATGCGTTCTAATCAATACTCATCCTGAAGCCCCAGCAGCACCCACAAGAGTGTAGAGGTCATTATCACACATCACTGTGAGGATTTAGTCTTCAAAAGTTGGAGGGCAGTTGAGTCATGGAAAACTCACACCAAGCAGCCAACATGTTGTCGCACTGCAACCCAAATGCTGGTCTATAAAGTTGTATAGTATAAATATGAAGCAAAGTGGAAGGGTTGTAGATTCCCTGCAAATAAACGTAGAGTTTCTTTAAATGATCAAAAAGACCTTCAAAAGGCAAATTCCATGTTTCATTATTAGCCCTGTGTAGACCTTTAGTGTGCACTAATAGTTCCCATTTTGATCCAAAGTTTAAAATTCAACTTGTTGCAAGCAACTCACTCATGGACATCTGCATTCACATGTTAAGAAATGTGATAGTTTTTATTGTAAAAGGTAATTAATACGCCGTTGTGTCCTTGGGCAAGACACTTCACAAACCTGAATGTTTGGTGGTGGTCGGAGGGTCCAGTGGTGCCGGTGCTTGACAGCCTTCTATGTCAGTGTGTGTACCGGGACAGCTGTGGCTACAACATGGGTGTAATTATCACTACCAAATGTGTGAGTGTGTTTGTGAATAGGTGAATGACAAACTGTAATGTAAAGCGCTTTGGGAGTAATCTGACTTCAAGCTGTACTATGGAGTTTTCACCACAGAGGTGAAGTCCCGCCCATCTGTGTCCGTGATACGATAGCCAGGATCTGCTCTCATCTGATCATGCGTGCCGCCTTTGTTACAATGACACTTCATGGGCAAGTTATATTTATACAATCTATGTTTATTTAAGGTGGTTGCTGCTCCATGATTCACGTGTCTTCGCCAGGTTGTAAACAACTCGTAAATGCCAGCCGGTTAGTTCTTCAGGATACATGCGCACGTACGCTTGGTTGATTGAGAGATGTACTATATGGATGGCTAATGCTATTGGCTAATGCTGGGTGGTGCTGTGTTGGCATATAAATGTATAGATGTGTTAACATATAGATGTATAGACATACAGATTTACAGATGTGTTGATGAACAGTTGTATAGATATGTTGACATACGCTGTATGGATGTGTTGGCGTACAAATGTATAGATGTGTTAATGTACGATGTATAGATGTGTTGACGTATGATGTATAGATGTTTTGACATATAGACGTATAGATGTGTTAACATATGCTGTATAGATGTATTGACACATAGATGTGTTGACGTACAAATTATATTTGTCCTCCTTAAATTTGATTTTAACAGTGATGTATTTCAATGGTGATACTACTTATCTGGCAGTTTAACATGGTAATCAATAGGGCTGAACGATTTATAAATTTATGACCGAAATTGCGATTTCTGAAAATGCAATCATATGATCGCAAACAGAGCGGTTTGTGTGTGTGTGTGCGCACGCGTGTGCCACACCTGACTGACCCAGAATCTACACGTGGTTTCCCAACCACTCCGCCAAGCTTGTCACTAAGAAGAAGCGTGGTATGCATGGACAGGTAATCTTAATCAGGATCAACCTTTTCCTTACACCATTTTATCGTGTAAAGTGTAGCGACATGGCGGAGGGAGAAGCACCTTTGAGTGATTTAATAAGCAAAAGAAACGGCACATCTGCTGTATGGGAATAGTTTGGGTTTCAGAATGGAGATGTGCACCAAAAACAGGTTTTGTGTAAAACTTGTCGAGGTAAGGTTGCGACATCAAGAGGAAACACGACCAACTTATACCGACACTTAAAAAATTACCACAAGTCTAATGAAAAATCCGGCGAAAGTGGCGCGCATTTATTATTCAGTTAACTTAAATCTTGTAAAGTTTAAGTTTTGTCGCTCCTTTTTCTATACAACAGTCAAAAGTTGCTTTTAGTTCTTGAATTGCAACAACTACCTCTCTTGTCAAGGACTTTAAACAATATACATGCATGTATAAACACATTTGAAAATTATTCTTACCCTTCGTTTTCATCTATAGTTTAAATACACAGCATTTACAAAGGCATTCAATGTTTGCAGGTATACTTTTTTTGTCATGTCTGTAAAAATTTATACTAACTCTGTTAATGTACATTTTGAATTTTGTAGAGAAGCCTATTTTGTAGAAAATCGTGAATCAAATTGAAATCGCAATATCAGCCAGAAAAATCGCAATTAGATTTTTTCTAAAATTGTTCAGCCCTAGTAATCAATAAAACTAGTACTTTTTATATCCCTAATATAAACTGATATCATTTCAGTCTTGGTACTGAAACAACCTTCTTTTCTTGTTTATCAACAACAGAACCAAGATGTCACTGGTTTGACAGGATATACAAACTTATTGAGAGACTGTAAATTCAGCATGTAATTTTTGACCCGTTGTTGTGCTGGTTAGGACACAAAGGTGTCAAGTTGTCATATAATTCATATTCCCATATTACAACTTTTATGGCACAAAAAATCTTTACTGGTGGTATTGTGGATCCTGCAATTTGGAACAGACCTGGTGCATAACCTGAAACTTTGCAAATTTATTAAACTGGAAATTACTTATTGTTTCGGGGGTTTATTTATCTACTTTTATTCTCCATTTTCTAAAGTCAGTTGTTTTCTGTACCTGCTTGTTTCTGTTCAGGATTGCTGAAATCTGGTGTCTATCTCCACCGGTGATGGAGCGAAAGGTTGAGTAACCCTGGACAGGATGCCAGTCCATTACAGGGTCACAGAGACAGACAACCGCTGAGGCCAAATTAAAGTCTCCAGTATACCTAAAATTGTTTTGGGAGAAAAGCTACGCACGAGAACATGCAAACTCCAAAAGAAGAAAGGTTCCAGCTAAGAAGTGCAGATGTCTTCCATCTAAATATTAAAGTATACACTTTCTTCTGAGTTTACACTAGGTAAAAACAAGTTTGGTGTGTTTTCCAAAAGTGGCCCTTCCAATATAAACGTTTTTTCTGAGGTTTCTGTTGAATAGTTTAACTCCACAGGTGTTCTTACCTTCATATTGGTTGTGAAAACACCACAACAACTTATCTTTCAGTTTTTATCTCTCAAACTATGCAGGTGGCGATAACACCCGAGTTCTCCCAAGTTCAAACAGCCTATATTTGTTTTGTCACAACTCCTTTGTTCGTTAGTATTCATCAGCTCCCACAGTTGAGACCATGTCTAGCATGCTGCTGGCTAAAAGCTGTAGCATAAACACATATCAAACCGGCAGAGACTCGGTGTGCTGTTGCCATGCGCAGCGGGGCAGGAAACAGTATACCTTGCTCTCATAGGCTAGTTTGTTAGCCAATCTGAGTCCAGCTAATTCACATAATGAATAATAATGAGTTGCAGCCTGAAACCGGCCGAATCTTCAACCGGACAGGTTGAAAGGTCTGTTAATCAGTGTTTTCTAACATTTTTTAGATATAAAATGTTTTATATTACAGGTTAATACTTCAGAAATAACCACAGAGTCCTGAAATTTGTGTGAAATGGCCTTTTTAAACGCTAAATTTGTAGCAAAAACTAATGACATTAATTTATTCATAATCAGATCATGTAAAAAATGAGAGCATTACCTGTGGTTTAGTTCAGGGACTGCGCTCATGTGGCTGTTATGTCTTTCTCTATAATCTACTTGTCAGCACACACTGTCAGCAGCCTTCAGCAAGCCGCATACCTGTTAATACACTCCCAACACGCGGGCCTGTAAAAAAAACTTGCTGCTGAGTGGCGTTACATCACCACAGGCTCAACGCTTCACCCTCTGTGGCCTCTGCAGCACCAGCACAGCCACCTTTCATGAGACATGCTGCTGATCATGCCATGACTATCCTAAATGGGAATCCCAGACCAAAATGTGCATCTTTGTACCAGCAAAGTTAAAATACGAATGGCAGGTGTAGCGGCTTATTAACCCCCCACCCCCTGCTTCCACACAGACAGATTTTAAACAGCTGAGTACACAAGCCTCTCTCTGCAGCTTTGATGAGCCTCCAGATCACATATTTACTTTTGATAACCTTTCCTGTGTTGGCTGCAGGATCCAGACTGTCTGCAGACAATCAGAGGAAATCTACAAAGCTCTATAAAACACAACACAAGAAGCATTACAACATCTAAGCTGGTGCTTCATTCATTGCCACTAGACTGCAGCAGGACTGTTTACTCCTCATTTCCTTCATGTATGTGACAGACTCACCGAGGGGAAACAACATATTTATGAAGACTAAGAGGGAAGGTGAGAAGTAATTCATTGATAAGCCTAAAGAAAATATAATTCTAGACAGAATGGAGAAGATTTTTCTGGTTGTTCTCAAAGCTAGTGGAGCTGAAACTAGCAGCTACAACAAACCTGCTAGCAGCCCTCAGTCCAGGCTGGTAGAGCAAAATGTCTCAGAGTTTAGCCCCAACAGAAATAGTCAAGCAGCTCCAACCAGCGACAGAATAAACGTGGGGATGAGGGAACCTCTGATGCTCCCAGGTTCATCCTGTAACCACCGGGGCTAACGGTAAACCCCATGACACACAGTCCACAGGCTCCTCACTCTTCCAAATCAACAGAACTTAGCCTGTTTTGCTTGTGAGTGTTCTTTGGCTTGTTCTATTTTAAAACCCAGACCCTGGTTCAACCCTGTGAACCACACCTCCCCAGCATGTCATGATGAATGAGAATGAATCAGAAAAACTAGTTTCATGTCGAGCTGGGAACATTTCAGGTGGCAACACATAAAACAACTTTTTGAAACAAATAAAGACGCTTTAAATTAATCAAATCTGATGGTTCAACCAGCCGTCAGAAGCTGTTAGGCTCAAAATCTTGTCATTTCAGCCACTGGGAAAGATCTCTTTGTTCTATGTCGAGCTAGTTGCCACTTGTTTGAAATGTATTATATTTTCAAAGTGAAATGCTGTTTATATGAATTACAAACACACATTACAACCTATAACCTCAGTGGTTTGGGGTGAGATCATTTGTCTGATGGGAGGATATTGCTGTACCTGATGAACACAGCTGCATTTATCTGGTATTAACATCCCCCCAAGGTCAAGATGTCCCCAGGTGTGTTCAGCAAAAACAGAATAAATGACGTACTGTGGCAGAAACAAATTGTAGGACTACTGGGCAAATCAATTTCCATTCCCTGGGTTTAGTTTGTCTAGAAAGTAAATAAACACTAAAAACGTGTTTATGACATTTAAAAAGATGTATAAACCTGACCAGGTAAAAAAAAAAAAAACAATATCCAACTAACATGGAACTAAGGTCTCAAATTTGCCAAAAGTTGTGTCATGGACTGATGCTTGCACACAGTTTATAGTTGTATTTCACAAAATATCAAACTATCAACTATATTTTCATTTCACAAGTACAGTTTTCCACTTTTTTCTTAATTCCAACTCACCACACTGTGACTCATGGGCTGTGCTCACATAACCTGGATGACTTTCACCTCGGCGTGACTCACAGTACAGAACTTGAAATGCAGCTAATCCCACATATGATGGTTTGTATGCTTGATAACATCATTATAAAAATAAAATGTTTTAAGATCTCAGCAGTCACCAAAAGCAACTTCCGAATTAAATAAATCAATTTAATCCTTAATATGATCAAAATAATTTCAGAACCCTCTCTCTTCAAGTAAATGCTTCTTGTACAAAAGGATAATTGTATTTAAATATCTTTTCTCTTGTAATTTAACACACATGGACTCCATCAATGCGATAATAAACAAATGAGCATTAGAAGTGAGAAACATGTGTTGCCTCTGTAATATAAGCAGCAAATCACTAAGTATGAACTGAATTAAACATGTTTGCTGTGATTAATGTGTGTTGGAGCGTGGAAAAAACACTGTGTCCCAGTGTGTGGAGCATTACTTACTCTCTGCGGTGGCGGGCCGAAGGCAGGACGACAGACCCAGCATCAGACCCCAAAACAAGGTCAAGCGGCCCCCTTCCATTCCAGACTTCATCCCAGTGAACGTGAATCCCTCTGAAAGTCTTTAATTAAATAGGCTGTGCGAAAAGAAACGCAGGCAAAATGTGGTCAGAATTATTTAAACGCCTTTTCAGTCACTAGGCTTGTAGCTGTTAGCCGGCTAATAGAGCTAATAGCTAAAACAAACCGCGAGCGTTGTCTCACGTTAACGGGAGTCCGGTCCAAAATTACCGATTTACCCCGCTGGGTGTTCTCATAGTTAACTTTATCCTTGCCAGAGAAGAAAATGTCGCATTGAAGTATATAATGAAACCATGGCGACTAAATTAGCGGTGGGGATTCCTCGGTAATCCACATCTTCCCACTTCATATCAAGAGGAAAAAACCTTCATCGTCCCGCTGCTGCTGGAGAGGGGAAACCAGACCACCTCGAACTGGAACTGGATAGGTGGACTGGGAAACACATAAACACATGACATTTATCCACGGCCTTGTTGTGTTAACTACACGACGTCTCTTCAAAATATCCAGGATAAAAATCTGGTTTCAGACCGCAGCCTCCTCTTCTTCTCCTCCTCCTCCTCCTCCTCCTCCGTCTCAGCCGGTCATCACACACTGCGTTGTTGCGGTAACCCCAATTCACCTTCCTGCCGACGAAAAACGGAATATTCGACCTTGTTGCTTCGGGTAAAGTCAAGTGTTTAAACTATGTGATGTTTTCCGTCGATAGAGAGCCGAACAGGTACCGTAGTTGTACAGGTTAATGTTCAGGTACACACACAGTCTGTCTGCAGTCTGCTGCGTTCGCTGTAAACACGGCGCCGTGGAGAAAGATCGTCTCTGTTTTAGAAGATGAATCACTCGAACTCTTCCCCCGCCTTCCAGTCTGAGGAAGTGGAGGGCGTCGCTACTACTGCAGTTCAGCAGCCACGGGGAACCAGTTACCATGGTGATCGGCCTCTTAACCATCACTAGATGTCCTTGTATACAGTTTGCAGAACAATGACAATGTACGATTTTAAACGCACATGCAACTACATAAAAACATCCAGATTTTCTCATTGCCATCATTTATGAAACGGAATTCCTCTAAACCAACATTCCATCTGCATTAATTTCATTTAGCCTTAAGGTGTCAATGATCTATGAAAACAAAAACTAACAAAAACGTGTGGTCCTATGAAAAGATTTATTCTCACAGTTTTTCAGTAGAACCCAAACAATCGCTGACTGACGTTTAAAAATATAACCAGAGTGAGACCTCAGTACTTAAATCCGTGAAGTATTTTTGCGACACGTTGTGAAGGAAATCCGGAGATGCTGATCCAGGATCAGGCTTGTTTTCCTGCTCACAAATGCACAATGGCGTGCCACTGAAATTGTCAGTGCGTGTGTTTCTCTCACGACAATGCTTTGAATTTACAACTCAATACATATAAACGTATGTTATAGTCGGTGCCGTAAGACCCATTTAGTAAAAAACAGTTTAAACAGCTAAAATGATTTATATCATGAGTATTTTATTGTTAGATTGCAAAAAATAAAACCCCGAAAATTCCTGTTGGAGAAAGGTTTTTGTAGCAAAGGGTAAATTTGAATGAGAATCTGGTCTTTCAATCTAATTATTAGACTGCCAATCTGTGCTGCTTAAGATGAAAGATTGAGTTGAATTGATGATTCAACCTAATCAGCTGGTCTTTGAAATAGGATGTTTTTACTAATTGGCATTTCCTAGCTTACTGTATCTGATTACTAATTACAATTATTTGAAAGGTTTTCATGAAGTGAACTTTGAATCTGGAATATTAATATTAACTGGACTTGTTATTTCTGTAAAGTACTTTGAAAGGACTTTTATTATGAACTGGCACTTTGTAAATAAAACTTAATTGAACTGAATTTGTAAAGAAAACTAGTTAGGAAGAATCCACTCACCGGTGCCGGCAGTGAAGCACTGATGGAAGCGTGTGGATGTGACGACTGTTACAGATACATTTGTGGGTGGTTAAAGAATCATAACGAGCAGCCCTGAACAAAAATGACCTCTGAAGATCCCATGATGTGTTGATGATTTGAACTTTGAGGTATCTAAAACCTAAAACAATAGATTTTAGCATGAGCCATCCAGAGTCTAAAACTTATCCGTGAAGACTACAGACTACAGACTCTCTTGTCTAAATGAGCCTTTTACCCAGAAAAAAATGAATAACCTTCCAAAAATAAAAACAAAACAGATACGTTTGCTAAAGGTTAAAGGTTGCTATTGCAGGAAAAGCTGCCAAGAACTGAATGAAGGATCAACATACACGTGTTTCTCTATGTTTTACTTTAAAAGATTAACAAAATACCCCATAGAACTGTTTTATAATTGTGGGTAAAGTGGAAAATTATGCATCTGAATGTGTATTCTTACAATAAACAGTCATATGATTTCTTGCAACACTTGTAATTTTTTATTTTTGTTGAGGGTTGCTGCCAGATGAAGTCACACTGGTCAACAGTTGAGATCCTGATTATTAAACACGTGGTCCATTGCATCAAAACAATGTGAGTTATGTCAAACATATGCATGTGTCAATTAACGATTAACATCTTGCTAAATGATCCAGTGAAAGGTTGCATCATGTAGTCTGGCCCACTGAACTCCTGCAGCAATGCTGGATTCAGTTTCTCTGGAAAAGGCACAGAAATGCTGCCATCTCGAGGAGAACAGGACTAACTGCAGACATGCAGGTTTATTTTGAATACCTAGTTATCTGTAATATTAAGGGTATTTCAGTTAATAGTCTTAATCTTCTGAAGGATATTGCTATTTTCATAAACCCTTAAAAAAAAAAGCAATGCAATCTCATCCTGAGCACTTATGACCTGGATTTATGTGAAGGCTAAACTGTTCAGTACTCCTCATACATCAGATCTAAACTAAACTTATCTGATGTTTCTGACTTTTAGACAGGTAGGGCTGTGATGTTTTGGGGTTATAAGCCCAGGCTGAAGAGGTGGAGACCAGCAGTCTACAAGGCTGAGAGAAGCAGACAGTAAACAAAAACATCCATAGAGGAGCCTCTGACAGTTCTGATTATCCCTGTAATTACAGGGTGCTTTCATCACAGAGCAGAGCAGAGCACGGAGGTATTATTTGAACGCCACACATTACCTCAGCTCTGGCATACAGCACTCGGCATCCATCGCAGTCTGACAATTAGCAGCAAGAGAAAAAAAAATTCACATTAAAAATTGAAGTGAATATTAGTGACCACCCAAGAGTCCAAATACAGTGAGTCACCCTCTAACAAATGGTCACTGTACCAACATGACCCCACTATGCCAGAGAATGTTGTGCCTGTCCACTTGCATTTGTTAAGTCCCTGTTAAAGTGCTCATGAAGGCAGCCGGCAGGCCCACCTACCTCGACTGTCCCGGTGAAATCCATTCTCATTCCGCACTCATGTGGAAATAAGCCTGTTTACCACCAGCAGGTCACACATGCTAATGAGCGTCTGTTTGTTTTCCAGTGTGCTCATGCAGGAGGAAGGGAATTTAGGGGGAAAATAATGGATGTTATGCAGACAACAACCCAGGTGGCCTTGCAGCTCTAATGATGAAAAGTTTACCACTCAGAATCACTGGATATGGAATCAGAACAGGAGATGTGCTAAGACATTTTGTCCTGGTTGGGGTTTATTATAAAACCATGTGACCCTCAAAGTAGTGGCAAAGCTGTAGGCCAGCAAACCTTCATCCTAGGGCTTCCAGTTTGTAAAATTTGCCCCTAGGTAAGGTATGGTACACTCTCAGAAAAAGAGGTACGAGACAAGAACATTTTTGTACCAATAGGTAAATTCTTTTTAAATGTTCCCTCAAAAGTACAATATTGGTCTTTAAAGGGTCAGAAGTGCCCCTCTGAGGGTTCAAATTGATATAAAGTACAAATTTGTACCATTTCATCTGCACCTGCAACCCTGGCAAAGGCTGGTTAATCTCCATTTTATTAAGTTTCATCCATCATTTTCAATATTGTAATATTATGTTTCACAATGTTGGCTTTTAGACTTCAAAACGTGGCATAATTTTACTGTTTTAGTGGAACAACTTCATAAGGTACAAAAATGGACCTGGACTACAGAGTACACCCCCAGGGACAAGAATTTGTACCCTTCTTGTCGCTTTCACGAGTTAGCATCAAGTACAACAGATATCAGGGTGTTGCTCTGTCCCTGTTTTCTACTTTTCATCAGCATAACAATTGAACTTTTCAAGTTGTGTATTGTAATTTCTTGAATATCAATCAAAGGGGCAGAAAGTAAAGTATATTATGAATAGAACAGGGCCCAAAGTAGAACCATGGGGGACACCGCAACTGATTAGGAATAATGAAGAACAGTACAGTCCCCATCAGAAGTGAAACACCTGTTTGACAAAAAATATTTAAACCATGAAAAACTTGGTATTTGTTGTGATGGATTCATAATAACTAAAATAGCAAAGCAGCCTGAGTCAACAGCTTGAGAAGATAATTAAGAACTAGTAAAAGTGTTATGGTTTGAAATCAGAGTGGAACTCTTCACAAATATCATGACTATCTAAAAAATCTGAACCTGATTAAAGGCAACCTTTCCAAAGATTTTGTACATGAAAGGTAGTTTAGTTTGTGAACTTGTTTAAAACTCCATGTTTAAAATAAATACAGTATAAATAAAACAATTTACAATTGTTTCTGAAACTTTATCACTATATATAATGTAAATAAACATTAAATAGAAATATAATATTTCTGAGTGTGAAAAAATGTGAATAAATTGTTCAGCTGTTGTATTTAACCTTTGTTTTGCCATGTGATCTTCTGAGCTTGACATTTATTATTTTTTTGTGATAGACCTGGTCAAAATGGCACACCTTGACTCTAAACGTATCAATTAAAAGTAGAAATTTACATTTTAAAATAAATTTAAAAGAAATAAGACAAGTTAAAATAAAAATAAAAAAACACAAATTCAGTTCAAGAATATCATAGATCATCATAAATGTCTGATTGGTGTTTGAAGCCTGTTTCGACAGATAAAAATAATTATTTCCACAAGAGAAGAAGTTATTTTTCATGAAGATTTTAAACATGTTTGTTCAACATGGTGACGATCTGGGGGAAGAAACTGTTTCTGTGTCTCGTGGTCTCGTCCCTGCTGCCTGCTCTTTTCCTGAAATGGTAAACGTTAAATGTCCTGTATTTGTATAGTGCTTTTCTAGTCATTCAGACCACTGTGGGAGAAATTCAGGTTACCTCATGACAAACATGACTCAGTTACAAATGATTATAACCTAAAACGTCTTGTTCTTGGTTTCTTCATCAACACGTACTCAGATTAGATTCTCATCAATCACATCAGGACATTCTAAACACAGAGTTCTGATGACGTCCAGGGTTCTGATAGCTCAGGACCACTATAAAACAGCTCTACAAGCATCACGCTTTAGAGCCTCATTCTGATGTATTACCATTTGACTGACTGCTCTCAATCATTCATGATTTTATAATAAATCCTTTTTTTTAAATTCACTCACCTGACTCACTCATTCAGAATTTTTCCAACCACTCAAAGCACTTCAACACTACAAAGTTTTGCATTCACCCACTCACACAACCCATTATGCAAATCAGGGGGCTACATGGGGTTCAATGTCTCACCCAAGGACAATTCAACATGCAGTGGTGGAAGCCAGGATTGATCCAACAACCTTCTAATTGGAAGGTGACCGCTCTAACCACTGAGCCACAGCCGCCCATGTCTAGGTTCTGGATGGAGGGCAGATTAGCAGTAGTGATCCTCTCTGCAGACCTTATAGTTCTCTGCAGTCTGTTTCTGTCTAGTTCGGTTGCTTAATCAAATCAGACTGTGATGGACTGACAGAGGACAGACTCAGACATCTAGAGCTGCTGTTGGAAGTTCAACCTTTGCTGAACCTTCTTAATGACTGTGTCCATGTTGGCTCATCATTTCAGGTCCTGGGTAATGATGAGAAACCTGAACTTGTCCAACATAGTCACTGAAATATTGTTTATGTTAATGAGAGACAGAACTGGAAGCTCCTCCCACTGCCATCTCCACAGTTTTTAGAGTGTTGAGCTCTAGATGATTCTGACTACACCAGCGGACCAGTTGTTCCACTTCCTGTCTGTAAAAAGATTTGTCTCAGTCCCCTATGAGGTCAATGACCATCATGCCATCTGCAAACTTCAGGAGTTTAACAGATGGATTGCTCGTTTGTATAGATGGAGAATAGCAGGGGGGACAGGACACATCCCTGGGGGCTGCCAGAGCTGATTGTCCGGGTGCTGGAAGTTTTTTCCCCCAGCCTTACCTGCTGCGTCCTATCTGTTTATGTTCCACTGACAAGCAGAGGCTAAGAACGGTTTGGACTGCAGGACTTCTAGGAGGATGGTGTTAAATGCTGAGCTGAAGTCCATGAACAGCATCCTGGCATATGTCCCTGCAGTACTGAGGTGTTGCAGGTTGTAATGCAGCCCATGTTGACTGAACCATCCACTGACCTGTTAGTCCTGTATGCAAACTGCAGGGAATCCAGCAGAGGTCCTGTGATGGACTTCAGGTGACTCAACCAGCCTTTAAATGATTACATGACCACAGATATCATGTCTGTAGTCATAATCCTTCAATGGAGATTTTTTGGGGGGGACTGGGATGATGATGGAGCTATCGAAGCAGGATGGGACTTTGCATAGCTGGATTTAAGAGCTTTCCACCCTCCTAAAGAGACAAAAGCATAAAGCCTTAGTGTGACGGTTCTGTAACCAGGGTGCAAAATAAAAAAGATGTTGATGTACCACATTCATGAAGCTTGTGATGAGCATGGTCACAGCTCAATAGTCAATGCATTGACTTTGTGTTTAGTCTGATAATGATACTGTAAATCTTTGACACAGAGATCAGTTAAATACAAACAACAACGCTTTACCTTCAGTTTCAGTCTTTATGTATACGTATACTGGAGATATTCTTGTCTTGACTTGTCTGAAAGTTACTTATATTTGTCTTTTATGGAATTTTGTAAAGATCCAGATCAATCCTGTTATTTCTGGATCCCGTTGGTGATCCGGATCCACCCAAAATCTATTCACTTCTTCCTTAAAGGCATTACTGACCTTGCCTGAAAATTTAATCTAAATCCATCTGTAACTTTCCAAGTTATCTTGCTAACAGACAGACTAACTTACAAACTACTGTATATTGAAAACAAAAAGATTAGGCATTTTCCTTACAATAAACTTTATTGTATAAACATAACATTCCCAGATTTGATTCCATTTAAAAAAGCACAAATAAAGCTAAACATATTGTAACTTGGTCCCAAATAAAATAAAATGATTTACAGAGTCAGCAAAGAAATATAATCTGTGCATTTCAATTTCTGGGTTTAGGTTACGGAACAGTTCATCTAATGATTTAAAATAAAGTAAAACCATAAAACTCTACCCTAGTTTAAAAGAACATTAAAAACACAAATTCTAAATAAATACAAGGATGAAGAACTGGTTCTAACCCTTAATGTTAATAGTAGGAAATATCAGTTTGTCATTGTGAGTCTTACTTGTTGTCTTTTATCAACAACAAAATTGTGTTTTCACTGTGTCTCACTTTGCTTTTCTTTCTCTTCTTTGGGTTTCTTCTTTTGTTTGAAAGAGGTTGAGTTTGATAGGGTGTGGAACACAGTGTGGAACAGACTTTGGAACATGGAGTGTGGAACAGAATGTGTAACATGGAGTGTGGAACACAGAGTGCGAAACACGGAGTGTGGAACACAGAGTGTGGAAAAGAGTGTGGAAGACAGAGTGAGGCTGTGGTTGGTGCAAGACCCAAATGCAGGTAAAGCAGCAGCAGACAGGCTGGTGTAAAATCCAATAAGGTTTAATGAAGACTCCAGGTAAACAAAATAAACCAAAGCTTAGCTTGACTTGACTTGACTTGACTTGACTTGACTTGACTTGACTTGACTTGACTTTGACCAGACTAAAACTTAACCCAACCTGATTTAACATGGCATGAACACATAGCACATTTAAGGACGTGACATGTAACTGGAGAGCTGTACATAGAATACAAACTAGGAACATGAGACAGAACCACAAGATGGAGACAAAAACACTAATGACAGAAACCAATAAAATGATCCTAAAAACAACAACTAAAAGCCTTGGCAAAACAAAGGTGCAGGAAGACCTGGATAAAACAATACAAACAGGAAACCTCAGGTTATCAGCTGTGTTTCGTAAGAAGTTTATACTTCTGCCTACTTTTTATCTGTAAGTGTATTTTAATTATAATTGCCTGTTCTCGAGAGAACGCATATAGAATTCCTATATATCTGCACTGTCTGATGCCTGTGCAAATGGTATTAAAGTTCTATTCTATTTCTATTCTATTCATTCCGGAATAGCGCTACACATGATATATATATATATATATGGTTTATATAGGCTTCTTCAAATCCGCTGTAGCACAGACCGCTACAGGAGATCCTTCCTGTCCACAGCTATAACCTTCTACAATGGCTCCCTGAAGAAGAACTGAACTACGACAACACTTAATTTCCCTTTGGGGATTAATAAAGTATTTTTGTTTTGATTGATATATATATATATATATATATATAATGAGAGACTTGTTTACAGGAAAGAGTAGTTGATGGACATTTCTAAAGCTCAAATAATCTTTTAATTGAAACCCCGGATCCCTGATGAGCTAAAAAGAAGAAGACGTGGATGCAGGGCAGGAGCAAAGTGAAAAAAGAGAAAGATGAAGTTCGGGAGCAGCATCATGTGTTTTGCTGAGACATGGCTAAAGGAGCATATCCTGGACTCTTGTCTCTGCCTGACTTTCAAACAATACGGGCTGACAGAGATTTGAAGAGGAGCGGCAAAAGAAAAGGAGTTTGTCAGCTGATCACATCTGCAGTCACCTGTTTGGGGAGCAGAATTGAGTGACATGAAGAGGTTGGACAGATTGATAAGGAGGGGTTGTTCTGTTCTGGGGACTGTTCTGGAGTCTCTTGGGTTGATTGTCCAAAGGAGGATGGTTCGGAAAATGAAAATCATCATGGAGAACCCTCATCATGCTCTTCATAACACTAACTCAACAACAGAGTGTCTTCAGTCAAAGGCTTCTTCAAATCCGCTGTAGCACAGACCGCTACAGGAGATCCTTCCTGTCCACAGCTATAACCTTCTACAATGGCTCCCTGAAGAAGAACTGAACTACGACAACACTTAATTTCCCTTTGGGGATTAATAAAGTATTTTTGTTTTGATTGATTTGATTCTACTCCTTTTCAAAAGTAAAAAGTAAACATTCAATGTAAACATGGTGAATTACTGAACATGTTCAAAGTGGTGATTAAGGCCCTGTCCCAATAACCGCACTTGCACCCTTGCGCACTTCAAATGCGCACTCCCGATGAGGGGCACGAGTGCGTAGGGTGTCCCGATTCTCTCAGAGTGGAGAGTCCTGCCCTTGGCTCCGCCCCTTTGGAAGCACTTCGCCAAAGCCCGCCTCGGTGCAGACTTCAGCGAATGGTATTTCCCACAATGCATTGATGTGTGTGAATTTTGACGGAAAAAGAAAAAGGTGGAGAAATAGCTGAACCATCTGGACCAAAAAAATGTTTTCTCAAGTGTAGAATCCAAATAATCACTATTTTATTTTATTGTCTAGATGTGTAATTACGCTGGGTGAGAGAATTTTTTTTCCCCTCCTCTCTATCCTCATGATGTCTTTTATTTCTCTGGTTTCTACACATAGGTTTATGCTTGCCTATATACTATATGTATGTATATGTATGTATGTATTCTCTTATGTGACCTCATGTTGGCGCTGGACGCGGCTGCCTCGGGAGAGTGAGGGTTAAAATGTGTCTCCCATGGTAATTTCAATGTACTGTACTGTATAATGTTTTTACTGCTCTTAATTTCCCGAAGGAAACCTTCCCTTTTTTGTGTTTTGAGAGACCAACCTGTTAAACCTGTTACAAAACCAAGGATTTGATATTTAGCTATGTTCATTTTCTGTGAATTGAAAACTATTTTAAGTCACTCTTGGAATCTTTAACTGTTTTTTTTAATTATTATTTCTGATTGTTCCTTTTATTTTTGTTGAATAATTATTTTAATGTAAATTCAAACCCAGCAAATGAAGCACAATCCAAAACTGATGCTTCAGGTTCTACCACAGTGTTTTTGGAGTGTATTGTTTTTGTACAGTGGGGCAAAAAAGTATTTAGTCAGCCACCAATTGTGTAAGTTCTCCCACTTAAAAAGATCAGAGGCCTGTAATTTTCATCATAGGTATACCTCAACTATGAGAGACAAAATGAGGAAAAAAAATCCAGAAAATCACATTGTCTGATTTTTAAAGAATTTATTTGCAAATTATGGTGGAAAATAAGTATTTGGTCACCTACAAACAAGTAAGATTTCTGGCTTTCACAGACCTGTAACTTCTTTAAGAGGCTCCTCAGTCCTCCACTCGTTACCTGTATTAATGGCACCTGTGTGAACTCGTTATCAGTATAAAAGACACCTGTCCACAACCTCAAACAGTCACGCTCCAAACTCCACTATGGCCAAGACCAAAGAGCTGTCAAAGGACACCAGAAACAAAATTGTAGACCTTCACCAGGCTGGGAAGACTGAATCTGCAATAGGTAAGCAGCTTGGTGTGAAGAAATCAACTGTGGGAGCAATTATTAGAAAATGGAAGACATACAAGACCACTTATAATCTCCCTCGATCTGGGGCTCCACGCAAGATCTCACCCCGTGGGGTCAAAATGATCACAAGAACGGTGAGGAAAAATCCCAGAACCACACAGAGGGACCTAGTGAATGACCTGCAGAGAGCTGGGACCAAAGTAACAAAGGCTACCATCAGTAACACACTACGCCGCCAGGGACTCAAATCCTGCAGTGCCAGACGTGTCCCCCTGCTGAAGCCAGGACACGTCCAGGCCCGTCTGCGGTTTGCTAGAGAGCATTTGGATGATCCAGAAGAGGATTGGGAGAACATCATATGGTCAGATTAAACCAAAATAGAACTTTTTGGGAGAAACTCAACTTGTCGTGTTTGGAGGGGAAAGAATGTTGAGTTGGATCCAAAGAACACCATACCTACTGTAAAGCATGGGGGTGGAAACATCATGCTTTGGGGCTGTTTTTCTGCAAGGGGACCAAGACGACTGATCCGTGTAAAGGAAAGAATGAATGGGGCCATGTATCGTAAGATTTTGAGTGAAAACCTCCTTCCATCAGCAAGGGCATTGAAAATGAGACGTGGCTGGGTCTTTCAGCATGACAATGATCCCAAACACACCGCCCGGGCAACGAAGGAGTGGTTTCGTAAGAAGCATTTCAAGGTCCTGGAGTGGCCTAGCCAGTCTCCAGATCTCAACCCCATAGAAAATCTCTGGAGGGAGTTGAAAGTCCGTGTTGCCCAGCGTCAGCCCCAAAACATCACTGCTCTAGAGGAGATCTGCATGGAGGAATGGGCCAAAATACCAGCAACAGTGTGTGAAAACCTTGTGAAGACTTACAGAAAACGTTTGACCTCTGTCATTGCCAACAAAGGCTATATAACAAAGTATTGAGATTAACTTTTGTTATTGACCAAATACTTATTTTCCACCATAATTTGCAAATAAATTCTTTAAAAATCAGACAATGTGATTTTCTGGATTTTTTTTCCTCATTTTGTCTCTCATAGTTGAGGTATACCTATGATGAAAATTACAGGCCTCTCTGATCTTTTTAAGTGGGAGAACTTACACAATTGGTGGCTGACTAAATACTTTTTTGCCCCACTGTATTTAGTCTGTTTTACAAAGAAACACATTTTGAACACCAATTATTCAACATAAAGACAGGGTGTAAGTGTAAGATTCAACTTACACTCGTAGTACATTTCAGAAATGTGTATTTATGTAAATTATTTGGCACTTTACTCAAAAATCTTGTATTTCCTCTCAGATTTTTGGTGGGGAAAAAAAGGAAACATTGATGAAGAATCACTAAAAAGTACTGTATATTTTTTCAGTACTGACTCACACGTTATCAGTTCATTTAATGAAACATAACAAAACTCAAAAAAGGAAACTGTGAAAGAAAAATGAGAGAGGCTGTTTTTCTAAACAACAGTTGTATTGAAACGTTTCCATGATTCAACCTGTTAGGGGAGGTGGATAAATCATTTATCATAAATGAGCTTACAGTGTTTTATTTGTTAATTTTCTAACTTTATTATCTTAGGTAATTTTTCTATGTACAATAAGTTGAATATAATATAAACTGAAAATACATTAGGGACCTTATGTCATTATTATAGACCTGACATTATAGAACTTCAGGTTTTCCAGTTTAGACATCACTATGCTGGATTTTGAAAGATGAAAGTGGATCTTGCGCAAAATGTGCTATATTCAATTTCTGCAGCACAACTTGGTAAACTGTCGAAACAAGGAACTAAAATAATCTTCCCGGAACAAAAGTCTGTTGGTGCTTGATGGAAGTCGACTCGCCTGAAGAAACGTAACCGGATGTTGTTCATCCGGCTATAACAGGACATATAGCACTCAAGCTAACATTGTTCAGTAATCAGAATATTTGATAATACTTCATTTCTGTGGTTTTATAACTTCAGAAAACAGAAATGATTAAAGCCATTTTGATTTTTAATAACCACGGGAAGCCGCGGCTCATCAGATTCTACCAGTATTTTGTAAGTATTTCCTGCTCGGTTTGACAGCTTGTCATCAGAAATTTTCGTGACATCACGATGGTTTGTATTTTTTAAATGTTTTTCTGAAACTTATCTACAACTTCCTGATCACGCTAAATGGAACAAACAATTTTCTGTGATTAAAGCCCCCCGGTGTGTCTGTATGTACATTTTCTATCTTGTGTTATTTACTTTGTTCATTTAACATGATATTAAATTAATTTTGAGTGGAACTTTTTTACGTCAAGTCACTCACATCTATACTTCATCCCTTAAGTGTTTAATATCTTGTTTTATTAAACCATATGACTCCTGGATTTCAGTTTGTTATTGTTTATAACATGGTGGAGGTTCTGTCATGTTCTAACATGTTCTGCTCTCCTCCAGGCTGAGGACATGCAGCAGCAGATCATACGGGAGACTTTCCATTTGGTTTCCAAGCGAGACGATAACGTCTGTAACTTCTTAGAGGGTGGAAGGTAAGCAGTGTTTTAAAGCGTCTCTGACGTCCGAGTTGTAGGTTTTTTACTTCTTCATATCAATCAATATGACATGTGTATCCTGTGGACACTTTTCCACATAAACCAAGATGCACAAATTTCCAGCAATAAAGTCTCAGAAATGCAGTTGCAAGTTGTTCCTTTCAAACTCCAGTCACTTTTTATGTATAACATGTTTTTCATCTCAGTGCATGTTGAGAGTATGACAGAGAAAAAGTCGACTCCTACACTGTTCTTTGTGCATGTTGCTGCCTTTTTTTCTGTGCAGTATTCTATTGCAGATCATTTTGTTCATAGAAGTGATGTTTAATTCTTTCCACAGATCAAAATCCAACTCACTGAGTCAGAACATTATGTTTGGTCCTCATGAAGTCTTTTATTTCTGTGCGAGTGATTTCATCATTCTCTGGGTCTGATTTAGGGAAATACATGAACTCATTCAGTGCCAGCCACTTTCAGATTTCTATCCCTCCTCAGTGCCAGAGATATTGAGCATTTTTACTGATTTTTGAAGGCCCACAAATTATTTTGTCCTATGACTATGAGAATTCTGATCATCAGAAATATTAGTCTTTCTTCTTTCAGCAGCAAAAAAAAAAAAGTTTTTACTAGGGATGTCCAGATCTGATCACATGATTGGAAATCTGGCTCGATCAGGTAGTTTCAGACTTGATCGGAATCGGACATTACCTCCCGATCAGGACTCGGACGTATGTGTATATATATTCTGATTAGTTTTTAATGCATCTATACAACTTTTCGCGTGTCAGTCCGGGACACTTTCCCTCTCAACCTGCAGCCGCCATTTTAAGAGGGGGCCCACACTTGGCTGTCCTGGGACCAGGACAGCTCGTTTTCCTGTCCCTGCAGCTAAATATTAAAATAGGGCGAATTAAATACAACATAAGGAATGTCCTGGATCTGTTTATTTGCTCCTTTTTATTCTTTTCTTAATGTATTATAGATCGGATCGGGACTCTGTATCGGCAGATACTCAAAATCAGATGACTCAGACTCGGACTCGAAGGCAAAAAACTTGATCGGGACATCCCTAGTTTGTACCATTTTCTGTTATTTAGTAATCTGCAGTAGAAAAGAACAACTTTTGTGAAAATTCACCTGTTTCAGAACAAAAAGTGGAGATAAAGAGCTTTTTGTGTAATGAGGACTTTCAATCAGATCAGTGAGTTTGATTTAAATATTTCATGTTTCAATGATTCAGTCAACATCTGAACTATGTTTTACTTCTATGAAGAAGATTCTAATGGGAGATACTGGTCTGATGAATCTGCCTCAGGTTCACTAGAATCGCCAGAAGAATCGTCACGTCTGACTGATGTCATGACGAGCGGGACTGCACAGCGTTTGGCACAATACTCGGCCCCGGTAGATTGAACTCGCGCTGGGGGATTTTATTTAATTTTATTTAATCAACTCCACCACCTTCTCAATTCCATCAATTCTATACTTTTTTGCAATAACAAAGAAATGGCTTCAAAGCGATCTCATTCCCCCCTCCGCCTTGATCGTCTCTCTCGTTCTGACTGCCTGGCTCCTCCCCCGCTCCACAAACCTTTTATAACAGGGTAAGAAAGGAAGATCTCACCCAGAGAAGTGCACCACTGCCTCCCTCAGGATCATAGGACTAAGTACAGCATGTAATGAGTTCAAATTCACCGAGCAACTGCCCCAGAATGCTTAGTGGGATTTAATCCAATAAAAGCTGTAGAGACGTCAATGTCACTGAGTGTTCGGATCCAGTTTGACGTCTCTAAATGTCAGTGGCACTGAATGAGTTACTGAAGCAGTGTTGCTAAAACCACCTGCTATACAGCATTTCACTAACTAATCTAACTATGAAAACACGAGCTCACAAATGCTTTTCAATGTCCATGTAAGATGTAAACAAAGAGACGTGTTCCTGTGTTTCATCACTTCCTGTTTCAATTTGAGACTGAAGCTCATAAAAACATTTATACATGTCTTATAAGTGTCTAACAAAACAATGTGCTCAACGTTTCATTAAACAAAGTTAGAATGTTTTTTTTAATGTTTGAGACCTGAGTGAGTCAGAGATGCTTTAAAGTTTTTATGCTTTTAATGTGAACAAAAAATTGTCTTTCTACACTCAGAATTTGATTTCTCATTGATGAGATGAAGTTGAATATCTGTGAGTTATTAAACACTGATGCTGAATTCACCTGGTCTGTGACGAGCCAGCAGCTCTTTTCTCCTGCAGTTCCTGGTTTCCAACGTTAGATGGCGCCAAACCCCTGAAGTTCTAACCACTTCTTCCTACTGAACCAGTTGTTTTATTTCCCTTTTATTGTCTCTTTAAAGTAAGAAATCTTATGAAGTTATTTTAAAATCTGCTTTCAGTCTCATCGGTGGCTCCGACTACAAGCTGATTTACCGACACTATGCCACGCTGTACTTTGTCTTCTGTGTGGACTCGTCTGAGAGTGAACTCGGCATATTGGACCTGATTCAGGTCAGCTACTCTATTTCTGAAAAACCTGATTGTTATATTAAGTGTATTTACACGTGTCTTTCACAGTAACTACAGAGAGTTCTCCCATGACTGACTGTAGAGGTTCTAGCTGATGTTCTACTGCACAGGCTCCACTATGGGGAGCCAAAGTCTCCTCCCCTTCTGGTCGGCCCATGGATCCCCTGAATGAAAAAATAATGAATGGAAGTTAATGGAGTGATAAAAGTTATTTTCTGGTCCGCTTTGTCTTACGCCCTGAATCACACATATGCTGTACCGCAATTTAAATGATAAATAATGATGTGCGTTTTTACCGTGTCTGTCAAGTGGATTCGAATTTATTTATTTTTAAAATTTTGTAATTAAATTGACTACAACTGGAAAGTCGCACATATGACGTCACGGCAGAATCTCCCGAGTCTCACTGCTGCCTTTTCCCTCATTTTTACGTGACAATGCCAGCGTGTTTTGTACCTGGTTGTCACCACAAAACTAGTTGTTTGATGCTCCTTCCTTCGTCCTGATAGAAGGAGGTGAAGCTCGCTAAACTCACCGCCATTGTTCCTATTCTGATTCTTCTTCTCCTTCTGAGCGGTATGGTGACGTCAATTTTACGAGACAAGTGGTTGTAGTCTACTACGTGTCTTCACACAAAATATAAAATAACTTTTGCCGCGTGTCGAAAATGATCGCTTTGTCGGCATCAAAACTTGTCTTTACAACTCACGGACATCATATTTTCGATCCATGATGCATTTCAAACTCAGAAAATAACTTTTTTGGCTCCACTGACTTCCATTCATTATTTTTTCGTCCAGGGGACCCATGGACCGGAGGTAGAAGGGCGTGACTTAGGCTCCTCATTAATGGCAGAAATCATTTTTTACCTTTCACCTCCTTCCTGGATGCTATGATGCAGGAGACTTTTTGTTAAAGTGTTAAACTGTGAGACTTTTAACAGATAAACGCTGTGCACGTTTTTACACTGACAGTCAGGGAGAAAATCTTGACTCAAGTTTTTGTTAACCGCACGAGGAAATGTGGTTTAATTCCGACTCTGTTGCTTCCTCGATCATCTCTGACCTTTTATAGTTCAGAACAAGTTTCCATCACAGATCTCTTTATTTTTAGGTCTTTGTGGAAACGCTGGATAAATGCTTTGAAAATGTGTGTGAGCTGGACCTCATATTCCACATGGACAAGGTGAGTGAAGAGTTCTGCTTCTTCAGGTGTTCTCTCCATGTCTTCTCTCTTCATGCATGTTCTCTTCACATGTTCTGTTGTGTATGTTTGTGTTTTAGGTGTGTGAGTAGCAGCAGGTAAATCTCAGGTCACTGTGTTTTTATGTGCTGAGCCGGAGCTGCATCAGTGTCGTGCGCAGCTCAGACGAGCGCATGCTGTTCTAACCTAATGGTGCGTTCACACCGGCCCAATCGTCAACGTCAGAAACATCAAGTTTGTAAAGTCTATGGTGGAGTCCGTCAGAGGAGCGTCAGAGTCTCTGCGTCGCTTTGTGAGCGTTAGCAGCGTCAACTTTCAAAGCTTTTCAAGCGTTTCAGGACGTTGAAGCTTGAAACGCTTGAAACGTGAGCAACGCAGAAGTTCAGCTAGCTGAACTTTTGAAGCTCTTGAAGCGGCATGTCAGCCAGAGTGTCTCATCGTAGTGACGTACCTGAATGAAGCAGGAAGTCTTCAAACAGGGCGCGGGACAGACGGAAGTAGCGTTGGAAGCAAACCTCATCCATATGTAGCTCCTGGAGCAAATGGTTAAACTCACCAAACTCAGAACGCATCTGAAGAATGGGGTGTATCCACAAACGGCGCCGATGCACCCGACGTGGACGTTGTCTAGCTTTATGAAGTAAATAAAGCCAAGCCACTCTCTCGATATGATCCGCCATAGCTCAGAACATCTGATAACAAAGGAAGCCCCGCCTACGCGCTCTTTTTAACGGTCAAGCGTTACAAGCTTCAAACTTGAAGCGTTGTGAAAAGCGGCCGGTGTGAACGCACCATTAAAGGTTCTTTAAGAACCGCCTCCTTTATTGAAGGAGTTTGACCTTCCTTGAATCTTTCAACACGACAATAATTATGTTTCTGTAAAAAGTCTGAAAGGAGGAATGTTCTCAGTACATTAAATATGGAGTAAATAACCTCTTTTGTCACTTTGTAATATTTTTATATGTTGATTTCGTTCTCCTTGTATCTAAACTGGACAGATTAAATTCCATTAAGTTTTTAAAATCTGTAACAGCCTCAAAGTTTGAATTAATGCATCCAGTCAGGTTCTGAAAAATCAAGTGAGTTTTGACATTTTACATCAGTAAACTCACGTTAGTGAAGGAGTAGATCTTCTGTTTCTCTGTGTTTAGTGTTCTCAGGTTGAGTTCTGCACGCGTCCATCTGTAGATCAGACGTTTTCATAAAGTGACACAAACAAATAGAAACAACTCTTCTTATCCAAACATCATATCATCTCTCTATTGGTGATATTTCTAAAGGGAATTTCTTTAAATCTGGAACAAACGTCGACATTAACCCAAAGATAAATTGATTTGACGGAGGCCATAAAGAACTGATAAAATGCATTTTATCCAGAACTGAAGAAGAAAAGATTGAAATTTGCTGCAGGACTCGAAGCTGTCGTGATTCTGTACAGAAGCTTGATGATCTTTGACAATCAGTGTTTTTTTTAATCCTTTAAAATGTATCCATTTATTAAGAATTTATTATCTTCATGAATCTCTTGAAAATGTCTCTTTCCAAATTAGATGTGACTGACTGTCAGCTGGACCGGTTGTTTCAGAGTGACGAGCTTCACTGTTCAGTGATAACAGCTGGTTTAGAACACCATCCCAAACAAACCTAGTGTTTCAGGTCATGACCTGGGTTTTTACATGACATCAGTAGAATCAGGTCTCCATGAGTCCTCTTATAGGTCAAGATGATCTGGTAAAGATCATGTTATCATTTCAGCATGTTTAATCTGTCACATGGTTCCAGTCTCTCCCTGGAAGCTTCAGCTGACCTTCTTCTAGTAAAAACATTCAGTGTTCCGGGAGTTTGACTGATATTCTGCTTGATGACCCGTTTGTACTGAAGCAGTTAGAAATCCTCTGACCTGGGAAATGGATCAGACCATCTTGTTGACTTTTCCCTGCATGTCGTGGTGCAGCAGGTTGGTCCTGAGAACAGAGATTCTCAGCGCTCGAACTGAGACGGCAGTTTCCTCAGTTTCATCTGAGGAATCGATGAAACCTAAAGCTTTCCTGTTTCTTACCTGCTGTGTTTTCCTCTCTGCACAGGTTCATTATATCCTACAGGAGGTGGTGATGGGGGGGATGGTGCTGGAGACCAACATGAATGAAATTGTAGCACAAGTGGAGGTTCAGAACCGTCTGGAAAAGTCCGAGGTCAGACTGCCTTTCAGTGTATCTGCCTTGTTGTCCGTCTTTAGGGTCTTTCATGTCAATATTAAAGTTTTTATTTTGTTTGAGAGAAAATCCATTACAGTCACAAAGTTGTTCAATGAATCAGATCAGAGACAGAATTATAAGGTTTGTTTAAAGAGTCCATTTCATACAAATTTCAGGACTTTGTGGTTATTTCTTAAGTATTAACCAGTAATATGAAACATTTTATATCTAAAAAACGTCAGGAAACACTGATTAACAGACCTTTCAATCTGTTTGCATTAAAATTCGGGTGGTTCCGGCTCCTTCCGTCAGGCTTCATCAGCAGCTCGTTCATATTCATTATTCGAATTTACTGGACTCTGATTGGCTAACAGACTAGCCTATGAGAGCAAGGTATACTGTTTCCTGCCCTGCTGCGCATGGCAACATCAGACGTTCTCTCTTCCTGTTTGCTACGTCTTATGCTAACAGCTTTTAGCCAGCAGCATGATAGGCGTGGTTTCAACTGCGGGAGCTGCCAAATACTAACGAACAAAGGAGTTGTGACGAAACAGATACAGGCCTTTCGGACTCGGGTTTTATCACCACCTGCGTAGTTTGAGAGATAAAAACTGAAAGAGAAGTTGTTGACCTGTTTTCACTCCCACTATGAAGGTAAGAACACCTGTGGAGCTAAAATATTCAACAGAAACCTCAGAAAAACTGTTTTTA
Organism: Pachypanchax playfairii; assembly: GCA_006937955.1. Lineage (NCBI taxonomy): Eukaryota > Metazoa > Chordata > Actinopteri > Cyprinodontiformes > Aplocheilidae > Pachypanchax > Pachypanchax playfairii. The sequence continues at coordinate 134,075 of SSNP01000218.1, read as the reverse complement.
ATGGAAGGGCCTCTTTAAAGAAACAACGTACACAAACTGTTGTGTTCAAACTTCACAACAACTTCTACTGTTCACAAAAATACTCAAACAAACAAACAAAAAAACAATCTTAACAAGCCTAAAAAGTCTGTTAAAGTTATAAAGTTTCCTCCAGAGCTGCAGCTCTGAACTCTACCTGCATCGTCGTTACAAAGTCCCATCAAACCCAGCTGCTCTTATGATGTTCTACTCAGATGTTCTCTGATGTTCTCCTCTCCTGGGAGGATTTAATCAGTTATTTGATGGCTGTTGCTTGTCAGTTATTGTTGAGACAACTGTCGACTCAGCATCTTTTGACCAACAATAAACACAAATATATTAAAAAGTCGACTGAACTTTGTTAAGATATTGGAGACAAAAAGGCCTGAAGACGAGCAGTTTGATGCAGTACAGGACATTGTGTATCTTCTTTACACACTGAATGAGCCTCTGAGTTGAACATCAGACACATTTTGTTGCTGACAGTCTTTAAAAACCCAGTTTATGATTTCATTCTTTCCTTTATGCTCCATATTTGGGCACAAACACATGATGGAAGTCCTTCTGGCATCTCGTGTGACTGTATTTACCTTTTGGCCTCTTTGTTTTAGGAAACATTCAGATGATCAAAGTGATATTTGAAATTGCTGCATTTGGGCTGTTAGTTGTATTTGTCACGTGTTTTTTGAGACGAGCAAGTAAACACGTGTCATGATCTCACATGTGACCTCATGTCAGACTGAAGGAGTTTATGAGATTGTTGATTATTTTAGAAGCTCATGTAGGAACAGTTCTATTAACACACACACACACACACACACACACACACACACACACACACACACACACACATACAAGTGTGTTTTGTTATCCTTATGGGGACCGTCCATTGACTTCCATTGATTTTAGTAACTAGATTTATACCTAACCCAAACCCTTTTCCTAACCTTAACCATTACTGATCTATAACTAACCCTAAGACTAACTAAAACTCTATTCACACCATACCTATAAACCTAACCCCTAACCCTAAAAAGGGGAGTCCCCCTCATGGGGACCAGGCTTCGGTCCCCACAAGAACCCTCAGACCCTAGAAAGATAGTAAAAGTCAGGAAACGGGTCCTCAGGAGGTCAGAAATACACACACACACACACACACACACACACACACAGAGGTTTTACATGTGTTTTCCTTGCAGGGGGGTCTGTCAGCAGCTCCTGCTCGTGCTGTCTCTGCCGTGAAGAACATGAACCTGCCTGAGATTCCTCGCAACATCAACATTGGAGACATCAACATCAAAGTTCCGAGCCTCTCCCCGTTCTGAAGAGCATTCCTGTGGAACAGCGTGAGGACTGGTGGACCGTACTACTCATACAGTCCTCCTTCTCCTCACTCTGTGGTTAATGTTCGTAATAAGGTTTTTTACCAATTAGCACAGAACCACAGCCCCCCCCCCTCACTTCATTCCAACCTGGTCACACGTGTGAGAAATCCATTGTGGATGTTCTGTCATCTTCACATTGCAGACAACTCCAGGTGAAAGATTTGCACAACTCTGTTTGATTCTGAATCTATTCTGAATTCTTGAATCTATTAATCCCCACAATTAATATTCATCTAGAACAAGTAGAATCTCCTTCATCGCCTCGTTACTAGCAGTTGTTTTGAATCAGCTTTGAAAAGAGGTTCAGGTTTCACGGTTTTCTGTTTGTAATTGTTCACTCACTCTGCTTGTTTTCACACCATTTATTTTCCTGTGTTATAATTTATTATTTCTCTGGCATCCTAATGATTTGTGTTGAATGTTGCTCTGCTGGTGGCGCCTGTGCTCAGATAGAAAGGTTGTGATGGCCTCCTGCGAGTATCTGTTCAGCAAGGCAGCAGATCTGTTGTAGATCTTTGTGTTTTTGTGCGTTTAGAGGTCGGAGACCATCGGACTCCACTTGTAGAGTTTTATCATGAAATCCTGTGGAATTTCAAGGAAAATAGGCTTGTCTCTGTGTCAAAGACTTTCCTTGCCAAGGTCACGTAAATAAACAAAAATAAACTCCAGTGTTGTCGTGTCTCCTTCTCAGCGGTCCAGCTTCCTTCTGCGTAAACACAAATAGTTTCAGCTTTTCAGCCACTTCAGCAGCATTCTTTCAGTCTCCTCTTCTGCTAATTTTGGAATTTTAGAGAGCCAAGAAAGTAGTTACCTCCCTAAATTCTCAGAAAAACCTGTGCTGGGTTTCACCACCTCCCACTTCCAGCCGAGCGGATCCAGACTCTGGTTATCCTGCTTCAGCTGTAGATCCTTCCTGCTCTGCTTCTGCGCCTCGTGCACACTCGGAGCAAGATGTCCCGAATATACGCCGTGACTGGTACGTTCTGTTTTCCTCATTTCTCATTTATGCAGCGTCATCACATTTTTTGGTTTTTCAGCTCTCGCCATATGGGAGAAATTACATGCTCCTTCCTTAACAGTTTCACAGTCTGTCTTCAAACATTTCTGTTTGGAAGAAATGTTTTTTTAATGGCCCATTAATGAGTCATTGAAGAAACTTCATATGATCAACAGCCAGTCCTTTTTAAAGGTTGTAAAAGCAATTGAAATGATTACATTTATTTAAAAAAAGTATCTTCAACAGTAACAAAGCTACAGAGTTTTAGAGTTTTCAGTGTAAATGTAAAACCTGCTTGTTTTTCTGATAGTTTGTGACATCCAGGCTGTTTGTCTTCATCCAGACAGAAACCCTGCAGCTCCAACATCTGCATGAAAATGAATAAATCTGTGCAGCGTTTGGAGATCACACACTGCTGACCAGGTTGAAAGTAAAAACATAGTCGGGTTGTTTCAGAAGTTACAGGTCCAGCGTTACAAACATTATCAGGTGATCTTTTGTTCACAGCAAACACAAAGAGATGAGGAAGTTTTGTTTCACGTTGTTTATTAATTTGCCTAAAAAAAAAACCCCCCAAAAAACCTAACAAATTGAAAACTAAACAGAACCCAGTTCTGTTAAATTATTATTCATTGAGTTTTTATTTATGCGTCTTGAGGATTGTATCGTGAAATGAGGCATGTGGAATTCACGAGAAAATATTTCCCGCATGTCAGAAACGTGTTGTAAAGTGTGAGGTGTCCAGCTAATAAAATCGAAACAAAAAGTAGGTTAAATCAAGTTCAATCTCAGTGATGCTGGAAAACATTTTGTTGTATGGGATTCTCAAGGAGGTTGTCCATAAGTCACCATGTTTTAGACCAAACTGATGGAAATATCAGAAAAGAATCAACTGACATGTAATAAAGCTGATTTAACATAGACATCACACCATAAAGCAGCAGCATTACTACGAGTAATACCTTCAACACACGCATGTAGGTCAGGGGTATGTGAACTTAATGCCCTACAGGAACATCTGGAAATGATGAATCTATAAAACGGGCTTAGTTTAAGTCCAAACGTTCCTTTAGCACTAAAAACAAACTGTTTCTGAAACTGGCCTGAACAAATACATTAACCTAATTCCATAATAATTCAATTAAATTAACATTATTATTTCTGTTTATTAATCCGGTCCCATTTTTCTTGAAATCCAGCAGAGACTCGTATAAATAAGACTGCTGAGATTAGAAAGGTGTCCGAACTCAGTTTAGACCTCAGCTGAACTGTCACTCTCAATGTGTAGAACAACAATTAGGAATTATTTGATTATAGTTTCTTCTTCTTAAAGGGATTCTTACAGAGAGGAAAGTGAAGTAGTTTAGTTATGAGAATATTGACTGAAGTGATCGAAAAAACAACTTCACTAAGATCTAAATGCTCAATAAATGATCTTTTTCCCCAAAAACCTTTTTGAGCTTAAATTTTGAGAAAATAAACAGAGTAATTTCTGGAGTTTCTCCTTACAGACATAGTTGATAGTATTTTAGAAAAATATGTAAAAGAAATTAAACCATGAGAAAAGTACAGCTTAATATTAGAAGTAGAAAAAGTAAATCAGTACAGCTGAATGAATACATCTAGTTATAAACCAGTCTGTCTTTTTGCATAAATAAATAAATGCCACTTTTAATGTGCTGATTTCGAACAGAAAGAACAAATGTTTAGTTAGATTGCAGGTGTTTTTGTTGTAGAAGTAACGTGTACAGCTAAATTTGGCGTGTCTGTGTGTGAGCCTATTTATCAGTTTCACAAGTTAAATGATAAAGTTCCTCTCAGGTAGTAATGAATGAAACAGGTAGTTTCCCTCTTCTAAAGACAACACAATGCTCAGCACTGCACTGTAAAATATTTGTAAAATGTTTGTTATTTTTGCTGTTTTATGGTAAATGGTGTGTACTTGTGTCACGTTTTTCTGAAGTCCCGTGACCCCCAACGTGCTTTACACTACAGTTTATCATTCATACACACACTCACACGTTTGGTGGTGATAAAATACACACATATTGTAGCTACAGCTGTCCTGGGACACACACTAGCTATGTTTACATGCGCCAAATTTCTCCCAATCTGATTAAAATCTTGGTCGATCGGAATTCCCAAATCCCTGTTTACATGGACACTAACTGAAATGATCTGATCATGCCATGAGTACACATGCACCAAGCACTCAATCAGATTAAATGAGTTGAGCATGCGCACAGCGAGTTGTCTTTCCGGGGGAAGAAAAAAAAAGTAAACAAACTCCGTCCTTTCTGCACGTCTTTCCCGCCCCATCGTGTGCTCGAGCTGACTCACGTTATCCCCAATATGGACCTTCTGCGGGTGATTACCTTTATGTTTGGGTTTTTACTGGTCGCATTAACCAAGCTAGAGGCTGAATACATATTGCTACTGCTCCTCCACCACAGGAGAGGAGAGCAGGATGACAGGATGACTGCACCAGCAGACCACTTCTGTTTACCTCCCGCCATGTTTTCTACTTGGGTCTGCAAAAGCAGAAAGACGTCACGCTGAAGTTGTACGCATGCGCAGTGGGCTTTTTTCACCCTTTCTTTCCGAATGGGTGTATACATGCACATCTATCCGAATGAAGATCGGACAAAACCACCCCTCTCGATCGGAAGTAAATTTCATTCTGATCAGGCTGCATCGGATCAAAACATTCTGATTGACATGTTTACATGACGTATTTTTGTTCCGATTGGGCGTTTATTCTGATTAAATGTGCTCATGTAAACGTAGCTACTGACAGAGGCGAGGCTGCCAGGTGCCACCGGACCCTCCGACCACTACCAAAATTTTAGATGGCGAGAACTCATTGTTCAGTATTTTGTTTCTTAGCAGCTGCTTGCTCGACTGCTCTCTGGGAATTTCTTCCCACAGCAAATTCTGCAGGGTTGATTTAACTCTACTGGAGTAAAATTCAACACTTTCAAAGTTTCTATATGAGTCCTGTGGTGTAAAACAACACTTTTGAAAGTGTTGGGCATTTAACACTGAGATGGAGTTTCTTTTAACTCTGTAGTTAAAATTTAACACTTAGAAACACTGATCAGTGTTGATTTTTTTAACACTTGACAATAGAGTTAAAAGTTAGCGCTATAAGTGTTGCCTGTTTAACTCCAGATAGAGTTAAGCCCAACTTTTGTAATGGACAACATCGTCATTGATCTTCTACATATGAAAGTGTCTGATATAAACGTATGTGAATCAAGCTCAGAGCTGAGATGTAAGAGCCAGGCCTCTACTGCAGATGAGAGAAGCAGGTGAAGACTATCTTCACAATTTAAGCTCAGAGAAGCTCAAAGTCGGAGCACAATTTATAGTAATATACATTAGGCAGCTTGGATTAGGTTACCTCAGTCAGGTTTGAGTCACGGTTGCTGAAAGATTTAAAAGACAAACTGATTTTAGTGATGTAGTAGGTGTAAAGTATTGAATAAAACGTTGTGCTGCATGACTGACTTTATTTTAACTCCCACATGGAGCTTTATGATGTGCAAATTTACAAGTAAATTGCAGCTGTAGTCCTCAAGTGCATTTTGGGTAAAACTCTGACCCGGTCATTGGCTCCGCCCCCCACTCAGCTCTAATGAGCAACTCTATTCAGAGTTAATTTTAAATTCAACACTTGACAGAGTTTCTTAAATGTAACTCCCCAAATTAACACCAACTCTTCTGAGGAATTTACTCTCACTGAGTTAAAAAGTGTTAAATTAACACTGTATTTTTAACACACATCACCAACACTGGAAATTTAACACTTTTGAATTTGGAACTCCAAAGCACTGCATATACCCTCCCAACTAAAACTCTGAACTGAGAACAAAAGCCAAAGAACTGATTTGAAAAGCACATTTAGTCAGATAGAACCTGAGGGAAAAATAATTCAGTTTAGTGGTGCAAGAAAGAATGTTGGCCACCTCGACGGGTCTCATTCCTGAACGGAGCAGTCAATAAAAAACCTGCACTATTATATCTAAGAACTGGGTAGTTTATAACAGTAATAATAATACAATAATAACAAGAATGATACTAACAACCGCATTAATACCACAGAAGGCACCTCTTTAAATTAATTAAAAAGGATTTACTTGAAGCCAGATCCATGTCATCTATCTTTTTATTCCTTTACTCTTGACAATGTCTTTTCTCTACCTGTTTGTCATTGAATGAAAGAACGGCGACCATTGGGTCTTTTTTAAGGACCTTTCCAGCTTAGATACTGTAAATGGTCTGTTTAACATATATAATAATAAAAATGATACAATACTGAAATATTATCAAGATTTCAAACGGAAATAAAAAGTATGCTTTGATTTATTGGGGTAAATAAAAAACACCTGAGGATAGTTACCCCAAAAACCCCAAAAATTAAAAAAGGGCAACTGGATTTCTTTTTCATCTCTTGAAAACATTTCACCTTTCATCCAAAAGGCTTTGTTTTTAGGTTTTTGGCATGGTTTGGCAGGTTTTGACATATCCTGCATGACTGAGAATCTACACAAACTTAAACCCTGACAACATCCTTCAGGATGTTTTCCAGAGTATTTTTATTCATCTTTCATCTCTTAAACTTTGTTTGAACTTTTTACCACTTGTACTTCCCATATGTCCACTCTGGTGGACAACACGCATTTTGACTTTGAAAGACATATGTCACAAACAAATGTAGATTCTTATAAAATTGTAACACAATAATGAACATGTTAAGATTGGAAGAACATACACATACACTTTAACACATGTACCAGTTAACAGCTGGTGAATAGTGACCACTATGAATGAAAGGGTTAATGACCAACATGCAGGTCAGAATTAGAACCAACAAAATAAGAAGGATTGAGCAAATGACTGAAGGCTGTCCTACTTTCTGTTTCTCCTCAGGTGTTTTGAAAAAGTCTTTTTTGCCTTGTTAATAGCTCAACCATTAACTGAGAAAAGAAGAGACCAGCAGTGGTTGATCAACAGGGTCTAAGATCCCTCAGAGTTTGGCACTAACTTCCCAAAGCAGACATGGGGAAAGTCTATTATGTCAGTAAAAACGTTGGCTATGGGATACTTGTACTGGCTATCAGTGCACTAGTAACTATATTAGCACTTTCCATTGCCTATCACAAGGAAAAGGCAAGGAATCAGGAAAAGCCTGGAGATGGAGCATCGGGTGGCAGCAGTACATCTACACCACCTACAACCCCGTTCACACCAAAGGAACCCTGGGACTACTACAGACTTCCAAAGTCCCTCATCCCCGAATCTTACAACGTGACGCTGTGGCCTCGGCTGGAGCCCAATGCAGATGGGGTCTACAGCTTTACCGGACATTCAGCTGTGGTCTTCAGATGTGTACAGGAAACAGACCTGATCATTATCCACGCCAACAAGCTGAACTTCACAGTTGTCCATGGGAACCATGCTACACTGAGTGGCCTGGGTGAAACCACTGCACCTGCTATACAGAGGACTTGGCTAGTGTTGAGGACAGAGTATCTGGTTATTCAACTGCAGCACAAACTAACTGTGGGAGCATTCTACATTCTTCATACTGAATTTAGGGGAGAGCTGGCAGACAACTTGGAAGGATTCTACAGGAGTGAATACATGGATAACGGAGTAAAGAAGTAAGATATTTAACATGATTCAGTTTCCTAACCCAGGTTCTAGGGGTCCATATTTTCCTGTTTGTTACATCCAATTCAAATTATATATTACCTCATCAGCATATTGTTAAATTCAGCAGAACCATGTTGATCAGTCATTATTTTCTATCAGAGGTTTTGAAGCAGGGCAGCATCTTAAAAATACAAGACGGTGGGGCCCAAGGACCCTGGTTGGATCAAACTGATTTAAACAATAGTTTAAGTTTCATAGTTTCAAATTATTTCTCTGAGACATTTAAACATGTTGTTATCTTTACATTTATTTGAATGTTCTTTTAGAGTTGTTGCTACCTCTCAGATGCAAGCAACGTATGCTAGGAAAGCCTTCCCATGCTTTGATGAACCGGCCATGAAAGCCATCTTCAATGTCACCATCATCCATGACCGAGCCACTGTGGCTCTGTCCAACAGTATTGAGAAGGGTTAGTTTGATCAAAAGCAAAACTTTTGTTTCATTTTTACACTGCATTTCCTTCAGTTAAAGGTACAATATGTAAGTATTTTACAGTGAAATACTCACACAACAGTCTAATGTCCCACCGATGTTGAAAGTAAAGTCACATTGTAACAGCTGTCGATCTCAGCCGACTGGGTGGTCGCTAGTTTCAGTATTTTAAAAAAGCTAACCCGGACCAGAATCATTATTTACATGTCCAGACTTCCTGGTTCCATAACGAATCACATGTGAGTCTGCAAGGCTGCCAAGTCTTCAACACAAGCAGCTGTAATTCCACAACGAGCAGCAGCAAAAAGTAAGAAACCACCACATCCTTCCAACTGAGCAGCCGAGCTGCACATGATGGGGCGTTCAAATGCTCCTAGGAAAACTCAGCGCTGAACAAATAGATCTTCAGACATTCCCAAAAATTGAACAAATACAAGAGAAACTAAACGAGGATCAATATTGGAACTGGCAACCCAACAGAAAAATCAGGGAGGGGAGGGGGTGAGAGGCTGAGAGCGAATGTTTCTTTTTCAACATGAAATGCAGGATTCTGATTTGACGACAAGGTCTATTTCTTACATACTGTACCTTTAACTATCACTCAATAAACTCAGAGATACCTTACAAAAATAAATGACAGAGCACATAAAAACAGCATCAATTTGGATAAAATGGGGGAATTACAGTGTGTTAAAGGATGAATTTTCCATGATACAAACAGGTTGTAGATTACTGATAGCGGATGAAATTTTTGGAATGTCAGCAGTTTTTTCTGGTTAATGCTAACAGAGTGTCATGGTCTGTGTGCTCCTTTCTTTGTACAGGTTATTCAGACTCAGTCATTGATGGTGTGCCAGTCAAAGTTACCACATTTGAACCCACAAAGAAAATGTCAACATATCTCTTGGCATTTATTGTCAGTGATTTTGTCTCCATTCAGTCAAACCTAAATAATTTAATGGTGAGAATTTTTTTCCTTTCCTTTGTATTATATTGTATTATTCAAATTACCAGCAACATGTCATCAACTTACAAATCTTTACTTGAAATAGCTTTTTTCCCTGAAGATCAGCAGTTTAAATTTCTTACAGATCCGAATCTGGGCTCGAAGGAAAGCCATCAACAACGACCAGGGTGCATATGCTCTCACAGTGACTGGGCCAATCCTTCAATTCTATGAGAAATACTACAATACAACATATCCACTGTTAAAGTCAGGTAGGCCAACAGCATGAAGACGAAGTGGATCAAACAAAAAATCAACTAAAAGAAATATGATATGAAACGTAAAGAGGCCCTTCCATTAAAAACGGTTCTTCTGAGGTTTCTGTTGAATATTTTAGCTCCACAGGTGTTCTTACCTTCATACTGGGTGTGAAAATGGCACAAAAACTTCTCTTTCAGTTTTTATCTCTCAGACTACACAGGTGGTGATAACACCTGAGTTCTCCTGAGTTCGAAAAGCCTGTATTTGTTAAGTCACAACTCCTTTGCTCATTAGTATTCATCAGCTTGCGCAGTTGAAACCATGCCTAGCATGCTGCTGGCGCTGTTAGCATAAAGACGTATTGGAAGAGACTACGGGTGTTTCTTAATGTCAAGGAACCTTGCCTTGATGCCTTGGTCCCGCCCCGGTTGCCTAGGAGATACGTCATCTGCACCCACCGAGGCGAGTTCCAATGTTCATGTGCTACCGAGGCATCTGTACTCGGTTTGCCTGCTGTTTAGCTAACATACCATGGATACATGGGACGTGCCTTGATGCCTTCCCTCGGTCACAAATTTCCCAGAATCGCGGTATTTTCAAAAAATGGTGGTTGAGAACTACTACTACTACTACTACTACTACTACTACTGTCATTTAGCAGACGCTTTTATCCAAAGCGACTTACATTGAGAGAACATACAAGCAAGAAATCAAAGAGAAGGAAACAAAATAAGGAGGCGGACTGTTTGGAGTCCAGTTTAATTCCGACGCTGATACATCAAGTGTATCAATTTTTTATTTTTTTTTTTATTTTTATTTTTTTTTTGTAGAGATAAACTCCCAAATCGCTATCATAAATCATAAATCAATTCCACATTAAGACTGAAAGTGTTCTTTAAAGAGGTGAGTCTTAAAGCAGAACTAAGTAAGTTTTTTCACCTCAATAAATGTTTTCTAGAGTCCCTGTGGGGGTAAACAAGGACTTGGCGGGGTGATTCGTGGGTCCCTCCCCTCCCTCCGGGGTCTGTGTCCTGAAAGCAGCACTTGCAACTTTCAGTGGATCGAACCCGACTAATCTCGCGAGAACAAACCTGCTTTACGGCACTCACACTCACGTACATAAATACAAGCATGAAGCCCTTGCCTTTGTTAGCAACGCCACCCTTAGGAGCGCAAAGATGACAATAATACTCACCTGTCGAGACATTTTCTTGGTTTTGTTTTTCTTTCTTCTTGCAAAAGCGTTCTCTGCGCGTTGTTGTTGGGGGGGCGGCGGCGGGGGGTGAGGGTCTGCGGCGGCGGCGGGGGAACGTTACGACAGTGAGCTTTCACAGGGGACCAGTAGGGGGAGAGCGAGAGCAAAACTTACTTAGTTCTGCTTTAAGTCTGCTCTTAAAAGTAGCTGCCGACTCTGAGGATCGGACCGAGTTTGGTAGGTCATTCCACCATCGGGGGATAACAGAGGAGAAGAGTTTGGAACATGATCTCATGCCACGTTGTGGTGGAAGCGCTAGGCGTCTTTCAGCGGCTGAGCATAGCTGACGCATGGGAATGTACGTTTGGATGAAGGAGTGAAGGTAAGTAGGAACTGTGTGTGTTAGAGTCTGGTAAGCCAGAAGCAGAGCTTTGTATTTGATGCGTGCTGCAACTGGAAGCCAGTGCAGAGAAATGAGCAGCGGAGTGACATGAGCCCTCTTGGGCTGGTTGAAGAGAAGCCGGCAGCAGCTACGTCAAAGGCAAATTTCCAGTTTAAAGCTGTAGTGCGTAACTTTTACATGTCCGTGGATGTCCGTTTCAGCCAAGCCACTATCAGAGGAGATGACACAATGCAGATTAAGCCGATCGGCTCCTCAAACATCTCATGGTATTTTTCAATATATATAATTTTTACTTTGCGTGTCGACTTGCGACATTCCCGCGCTGTCGCACATGAAATTACGTCTTTTATGTCACAACAAGAAAAATAATAAGAAATAGAACGCAGTGTCTCGTAGCAGCCGGCAGAACGTGAAGGTCGACATGGCGGAGAATCCAAATAAACAGCCGAGAGACACTTATCGGGAAGTGGATCCTACCACGAAAAAAAAAATAATTCCTGGACGTTCGGCAGAGGGACTATTGGCTAAGAAGGAAAGTGACCGAAGGAGAAGGCAAACGCGAATTTGTATCGGCGTCGCTTTTCCTCGGTGGAGAGAAGAGATCTGGCTGATGTTCAGGGGTGCACATAAGTGGTCCGCAGGTCCGCACACACTGTCAAAATATAAAATGCGCACCAGATGAAACCCAGAGCGCCGAAGTTCCAGCTGATCAGCTGATTCTGTCTCTATCTGTGTCAGTTTGTGTCTGTCAGTTTGTGTCTGTCAGTTTGCCAGTGTAACGGTTTTTCAGTCAGTCAGATCAGTGTAGCTGATTGCAGGATTCTGCATCGTGTCAAAACTGAAAAAATTCACTGAATAAGACAAATAGATCATTGTGGCCCCAACAGCTCACTAATAAATTTCAACACCAAACTGTTAAATGTAGATTAAAGTGAACAATCAAACCTGTAAACAATCCAACCTGAACTCTGAAGGTTTTTTTACCAGTATTTTTATATTTTACTGGTTTCTCTTGATTTTTTCAACAATGAAATGATATTTATTGAAACAAATATAGAGCCAGGTAAAGTAAACAGACTGAATTTGAAGCTTGATTAAGACAGATACCGGTTGGAATAACAACGGCAGAGATAAAGCGGTGGCAGCTGGGCTTACATCATATGGAAGCGCCAGCTTTATTGTTGTAATGACGCAAAAATTCCGCTAGGGGGCGACAGAAGTTACAGAAGTTACGCACTATGGCTTTAAATGTAAGTTAACGGATTTGCTATTGGGCTTATATCTAAAATGTTTCTTTTAAATCAAAAGCAGTTATATGGTTGGTTAGTTGCTTTGTAGTTGCAGCTTCAGTGGCTAGATGGTATTAATTCGCTTTGACATTTATTTTTATTAACATTTCTAGCTCCATGGCTGAAGGAATGCTGCTGCGCTACTATGCTACTACGATGAGCGGAACGTAAACAGTGCGTGTGAGCGGGCAGCTGCAGCCACGTGAGTTAAGTCTGTTCCAGTGTCCTCGTAAGCAAGACGCCTTGCTTACTAAGGCAGTGCCTCGGTAGGCAGGGTTCCTTGACTTTGAGAAACAGCCCGTGGTGTTGTCATGTGCAGCGGGGGAGGAAACAGGAAGCTGTGCTCTCATACGCTGGTTTGTTAGCCAATCTGAGTCCAGCAAATTTGCATAATGAATATTAATGAGTTTGAGCCAAAGTCAGTCTAATCTTCACTCAGACAGATTGAAAGGTCTGTTAATCAGTGTTTCCTAACGTTTTTAAGTTATAAAATGTTTCATATTACTGGTTAATACTTAAGAAATAACCACAAAGCCATGAAATTCATGTGACATGGCCTCTTTTATGGACTGTAAACTACTACTTTTATGGAAAATGTTCACGTGTATGTGACTGTTTTGGTGTTTAACAGGTTTGAACTTGTCTCTGTTCGTTATATAGATCAGGTTGCACTGCCTGATTTTAATGCTGGAGCCATGGAAAACTGGGGTCTGGTGACATACAGGGAAACGGCTCTGCTGTATGACCCCTTACTTTCCTCCACTGGAAACAAGGAGAGGGTCACAACTGTCATCTCCCATGAACTTGCACACATGGTATGTCACTAATTTCCTCAAAAACATGTCCATGACTTGGGGCAAATTTTTGTCATACTGACTTAAGTACAGAGTTTTACTTGGATGTCGTCCATTTTTTTTATGGTGCTGAGGTAATAAGTGCTTATTGAAAGATTAGTTACTATGTTCTGTGTTGTAATAGTCAAACATTTAGCTTCATTACAGCTTTCTGATTTGTTTCTGTCAGTGGTTTGGAAACTTGGTGACTATGCGTTGGTGGAATGACTTGTGGCTGAATGAAGGCTTTGCTTCATATGTGGAATACCTCGGCGCTGACCACGCTGAGCCCACCTGGAACATTGTAAGAGCAATGTTTGTTTTTCTGTTTGACACATTTTATGAAAGATTCCAAAGTTATTCCAGGTATTATATTCAGGAAGCCTGTGCTGACTCTTCTTTCTGCTTTCACACAGAAAGATCACATCATCCTGTATGATGTGCAAAAGGTGTTTGCTATCGATGCGCTGGCCTCCTCTCACCCTCTGTCCCGCAAAGAGGAAGAGGTCAATGAGCCTGCTGAGATCAGTGAGATGTTCAACACTATTTCCTACAGCAAGGTAAAATTTCTCTCTTAATTCTAAGGTTTTATATATCATCATGCAATAAAAATGTCTTTACCAGGTTCTAAAACTGTTCAAATCTAAACTCAAGTATACAAACATTCTATAATTTTATATTCAACAAAATGGACAAAAACAAACAAACAAACACTGTGAAAGAAACGCTGGGCCCAAGCATGGTAGAGCTGGAGCATACAGGTGTGTGATAATACAACACTATGGAGGACATACAGTAATAACCTCAGAGAAGTGATTGTTGCTGCCCGTCAAACTGAGACGAGATGTAGTGTTCAACAAACTACAGCAAGAAGGATTATTTACAAGGTCAAGTTACCAATCATCCCAGGAGTGGAAAAGTTCCAGCAAATTCACCCCAACGTCAGACATTTCTGAGTCTATAGGTCTCACTTAGCAGGTTGAAGGTTATAGTTTATGACAGTACAATTAGTAAAAGGTGAGGAGACCAGCTGCTGGAGTTTTAAGATCTTTGTGGCTGGATTTTCTGTTTCATGATGCTATAAATGTTTTCTGTTGGTGAAAGATCTGGACTGCCGGCAGGTCAGTTCAGCACCATGATGGTGCGTTCACACCGGTCCAACCGTCAACGTCAGAAACGTCAACTTTACATGTAAAGTCTATGGTGGAGTCCGTCAGACCAGCGTCAGAGTCCCTGCGTCGCTTTATGAGCGTCAACTTTTCAAGCAACGTGAGCAACACAGAAGTTCAGCTAGCTGAACTTTTGACACTCTTGAAGCGGCATGTCAACCAATCAGAGCGTCTCATCGTAGTGACGTACCTGAATGAAGCAGGAAGTCTTCAAACAAAGCGCGGGATAGACGGAGGTAGCGCTGGAAGCAAACCTCATCCATATGTAGCTCCTGGAGCAAATGATTTAACTCCTCAAACTCAAAACGCATCTGAAGGATGGGGTGTATCCACAAACGGAGTAAATAAAGCCAAGCCACTCTCTCTATATGATCCGCCATAGCTCAGAACATCTGATAACAAAGGAAGCCCCGCCTACGCACTCTTTTTAACAGTCAAGCGTTACAAGCTTCAACTTTCAAGCTTCAAACTTGAAGCGTTGCTTGACGCTGACAAAGCGGCCGGTGTGAACGCACCATAACTCTTCTCCGGTGAAGCCATGCTGCATGTGATGGATCCAGTGGTTTAACATTGTCTTGCTGTAATATGCAAAGCCTTCCCTAAATCAGTGTCTCCTAACTCCGGTCTTCAGGACACTACCCTGCATCTTTTAGAAGTTTCTTACTTTGGCACAGATGATTTTAAGTGACAAAGTTAAAATCTTAATGGTAATTTGAATCAGCTGTGTTGGAGAAGAGACCGTGTGCTCTGAAGATCAGGGTTGGGAAACACAGATCTAGATGGGAAGAGATGGTGCTTTGTGTACTTTTCATCACTGATGGTATCCTTCCAGATGTGTAAGCTGTCCACCCCTCATCACTAATGCAAGCCCCTACCATCAGAGATGAAGGTTGCATGTCCATGGTTTCCAAAATTAATTTAAAACTTGGATTAAATCTGATCATAGAACAGTTTCCACTCCACCTCAGGCCTTTTTTAATGAGCTTTAGTCCAGAGAAGATGCTGGTGTATCTGGATGGTTTCACATCTGGCTTCTTTTTTACATGATCCATCTACTGTATAACTGGTGTTTGTGGATCACATGATGAACTGCGTTGGCAGAGACATCTGGAAGTGTTCAAGCCCATTCAGGGATGACCCGTAGAGAATCGTACCTGTTTTTAATGCAGTGCCGCCTCAAAGCCCACAAACTAAAAGCATCTAGTTTTGACCTTTGACCTTGTCCCCTGCATGTTGATTCCTCCTGATTCTCTTGATGTTTTGAGGATATTATTTGTTGTAAATGGTGGATCTTTAAAGTCCATATATAAAGTGAATTTTTAAGACATGCTGTTACCATCAAATTCAAAATGAGCTAATATTTTCTGTGAAATATCTCAGTTTCAACATCTGATAAGTTGTTTGTGTTCTAAATTATTGGTTTATGAGCTTTGCCAATTCTAAATTTGCAGAAGCTACAGTTACCACAAATATGGCATGTTTACTAACTGCTCTTGTCTGCAGCATGCAGCAGTATGTTTTTAAATAGCTTTTGATTTGGTGTGTTGCTTTCAGGGTGCTGCAGTTCTCAGGATGCTGTCAGAATTTCTAACTGAGCCTGTCTTTGCTAAAGGACTCAGTGTGAGTATTAACATGAACGTTAAATCTAATCATTGACTTGGTGAGCTCGGGAACATTTTGGAATGCTGATAGAAAGTAGTTCTTATATCTGTAGGTTTGACAGCGCAGATTTTTTTTTTACCCTTTATCATTATGATTCTTTTACTTCCTGTCTGGACAGTTTACACGTTGTTCCACTCTGTTTTCTGTTCAGTCTTACCTCAACACCTTTGCCTTTGACAACACAGTGTATACAGACCTGTGGGACCATCTCCAACAGGTCAGTCAACTTTAAGTTTAAATCTTGCATATGTGCTTTGACACATTTCATCAAGCAATAAGAAAACATGTTCTCTGTTTGTTTGTTTTTTTTTCACCAGGCAGTCACCAACACACCAGGCTTGAATATTCCATTCTCTGTCCATGAGATCATGAACCGCTGGACTCTTCAGATGGGCTTCCCACTGGTCACTATAGACACCAACACAGGAAGTGTCACCCAGAAACACTTCCTGCTGGATCCAGACTCTGTAGTGGAACGGCCATCTCCATTTAAGTAAAATTCAAATTTACTTTATTCTGTTTTTAAATTAAGATATTTACTTCTCAGATAAAAACACAACATTTATTTTGTTTAGTTATACATGGTTTATCCCAATTAAATGGATGAAAAATGGTGTGGATCAGCAGCAATACTGGCTGCTTCAAAAGACAGGTACAGTTACTACGCTGCTCAGCATGTCTTACAGATTAATAAGGTCTCGTTGTTTAACATAAATATATTATTCCAGATGTCCACAGGTCGATGAGAGTTTCAGGAGAAGAGTGGGTGCTGGCAAACACCAACGTCTCCGGATACTTCAGAGTGAATTATGACCTCGGTAACTGGGGTCGTCTTCTCTCTCTGCTCAACACTAACCATCAGGTCAGTCACTTTCAAGCAGAAAAAAATCTGATATGCAGCTTGTATTTTCAGCTGCAGAATGACTTTCTATGTTTTTCATTCAGTTTTTTGGGGGTTTTAGTTTTTGTTCCATGTGGAAAAAATGGTTTCAGGGTTTTTGGCTGCAACAACAACAAAAAAATCCAAAAGGTTTCTTGTGTAATAGATGCCAAGTCTAATAGGTAAATCCTGTTCTGAGATTAAATTAAACTAAGTTATGAATTTATGAATTTGGCCCAGTTTCCTCAATAATTACAGTGCGTGTTTCTTCTTCCACAGAAATAGGAACCATTTTTCTGTGGTTCTTCCTAATAAGGAATGAACTGGCTTTGTTAACAAATTTCCTGTGTTGTGTTTCCACTTTGTCTCACGTTACAAATGAACTGAATGTCTATGAGTTCTTCACAGCTGGTCTGTCTTTTCCTCTCAGGTTTTATCAGTCATCAATCGAGCACAGATTATAGATGATGCATTCAATCTGGCAAGGTAGCAACAAAACAAAAGTTCATAGAATGTGAGTTTGCAAAACATGCTGATTATTTGTTTCTCTCATTCAGAGCGACAATAATTAATACAACACTGGCTCTGAGCACAACCAGATACCTGTCCAAAGAACGAGACTTCATCCCCTGGGAATCAGCTCTGAGAAACCTCAACTATTATATTCTCATGTTTGATCGCTCTGAAGTCTATGGAGCTTTACAGGTCAACTTCTATTCTTAACAGGAAATGCTACAGTTTCATCACTGCTTGTGAAATCATTTGTTATTTTTCTGTTTTAGGCATACATGAAGCAACAAATCAAACCACTTTTTGAGCACTTCAGGACACTTACTGCTAACTGGACCAAAATACCTACAGCACACACTGACCAGTAAATATTCTCATAAAAACAACTGAAAAAGATGCATTTCAGAATAAACGTGTGTTTTTGATCAGTTTTCTTCTCTCATGTTTCCTTTCAGGTATAATCAGATCAATGCTATTAGGATAGCGTGTGGTGTAGGTGTGGACGGCTGCAGAGAGCTGGTCAAAAGTTGGTACAGACAGTGGATGGAAAATCCAGATCACAACCCGTGAGTGTGGAGAAGTCTTTAAAACATTGATATCTTCCTAAATATAAATAACAGGGCAACATGTTGACACACCTCAAACAATGGAACACATTTACTAATGTTAGCTGGAGCCAATTAGCAACAAATCAGCTGACTGTCAACATGTTTGAAGAGTCAGACTGTCATCAATCATTTATTCATTTCTTTTAAGGATCCATCCCAACCTGAAAAGCACGGTTTACTGCATCGCCATGGCCTTCGGTGGCGTGGAGGAGTGGGACTTTGCCTGGAGAATGTTTCAGAATGCCTCTCTGGCATCTGAAGCTTCCAGACTTAGATCAGCTCTGGCCTGCACCAAAACACCTTGGCTTTTGAACAGGTGTGTGTAAACATATGTATTCTTTGCATTTACAGAAGCAAAGTAAAACACAACTCCCTAATAAATACACCAATTTGTGTGAATATTTCAAATTAAAGCTGCTATACTTAACTTGCATAACAAATTAGCTTAACATATATTTTTTTCATGCCCATTAAAAACATTTTAACAGAGCATGGAGAAAAAATATGTTGTGAAGATTTAAAAAAAAAAAAAAAAAAATGAAGTGGTTCTCCCGTATTTGTCTAAAAACATCAACCAATCAAAGGGTTCGACCCGAAATGAATGATTGGACAGTCTCTCCAGCCATACAGACTTCCACATTTATTTGGCTTCTGTGCTCCTAAAAAACTGAGACATATTACCGCAGCACACCACTGCTGGGAGTGTTCACCGCTCTACCATGTCACAGCAGGAGAAACAGCCGCCGGCTGGTTCCGCGTCAGGTTCAGGACAAAGTAACAATTAATGTCAGTTCCTTGTTGTTATTGTTTTCACCGGT
The DNA here is from genome assembly GCA_006937955.1 of Pachypanchax playfairii. Classification (NCBI taxonomy): domain Eukaryota; kingdom Metazoa; phylum Chordata; class Actinopteri; order Cyprinodontiformes; family Aplocheilidae; genus Pachypanchax; species Pachypanchax playfairii. The sequence goes on along the minus strand of SSNP01000218.1, from coordinate 114,951 downwards.
GATTCTGCCATGTTAAAGTACTTGAATGAACTGCGGACCAGTGTCTTGCACTCTGTCGTCTTCTGGGGCTATGCGTGTTTCCAAACCTGGGGGGGGGGGCGTGGCTTAGGAATTCTACCCGACGAGAGGGGCTGAGAGTTCTGTGACTTTGTTGAGGGTTAGGGTTATCTGAAATCAGGTATATCTGCTTTAAAGCTTTTAATACTGAATTAAATTCTGTAAAAAATAGAAGAATTAGCTTAAATCAAAATGCTAATTAGCAACTTCAAGAGCTACACACAGTCTCTGAACTGTAGTTACACCCAGAAACTCCCTGATAGAGGCATAATTTGGTTTATCTGAAATGTTTTAATTGAAGAAACGGATGTATTTGTGGACATTTTTCTGAGTCAGGTACCTGGAGTACACTCTCAACCCAGCTAAGATCCGCAAGCAAGATGCCACCTCCACCATCCAGCTCATTGCAGGCAATGTCGTGGGAATGCCGCTGGCTTGGAACTTTGTCAGAGCAAGATGGAGTTACATCTTCCAGCAGTAAGACGTTCCTCTTCACAAGATGCTTCTTATACAAAGAACTGGATCAAATGAGTAATCAGGATATAGTCAAATTATTTGGGAGCTCTCACAAGAATGTTGATGTTCAGTGGATTCAGACACTTTTTATTGATTTACTTTACTACTTTTATATCTCTTCTTTTCTAACTTCCGGTGGTGGTAAAACTAGCCTAATTGTTTCTCAAAAGTAAGATGTGAAGATTCTATTTTATTTTTGTGGCGTTTTCATGTCTGTCATCAGACTGACAGCTTTTTATCCTTCATCATGACAAAATATGCTGATTGAGGATCCTGTTTAAACTATTTTCTGTATATTTACAGATTCAGAGAAATAATCGACAGCTACAATCATGATACCGTACTTACCCAAGCTGAATTACTTCATACGGCACACAGAGACCTCGTAACATATTTTATGCCTCTGCTGCTGTTTTTGTTTTGTTTAAGGTATGGAAAAGGATCTTTCTCCTTCCCTTATCTCATCAATGGAATCACAGTGAGATTTTCCACAGAATTTGAGTTGCAAGAGGTATGTAGACCATGAAACCACAAGAACAATAAATCAGAATTGTTTTTTTCCCAAAGCAAAAGTTAAATAGTTTTTTGTTTTGTTCTTTTTCTCTCCACAGCTAAAGAAATTCAAAGAAGACAACCACCACGCTGGGTTCGGCTCTGCCACCTTGGCTTTGGAGCAAGCCATAGAGAAGACCACAGCAAACATAAAATGGGTGTCAGACAACAAAGCTGAAGTACTTCATTGGCTCAACCAGGAGACCAAATGAGAAGACAGAAGACTGAGAGGACATTGTTCTTTTAATTACCAAAGATTTGGAATGAGTAACAACCGCTTTGGGTCGGAAACAATAACAGCTGACTAAAGATATTTTTTTAGTTGTGACACAATAATAGCAGAAGTTGTAAGGAAGGGACATGGCAAATCATTTTCGTGGGGAAGCTATGGAGGGCCGGGCGGGGGGGAGGGACAAAACTGATTGGAAACTGAACGTCATACTGGATTTAAAACTGATTCATATAAAAAAGATGGTTACTTAATGTGTGTGTTTTGATTTGGAATTATTCACCCGTTTGACTTGAACTTGAGAAGAACCTGAAAGCGAGAGACACGGTGTTTCCTAGCAGGGTGGAGGTGCATGTGTGTTTCCTCTCCTGGAAACTCATGATGAATTCATGGCTAAAATAAAATCTCTGTCCTGTCATTTGACAATCAACTAGATTATTGTTCTTTTAATTTATTTAACTGATAAATGTTCAAACAAAGACCTGAATCTGGACCAGATGATATGTGCTGTTTGGACATTAGCTGACTACCACAGAAGCCTTGATTTATTGAGAGAGAGTTAAAGTCATTGATTATAACTGATGACCTGTCAGTTATAATCAACACTAAGATCTTTTACTAACGTTTGTGTTTTTCTGTCCAACAAACCAAAAATTCAGTAAACTGCATCCATCAGTGCCTTAAAGAGGCCCTTCCATTAAAGACGTTTTTTTCTGAGGTTTCTGTTGAATATTTTAGCTCCACAGGTGTTCTTACCTTCATAGTGGGTGTGAAAACAGGTCAACAACTTCTCTTTCAGTTTTTATCTCTCAAACTACGCAGGTGGCGATAAAACCAGAGTTCTCCCGAGTTCGAACGGCCTGTATCTGTTTCATCTCAACTCCTTTGTTCGTTAGTATTCATCAGCTCCCGCAGTTGAAACCACACCTAGCATGCTGCTAGCTAAAAGCTGTTAGCATAAGACGTAGCAAACAGGAAGAGACGACGTCTGACGTTGCTATGCACAGCGGGGCAGGAAACAGTATTCTTTACTCTCATAGGCTAGTTTGTTAGCCAATCAGAGTCCAGCAAGTTCGAACAATGAATATGAACGAGCTGCTGACGAAGCAGCCTGACGGAAGGAGCCAGAACCACCCGAATTTTAATGCAGACAGATTGAAAGGTCTGTTATTAAGTGTTTCCTAACGTTTTTTTAGATATAAAATGTTTCATATTAATGGTTAATACTTAAGAAATAACCACAAAGTCCTGAAATGTGTATGAAATGGCCTCTCTAAGTATGTTTGTGATAAGAGAATAACTGCGTCCCAGACTTTCACACAGAAAAGCATCCAGTCCTCTTCACTGAGAATGATGGCGTCTCATCTGCAGGGGCATTTGTGGAGTATTTCAACACACCTGGTTTTACTTCACTTTTCGAGCCCTCTCTGTGGGAGCCACATCTTTCACCACAGATTGTTTAGGGGAAAAGACAAAGTTTGTGTTTTCAAGCTACAAATCAGATTAAGATCAGTGTCAGTATCCTGTTGCATATTAACTAAATTAGCCGTTTAACACCATCTGTTCCACTTTAAGGCCAATTATTGAAGGTATACACCAAGAACATATGAGACACAACTCAAGATGAAAACATAAGCTCATAAGGGAAGTTAAAATAATGAAACTATCTGATTTCTTCCTTAAATATCAGCGTGTCAGCGCTGCAATGCCAAGAGCAGCACAGCAGTTGAAACTGCTGTTTTATTGTTACATTCAAGAAAATTACCAAGTCAACATCATTTAGGAATCTATGGTATTTCATTCCAAGCAATTGTGCATAAAACTGGAAAAAAAAAAGGTCTAGAGCACACGTATATACCATGATGACATAAAAAGGTTTGTAGTCAAAAGCGAATCGTTAATATAAGTTTTCAGGGCATGACAGAACACGTTCTGATTCTGTATCCGTGTTCAAGTGTTGTGAAACTTTCTGTTGCAAGAGACTAAAAGTCAGAGGGGTTTTGGCATAAAAAGCAGATCTGAGGTCAGCCAGTCAGTTATTTTCTGTACCTGCTGGTTCCTGTTTAGTGTCACAGTGAGCTGGTGTCTATCTCCCGCTGTCTTCGGGTGTAGAGGCGGGGTCACATCTGGACAGGTTGCCGGTCAGCTGATCCAAGGTAAGGTTCTTTAATTTACAGGTGAAAGAGCAGTTAAACCCGCTCAGACAAATAAATTAAAAACATAAGAATTCATACCTGTGTAGTTAGTGATTCTGTTGAGGATTTTGAGACAGTAACTATGAGACAGCTGATTGGTAGTGAAGCAGCCTGCTGGTCACAGTCTTTGCACGATTTGGGTAGTTGTTGACAGTGAAAGTGTTTATATTCAGACTCCTTCAACTCGTTGACTAGAACTCACTACCTCCTTGAGTTTACAGGTTTATCGAGCAGCTAACAAGGTTTTAAAAACCCTCTGAGATTTTTCACTTTAACTTGTGTTTCATATTTATTTAAAATTAATTTCTGCTCTGTTGAGGATTCTTTTGTTCAGTAATAGCTGATATTAAAATGTTATTCTATATGTTGTAAGTTTTCGCTGCCAACTAGAGAAGTCACGGCATGTATTCGCATGTTTTTCTTGTTTTTTCTTTCTTGAAATCTGTTTTTCTCCCACAGTGCCAAAACATGTAGTTAGGGAATTTGTGACTCTAAATTTCCCCGAGGTGTTAGAGTAAATACTTGTTTGTCTCTAACCCTGAGATAAACCTGTACAGGTAGTCCCCCCCCCCTGCTCAATGACATTCAATCATTCACTCAATGACTCTCCTCCAGGGAAAGAAACCGGCTCCATGAAACCTGCACAGGAACAAGTGCACATTGAAAAGGGATGGAAGAACCTTAAAAATGACTCTTAGAAATAGAAGTTAAACAGAGGAATTTATTACTTGTTTTATTAATTGATTAAATTTATAATTTCTTTGTAAAACCTTCGAACAGCATTTGAAAGATTGTAAGTATTTTTTTCCACCAAATAGAGATGAACACTGTGTCAATAGCTACAATTTTTTATTTCTTGACTTAAAAAAGTCTACATTCCTTTTTTTTATTATTTTCTTAAGGTAAAGCCCTCAAACATTACATTTCTTTCCATTTTTCATCCATTTTCTGTGTCCGCTTGTTCCTGTGCAGGATTCCAGAAGGGCTGGCGGTCCTCTTCAGAGACCACCATGCAAGAGACTACTAGTCAATCCCAGGACCCCTCGGAGATTAGCAACCACTCACACTCACTCACACCCGTTCATTTACCTACCATGCATGTTTGGGGTCAGTTGGAGGAAACAGGAGTCCCTAAAGAAAACACAAGCATGCTCAGGGAGAACATGCAAATTACATGCAGCAGTGACTTTGCTGGGGATCGAACCCAGACAGGTGAGGCAACAATACTTACCACCTGCACCATAGTGCAGTCACACACACTTTTAAAGGAGCAATAAGCGAAAATTCATCATTTCCAGTTTGAAAGAATTCAAAATATGCAATGTGAAGCTCTAGATGTGTAATTCCATCTGGAACATAGCATGAGGTCACACACCATCTCTCTGTGTTGATATCGAGCCTCTTGTTTACAAAGGTGGTCTCCTTCCGCGTGCATGTTCATGCATGTGAAACTCTGTGAAAAAATTACTAAATGATTACCGAATGGGTGTACAGACATAACCCTTATTTTTAATCAGGTAGTTGCACTATCCACAAAATTACTATGCAACTATTGGTGACCAAGGTTTTATTTACAGAGAAGTTACATGCAGCCGTTACAGTGCGTAATGTCTGCTAGCATATGCTGCTGACACTAGCAGCAAATACATCATTCAATGCTAATTATGATGTGCAATTAACGGCATTTACGGACATACAATATCATAACATGCATGAATAAAATTATCTTGCTGTCTACATCAAAAAGTTGGTAATTACTTACTTCGCCACTTGACATCTTCCAGAACTCCGTTATTTCGTTGTGATAATGAACTTCGTTTCATGAGGAGAGTGGGTGAGAGAGGTGGTGTACGGGAGGTGGGAGGGAGAGCGGGGATAGGTAGAAGAAACTGTCAATCATGACAGACTTTATTTTGGTCTCAATCCTGTACTCAACAGCACACCTAGCGGTGAAAAATCACTTGTTGCTCCTTTAACCATGATTAAAACAAAACAACAGCAAAAAACTGCTGATCTTTTACTCATGATGTTCAGTCCTATTAATACTTGATATTCATGGATTATGGACACACGCACACACACTCACACACACACATGTTTGTTTTGTTATCCTTATGGGGACCGTCCATTGACTTCCATTGATTTTAGTAACTATATTTATACCTAACCCAAACCCTTTTCCTAACCTTAACCATTACTGATCTATAACTAACCCTAAGACTAACTAAAACTCTATTCACACCATACCTATGAACCTAACCCCTAACACTAAAAAGGGGAGTCCCCCTCATGGGGACCAGGCTTCGGTCCCCATAAGAACCCTCGGACCCCAGAAAGATAGTAAAAGTCAGGAAACGGGTCCCCGAAAGGATAGTAAATATCTCAAAACTGGTCCTCAGTAGGGTAGAAAAACAAACACACACACACACACACACACACACACACACACACACACACACACAGCTGAATGAACTCTCAGATGTTTCCTCTGCTCATGATTTCCGTGGGTTTAGTCTTTAAAGACAGGACATGAACAGGGTTCCTCTCATCCTTCTTTCTTCTTTTTCCTTTGTGGTGAAGACAAGAGGAAAGGATTCTACGTCAGCAAAGTCCTGGCAGTAATCTGTGTGGCAGCAGCTGTTGGAGCTATAATAATTATAATATCCCTCTCCGTGGCGCTCGCTCAGGCAAGGTCAAAGAATCAACAGACACCTTCAACCACTGATGAACCCGGTACAACCACAACCATCTCCCCCACCCCCTCCGGTCCAACAGAACCCTGGCATCTCTACAGACTTCCTCAGAACCTCTCTCCTGTCTACTACAATGTGACTTTATGGACCCAGCTGAAGCCCATCGTTGATGATCTGTACACCTTCAAGGGGAACTCCAGTGTGGTCTTCACATGCATGAAAGAGACCGACCTCATTCTTATTCACTCCAGAAACCTGAATTTAAACATGCAGGGGGAGTTCTACGCCAGACTGAACGGCCTGGATGGAGCTTCCACACCCAGCTTGAAAAAGACCTGGGTTGAGGTTCCGACCCATTTCCTGGTGGTCCAGCTCAACGGCCTGCTGCAGGTCGGCAGCAAGTACGAGCTCTTCACAGAGTTTAGTGGAGAGCTGAGTGATGGTCTGCAAGGCTTCTACAGGAGTGAATACGTCGAAGATGGAGAGAAAAAGTAGGGATTTACAAAAAGTATTTTATTATTAGTTAATATTATCTAAATATTGTACAAACTGTTTATTTCTTTGGAGTTTTCTTTTCTGAGAGGTTAGACAATACAAGGACGGACGACTCTGTCCAAAATTCTGGTAAATAGGAACCATGTGCCAACAGCTATTAAAGGAGCAACAAGCGATTTTTCACCGCTAGGTGTGCTGTTGAGTACAGGATTGAGACCAAAACAAAGTCCGCTACGGACATTTAGCCGCTACAGACATTTAGCCGCTACGGACATTTAGCCACTACAGACATTTAGCCGCTACGGACATTTAGCCACTACAGCTACAAGGTAAAAGAGCAGAAGTGAATGCAAGCAGTATAAAGGACAAAGTCGACAACTTTATCGCTTTCCAGAGCAAGTCATTATAGTAACACTAGATTAAAATAATGATTGTTCCTTACCTGTCCAGGAGAAGAAAAGCCAGCTCCGAGTCAAATCGTAAATTCTCTCGTTCTCTCAGTGCTCTCCGTCTTGGAAAAGCAAGACCAATGTTTATCCTGGTTTTGTCCCTTGCTTTACCCGGTTTGTTTGTCATTGGCCGTGGCTTCTTGGGTGATGAAATGTGTTCCCGGTCATCTTCAGGTGAACGCTTTGCTCCGCCTTCCGCCATTTCGCTTCAACAATGTGTGTCGGCTTCGCTCAGTACATGAAGGAGGCGGAGTTTCACATGCACGAACATGCATGCGGAAAGAGACCACCTTTGTAAACAAGAGGTTTGATATCAACACAGAGAGATGGTGTGTGACCTCATGCTATGTTCCAGATGGAATTACACATCTAGAGCTTCACATTGCATATTTTGAATTCTTTCAAACTGGAAATGATGAATTTTCGCTTATTGCTCCTTTAAATATAAATATTTAGACTTTGGTGACTCTGAGTGGTTCTGTCAGGAATCACAGTGTGGTGACATAGAACTGAACATTAAGATTCATTTAAAGGGACTTAAGGCAAGATTTGTGAAAAACTACACATGCATTTCCAGTTTATTCAATGCTAATGGGTCATGAAGCATTAAAAACCCAAAATAACGAGGCCATCCGCATATATGTCTGTTGCCTTGGAAACGCTGTGTGCTACATAATGCGCTGCAGTTCGACGTCTGAATTTCCCGCGCAGTTGTAGGGATGTGACGTAAACTGACGCTGCATGCGCGTTGCAGACAGCTCTTGAACAGGAAGAACATGGCCGCCGTGGACTTGGATTCAAACACTGAAGGTATACTTATGGATGTTTCTGCAGCCAGCAAACGACCTGCATCCACTCTCACCCCCCAAAAAAGTGGCACCACGAAGAAAAAAAAGACTTTATCAGCGGCATCTCATGAGTCTAAAAAAAAATATGACCGAAGCCGGGCAGGCACCCGCATAAATATTGGATACTGGTGGCTGCAGTTAGCCACAGCGCCTGTCGCGGCAGCACTGAGTCAGATTTTGTAAAGTTGCCTTAAGTCCCTTTAATCTTTGTTCATTTTTTTCTTTTGAGCTGTAAAAGTCATTATTTTTTTCTGTGACTTACTGGCACAAAATCTAAAAATTGCATGTTTCAGTAATAAGAGAAAAGTCAAAACCAGTTTTTATGTTTCTGTCAAATAATTAGATGCATTTATGTTTTTTGTTAAAAGAAGAACATTCTGACTACAAACAATGAATATACTTAGTAAATACCAACATTTACAGCCCTGTCTGACCATTATAAAACAAATAACTAGATGCAACGTCTGTGTGTCAGTATGTTTAAAGAAAACAACCCTAATTTACCACTGAGTTACCTGATGATTCATGTAGGAATTAAATGTCTTCGTCCGTCCGTCTTCTTCCGCTTATCCGGGGTCGGGTCGCGGGGGCAGCTGTCTAAGCAGGGCAGCCCAGACTTCCCTCTCCCCGGCCACAACCGCCAGCTCATCCGGGGGGATCCCAAGGCGTTCCCAGGCCAGCCGGGAGACGTAGTCCCTCCAGCGTGTCCTGGGTCTTCCCTGGGGCCTCCGTCCCGTGGGACGTGCCCGGAACACCTCACCTGGGAGGCGTCCAGGAGGCATTCTGACCAGATGCCCGAGCCACCTCATCTGGCTCCTCTCGATGCGGAGGAGCAGCGGTTCTACTTTGAGCCCCTCCCGGATGACCGAGCTTCTCACCCTATCTCTAAGGGAGAGCCCGGCCACCCTGCGGAGAAAACTCATTTCGGCCGCTTGTACCCGCGATCTCATTCTTTCGGTCACTACCCAGAGCTCGTGACCATAGGTGAGGGTAGGAACGTAGATCGACCGGTAAATCGAGAGCTTCGCCTTCTGGCTCAGCTCCTTCTTCACCACGACAGATCGACGTAGGGTCCGCATTACTGCAGATGCCGCACCGATCCGCCTGTCGATCTCACGCCCCATTTCCCCCTCACTCGTGAACAAGACCCCGAGGTACTTAAACTCCTCCACCTGGGGCAAGACCTCGCCCCCGACCCGGAGAGTGCACTCCACCTTTTTCCGATTGAGGACCATGGCCTCGGACTTGGAGGTGCTGATTCTCATCCCCGCCGCTTCACACTCAGCCGCGAACCACCCCAGCAAGAGCTGCAGATCACGGCCCGACGAAGCCAACAGAACCACGTCATCCGCAAAAAGCAGAGACCCAATCCTGCAGTCGCCGAGCCGGATCCCCTCAACACCTCGGCTGCGCCTAGAAATCCTGTCCATAAAGGTGATGAACAGGATCGGAGACAAAGGGCAGCCTTGGCGGAGTCCAACCCTCACCGGAAACGGATCCGACCTACAGTTGGAAATGCGGACCAAGCTCTGACACCGGTCATACAGAGACCGGACTGCCCGTACCAGGGAGTCCGGTACCCCATACTCCCGGAGCACCCCCCACAGGAGCCCCCGGGGGACACGGTCGAACGCCTTCTCCAGATCCACAAAGCACATGTAGACTGGTTGGGCGAACTCCCATGCCCCCTCCAGGACCCCGAAGAGGGTGTAGAGCTGGTCCATTGTTCCACGGCCAGGACGAAAACCACATTGCTCCTCCTCAATCCGAGGTTCGACTATCCGACGGACCCTCCTCTGCAGAACCCCTGAATAGACTTTACCAGGGAGGCTGAGGAGTGTGATCCCCCTGTAGTTGGAACACACCCTCCGATCCCCCTTTTTGAAGAGGGGGACCACCACCCCGGTCTGCCAGTCCAGAGGCACCGCCCCCGATGTCCACGCGATGCTGCAGAGGCGTGTCAGCCAAGACAGCCCCACATCATCCAGAGCCTTAAGGAACTCCGGGCGAATCTCATCCACCCCCGGGGCCCGGCCACTGAGGAGCTTCTTAACTACCTCAGCAACCTCAGCCCCAGTGATAGAAAAGTCCATCCCCGAGTCCCCAAACTCTGCTTCCTCATCGGAAGACGTGTTGGTGGGATTGAGGAGGTCTTCGAAGTATTCCGCCCACCGACCAACGACGTCCCGAGTCGAGGTCAGCAGCCCACCATCGCCACTGTATACAGTGTTAACGGTGCACCGCTTCCCCCTCCTGAGACGCCTG
>SSNP01000218.1:87717-104345 GCA_006937955.1 Pachypanchax playfairii | reverse complement strand
GCCAGGCGTTCCCAGCAGACCCTCACGACTCGTTTGGGCCTGCCAGGCCTGACCGGCATCCTCCCCCGCCATCTGAGCCCACTCACCACCAGGTGGTGATCAGTTGACAGCTCCGCCCCTCTCTTTACCCGAGTGTCCAGGACAAGGGGCCGCAAGTCCGACGACACGACTACAAAGTCGATCATCGAACTGCGGCCCAAGGTGTCCTGATGCCAGGTGTTAAGGTGGACACTCTTGTGCCTGAACATGGTGTTCGTTATGGACAATCCGTGACGAGCACAGAAGTCCAACAACAGAACACCACTCGGGTTCAGATCAGGGGGGCCGTTCCTCCCAATCACGCCCCTCCAGGTCTCACTGTCATTGCCCACATCCATTCCACATCCCTAGAGCCAGCCGCTGCAGCCGAGGATCAGACCGCCAGGGTCTGGCCCGCCTTCGGCCACTGCCCGGCTCACATTGCACCCGACCCCTATGGCCCTTCCTGTGGGTGGTGGGTCCACTGGAAGGGGGGCCCATGTCTCCTTTTCGGGCTGAGCCCGGCCGAGCCCCATGGGCAGAGGCTCGGCCACCAGGCGCTCGCCGCCGTGCCCCACCTCCAGGCCTAGCTCCAGAGGGGGACCCCGGTGACCCACGTCCGGGCGAGGGACACTTGGCTCCATAAATACATTTTATCTGGAGAATTTATTTGATAGATAAAATGTATTTATGGAAAAATACAGAAACAAAAATAAACAATAAATCTGTTTATTGAAGTCAAGACTGTAGAACAGCGCATGTGTAGCACATCTCAACAGGTAGCATATTTCTACAGAACACCGGTTCCAACAACGGCTGTCTGAGACACGGTTGCTTTAACTCCTCTGGCAGTAAACTGATGATCCATCACACAAGAAACTGTTGGAACAACCTCGGATACAGTTAGGTCAAGTTAGGTCAATTTGTTTTGTATCTGTTTAGACAAATATTTTCCAGTTATGGTTATTTAATGTTATATAATGGAGTTATATTATGGATATAATATAATGGATTTGGATACAATGTTGAGACTCCCAGTTTTTATTTCTGAGTATTCAAATGGATGAAGGGTTTAGGAGTTCCAGTTGCTCAACATGTGCTACCGTCTTTATAAAAGGACTAAAAATAACTGTCTCATGGTCAGGTGTGGGGAATTCCTTTGTTATTATCAGCAGATTACAGGCCTGGAGTTTGTTTGAGATGTTGTGTTTGCATGTGGAAGAAATCTACAGTTAGGTACATCCTGAGTAAAAAGAAAGCCCTGGTGAAAAGACCTGCATGTCCATGGAAGACAAGTATGGTGCATGACTGCAGAATCCTTTCCATGGTGAAAAGAAACTGCTTCACAAAAGCCAATTAAAGGAACAATCAGGTTTATCTGGACAAATATGTTGCACATACAAGGTATTTGGTTCCATCTCATACAGTAGATGAGAACGTATCATGTGATTGTTCTCAGAGAGTTTTGAGTTCCAAAGGAAAAGTAATAATCAGTTTAAATTCTGTGTTTTGAGTTAGGTTGTGTTTAAAGAGGCCATTTCATACACATTTCAGGACTTTGTGGTTATTTCTTAAGTATTAACCAGTAATATGAAACATTTTATATCTAAAAAACATCAAGAAACACTGATTAACAGACCTTTCAATCTGTCTGTGTTAAAATTTGGCTGGTTTCGGGCTGCAACTCATTAATATTCATTATTCTAATTTGCTGGACTCTGATTGGCTAACAAACTAGCCTATGAGAGCAAAGAATACTGTTTCCTGCCCCGCTGCACATGGTAACAGTAGACGTAGTTTCTTCCTGTTTGCTACGTCTTATGCTAACAGCTTTTAGCCAGCAGCATGCTAGGCGTGGTTTCAACTGCAGGAGCTGATGAATACTAATGAACAAAGGAGTTGTGATGAAACAGATACAGGCCGTTAGAACTCTGGAGAACTCGGGTTTTATCACCACCTGCGTAGTTTGAGAGATTAAAACTGAAAGAGAAGTTGTTGATCTGTTTTCACCCACTATGAAGGTAAGAACACCTGTGGAGCTAAAATATTCAACAGAAACCTCAGAAAAACTGTTTTTAATGGAAGGAACTCTTTAATATCTGTATTCTGTCAGACTGAAGCTGCTAGTGGCTCAATGAAGATAAAGAGTGGGGGGTGGTCCCCCTGCAAGGTGCAGACTGAAGCTCGTGGTGAGGAGGTTGTTCTAACACGTGTTTTTGAAGAGCTGTAACATGTTTTAATCACTACAAGACGTTTCTAGTTTACTCTGTTTCTCTGTATCTAAAGAGACAGACGTGGTTTCTAACAACAAAACAAACTTCAGATACAGTAGTTATTAAAAACACATAATGAACTTATTAATGAGACTGTGTGATCACCATCAGCTGGTACAGAGCACACACCACACACACACACACACCACACACACCACACACACCACACACACACACACACCACACACACACACACACGCACACGGGGGTGAAGGAAGACCTCACACCACACTCCTCCCACCCACATGTACTGATAAAGTTCTAAAGTACATGTAAAACATGGGGCGGGGTATCAGCTCCCCCCCCAGAGTCCCACGTGTGTGTGTCATGAGAATGTATAAAGTAAACGTGTCTCATCTGTGGAATAAAGGGAGAGAAGGAGGACCATCCCTGCACCTCAAGGGAGGAACACTCCCCCCTCCAGGGAGACAGCTCCCCTACTGACCCCATACACACTCCCATTCCCTGCAACCCACCAAGGACACCAAGCTCAGTTTGGTGTATTTTGTCTTTTAGGTCCAGTACCAGCAGATAATGGTGTTCCTTAAGGAGCTGGATCGCAGAGAGAGAGGGATGCTGCACAGGAAGTGGAGACCCAAAGTGCCTCTATCTGGGAAGTAAGTATCACATCAAGGTTGACTCTTAGTTTCTCAGTAGTAAATAAACAGCAGCTTGTTTCTAACGTCTTTACATCTTTAAAAACTATTCAGACAATGTCAGGGAAATAGTTCCTCCACACCAAAACGCAGTTTAAACCCTCAGACAAGAGATATCAAGTTTTTTAGTTTACTTTCAGCGAGGAGTGAATGAAGCTAGACTTACAGCATTCAGTCACTGAATAAGATATTAACACATTGGATACTTTATAGGGAAGTTCAGTAAAGTCCATCCCTTCTCTGATAGATAACAAAGTCACGTGTTGATTCTCCCACCACAGTGTCTCCTGGTCTCGGAGCAGAACACATGCAGATCAGAATTTATGACGTTGGTTCTTATCTTGAAGCGAGACTCCCTCGTAGAGGCACATAGACCTTGGAGCAAAAGTTTCTACAGATCAAAGAATATCTTTCTAATTCTATCAGGAGAAAGAATCATTGTTCATAGAGATATAACACTTAGATATTTACATGTTAGAGTAAATGATAAAATCATGATCAGAATAAATGGGAGTAATATATACTATATATATATATATATATATATATATATATATATACACATTTCCCTCCTGTTTACTGTTTATCATGATGATTTTATTTCAATTTTATTTAAACTTTAGCGTATGTTATCAACCTTTTGATTNCTTACATGTGAGAACGTTAAGCGTCTGTTTATCATGTCTTCTGGCTGAAGATGACTCCTCCCCCGGCGGTGGGAGGGACTCTGTTCAGGACACGTCACAGGAAGGTTCAGTGTTTCAGTTCAAATCCCAACATGTATTTGTTCATGTTATTGGTTTTTCATGTGCTGAAGTTTGAATTAATAAATAGTTCTTTGTTAGTGTATGTCCTGTGTTTTCATCTGTCGGCTCTCAGCCGGCGCTCGGCTTCTCTTCTGTTCTTTGTGCTCACATACTTTGTACATTAATGTGGCCTAACTCCTAATAAAGCTGCTCTTATTCACACAGCTGTCTGTCTCTGGTCTCAGAATGCAAAGTTAGAAAATGTTTCTTCAGATGTGGATTCCTCTGATAAAACCTCCGTTTATGTCATTTAAAGAGAAATTCTGCTGCATCTTTGTTGTTTTGAACTTAAACCAGTCTCCATAGTAACGCCCAGCTGGACTGTCTGAATCTCTCCATGTCAGGGAAATAGTTCCTCCACACCAAAACGCAGTTTAAACCCTCAGACAAGAGATATCAAGTTTTTTAGTTTACTTTCAGCGAGGAGTGAATGAAGCTAGACTTACAGCATTCAGTCACTGAATAAGATATTAACACATTGGATACTTTATAGGGAAGTTCAGTAAAGTCCATCCCTTCTCTGATAGATAACAAAGTCACGTGTTGATTCTCCCACCACAGTGTCTCCTGGTCTCGGAGCAGAACACATGCAGATCAGAATTTATGACGTTGGTTCTTATCTTGAAGCGAGACTCCCTCGTAGAGGCACATAGACCTTGGAGCAAAAGTTTCTACAGATCAAAGAATATCTTTCTAATTCTATCAGGAGAAAGAATCATTGTTCATAGAGATATAACACTTAGATATTTACATGTTAGAGTAAATGATAAAATCATGATCAGAATAAATGGGAGTAATATATAGAGTATATAGTATATATAGATACTGTATATCTCTTACAGACTCTGTCAAAGTAAAATGGAGTAAGTTGTTAGTTAAAGTCATCAGCACTGATCTCTGACATCATCCTTCATTTCATCCTCTCGCTGAATATCAGTTGATTTTCTGTTTTTTTGTGTGTTTTTTTTACCATTAGCTGCCAAACGTGGTGGATGTTCGCCATTCAGGCTAACCTAAATGAAATCAGGGAGCAGCGGCGCCGAGGCAGCTGGACGTTTGCTCTGCAGCGAGCCAGAGATGCTCAGACCTACACCAGCCTGTACTTCAGAAGACTGACAGGAGTTCTGCTGAGTCCTCAGGAGGAGGTGCTGCACCGTCTCACACAGACGAGTCACACACATGTAGCCTGCAGCACAGACAGAAAGTTGTAGTTCTGTTCATTTTAACATCAGAACTCATACGTACTCTGAGTTTAGGATAACTTCAGTTCTTTGTTTCTTTGCAGAATACAAAAAGACTGAAGTGTTTAAACATGAGAATGATGTGAGGACAGACTGAGAAAAGACATGTTGAGTCTTATAATCACGTATTTTGGACATGAATTAATTGTCTCTTAAACTCTTGTACATTCAGGTTGTTTGATAGTAATAGCCAGGAGGTCGTCTTCCATTAGGAGGGTCAGCAGTTCGATCCCCAGACACTGTAGTGCCACGTATAAGCCTGAAACACCCAAACCGGGTTAGAACTGAAGAAGTCTTTCTGATAAGAGGCGAAACGTTTTCAAGAGACAAAAAGACGTCCAGTTGCTTTTTTGTTTTGGATTGACATAATCCTGGATGAATAAGAATCTAAACAAACTCTTTGTATGACTCACTCTATATGCACAATGTCAGGGTTAATTTAACTGTTTAATACATTTAAAACATCTCAGCTTGAACAAAGTTCTTTACACTCAAACCAGATGAGAAACATAAAATATACAAAAATAATAAAAGACAAGAAACAGTGAAATAATATAAACATGTATGTAAAAACATAAGATCTTTTAAAGTCTTATGGTCTGTTTAGATAAAAATATAAGTCTTAAACTTAGATTTAAAGTCTCTTTAGCTCAAGCTGTGTGTATATTGAAAGCCTGATTACTTTTATTAATTTCCTTTTATGTAGATCTGGTTGCACCAAGGAGGAACTGACTGGTTGACATTAGTGCTTTAACCTGGCTCTGCCAGATCTATGTGTAGCCCCGCCTCTTGTTGAGTCTGGGACACACATACATCTGGAACCGCTCCATTTGAAACCGTCTATAAAAGGGAGGGACATCAGGTGTAATACTTTAATCTGATTGGAGGACGAGCCAGCAAGTGTCTGACTTTGATGATTTGTTTTAGCCAATCACAGTAAACCAAGCTCTTGTAAATCCATTCAATAGTAAAACACACATTGTTACCACTAAGAAAAGTAAAACACATCGTTACCTTCAAGAAATGATAAAAGTAGAGAAATCGTCTCTAGTTCTAAAACAGATTCAATAGATGCTTCTCCATGTACATCCACCAGCAGCCATGTTTGTTTTACTTTACCTGTCAATCATACCTGCACACCCGCCCAAAGCACAATGCTCACACCTGATTGGTCTGAACATTTGTTTTGAAAACATGTCCTGTCTAAGGAATCAGCTGATTGGGTTGAATTGTTAATTCAGCTCAATCTTCCATCCTGAGCAGCAGCATCAGAACCAGGATGAGTTCTGCTGGACCCACTGTGGTCTCTCCTTCTAACTCTCATCAGAACTCTGGCAGCAGTATTTTGGATCAGCTGGAGGTCTTTAACAGAACTATTAGAACACCCTGATAATAATGAATTACAGTAATCAAGTCTAGAAGTAATAAATACATGAACTAAAGTTTCTACATCNACATTAGTGCTTTAACCTGGCTCTGCCAGATCTATGTGTAGCCCCGCCTCTTGTTGAGTCTGGGACACACATACATCTGGAACCGCTCCATTTGAAACCGTCTATAAAAGGGAGGGACATCAGGTGTAATACTTTAATCTGATTGGAGGACGCGCCAGCAAGTGTCTGACTTTGATGATTTGTTTTAGCCAATCACAGTAAACCAAGCTCTTGTAAATCCATTCAATAGTAAAACAAACACATCGTTACCACTAAGAAAAGTAAAACACATCGTTACCTTCAAGAAATGATAAAAGTAGAGAAATCGTCTCTAGTTCTAAAACAGATTCAATAGATGCTTCTCCATGTACATCCACCAGCAGCCATGTTTGTTTTACTTTACCTGTCAATCATACCTGAACACCCGCCCAAAGCACAATGCTCACACCTGATTGGTCTGAACATTTGTTTTGACCGAAGTAGACGGTTTTCAATGGAGCGGTACAAGACAGATTTTCGTGGGTTTGGAAAACTCCAAATCTTGTGAGAATCCGTCTTGCAGCGCGAGGCTATTAGTGCTTTTCTATATATGTAAATGTTGAGGAGATCATTTCCAGTTCAGTTCATGTTTATTTATAAAACACCAGTTCATAAAATTATTTCAAGGCACTTCACAGAAAAATCAACCAGTTAGTAATAAAACATGTCCTGTCTAAGGAATCAGCTGATTGGGTTGAATTGTTAATTCAACTCAATCTTCCATCCTGAGCAGCAGCATCAGAACCAGGATGAGTTCTGCTGGACCCACTGTGGTCTCTCCTTCTAACTCTCATCAGAACTCTGGCAGCAGTATTTTGGATCAGCTGGAGGTCTTTAACAGAACTATTAGAACATCCTGATAATAATGAATTACAGTAATCAAGTCTAGAAGTAATAAATACATGAACTAAAGTTTCTACATCTCTTTGATTCAAAATGCTCCTAATTTTAGCAACATTACGCAGGTGGAAGTAGGTCGTCATGGTAACATGCTTTATATGAGAACTAAAGGACATGTCCTGGTCAAAGATAACACCCAGGTTCTTTACCTTCTTGTTGGAGGCCAAATTAATGCCATCCAACGTTGATGACTGACTACACAACTTGTTCCTAAGATTCTCAGGCCCAAAAGTCACAACCTCTGTCTTGTCTGAATTTAAAAGCAAAAAATTAAGCGTCATCCAACGTTTTANATATACAGTGGGGCAAAAAAGTATTTAGTCAGCCACCAATTGTGTAAGTTCTCCCACTTAAAAAGATCAGAGAGGCCTGTAATTTTCATCATAGGTATACCTCAACTATGAGAGACAAAATGAGGAAAAAAAATCCAGAAAATCACATTGTCTGATTTTTAAAGAATTTATTTGCAAATTATGGTGGAAAATAAGTATTTGGTCAATAACAAAAGTTAATCTCAATACTTTGTTATATAGCCTTTGTTGGCAATGACAGAGGTCAAACGTTTTCTGTAAGTCTTCACAAGGTTTTCACACACTGTTGCTGGTATTTTGGCCCATTCCTCCATGCAGATCTCCTCTAGAGCAGTGATGTTTTGGGGCTGACGCTGGGCAACACGGACTTTCAACTCCCTCCAGAGATTTTCTATGGGGTTGAGATCTGGAGACTGGCTAGGCCACTCCAGGACCTTGAAATGCTTCTTACGAAGCCACTCCTTCGTTGCCCGGGCGGTGTGTTTGGGATCATTGTCATGCTGAAAGACCCAGCCACGTCTCATTTTCAATGCCCTTGCTGATGGAAGGAGGTTTTCACTCAAAATCTTACGATACATGGCCCCATTCATTCTTTCCTTTACACGGATCAGTCGTCCTGGTCCCCTTGCAGAAAAACAGCCCCAAAGCATGATGTTTCCACCCCCATGCTTTACAGTAGGTATGGTGTTCTTTGGATCCAACTCAGCATTCTTTCCCCTCCAAACACGACAAGTTGAGTTTCTACCAAAAAGTTCTATTTTGGTTTCATCTGACCATATGATGTTCTCCCAATCCTCTTCTGGATCATCCAAATGCTCTCTAGCAAACCGCAGACGGGCCTGGACGTGTCCTGGCTTCAGCAGGGGGACACGTCTGGCACTGCAGGATTTGAGTCCCTGGCGGCGTAGTGTGTTACTGATGGTAGCCTTTGTTACTTTGGTCCCAGCTCTCTGCAGGTCATTCACTAGGTCCCTCCGTGTGGTTCTGGGATTTTTGCTCACCGTTCTTGTGATCATTTTGACCCCACGGGGTGAGATCTTGCGTGGAGCCCCAGATCGAGGGAGATTATCAGTGGTCTTGTATGTCTTCCATTTTCTAATAATTGCTCCCACAGTTGATTTCTTCACACCAAGCTGCTTACCTATTGCAGATTCAGTCTTCCCAGCCTGGTGAAGGTCTACAATTTTGTTTCTGGTGTCCTTTGACAGCTCTTTGGTCTTGGCCATAGTGGAGTTTGGAGCGTGACTGTTTGAGGTTGTGGACAGGTGTCTTTTATACTGATAACGAGTTCACACAGGTGCCATTAATACAGGTAACGAGTGGAGGACCGAGGAGCCTCTTAAAGAAGTTACAGGTCTGTGAAAGCCAGAAATCTTACTTGTTTGTAGGTGACCAAATACTTATTTTCCACCATAATTTGCAAATAAATTCTTTAAAAATCAGACAATGTGATTTTCTGGATTTTTTTTCCTCATTTTGTCTCTCATAGTTGAGGTATACCTATGATGAAAATTACAGGCCTCTCTGATCTTTTTAAGTGAGAGAACGTACACAATTGGTGGCTGACTAAATACTTTTTTGCCCCACTGTATATAGTAAAGAGGATTGGTCCAAGCACTGAACCCTGAGGAACTCCATGACTGACTCTGGTATATGAAGAAGATTCATTATTTACATGAACAAACTGGAATCTTTCAGTTAAATATGATTCAAACCAGTTTAATGCAGTTCCCTGAATCCCAATATCATATTTAAGCCTCTTTAATAGGACCTTATTTAATATTGATCTATTTAAATATGATCAGACGAGACTAGTTAAAACTTTCAACTTTTCAGTGTTTTTCTTCATGCTGGAAATCACAAACTTTATGAAGTTAATCTGATAAACATATACAACTCTTTTATAAAAACATAAAACAGGTTATAATTTTCACACTGCCTGTTCTTGAGATTCAGTTCTTAAATTAAATGTTTATTTTACATGATTAGCTAAATGAATCCAGTTTGGTGTCTGCAGAAGATGATTGAAACACGTTCTGCTGGTATTATCTTGTAGCTTGAACTGGAGCAGGTGGAGGAGGAGCAGACGTTGGAGGAGCTTCGCAGCCTCAGAGAGGTGGTCTACGACTGGATCCGAAAGCAGGATCAGACTGCAGAGGTTTGTTTCAATCTGTTCCTGTTTTATCTCAACCAGACTAAAACAGTTAAATGGAATTAGTCATTTATTAGTTAATAACTGGTAATTTGATGCAATCTGTTCTTTCTTTTAGAAAAAAGTCCAAATGAAACAAAAACTAATAATGAAAAATCCCAAACTATGTTAACCTTCCTGTGAAGACTGTTTTTAAGCATAACGGGAGTCTGGTTGGAACAGGATCCAACATACATGTAGATGGTTTAGAAGAAGCTATAATTTGTGTTAACTCATTAAAATCAGCTGGACAGAAACTGTCTAAACATGATTCAGATTCTAAAGCTGCTTCACTGGACAACGAACCAGAGACAACAGTGGACAGAAGGACATTATAGATTTTTTCTCTAATTGAATCTATTTTATTAGTAAAGAATTCCATGAAGTCATCACTACTGAGGGTTACAGGGATACAGTTTTAATTCAGATTTTTTCTTCTATTTTCCAAGAATTCCAGAGAGTTGAGCAGTGACCCTCAGCCAGTTTCAACCGGCTCATCAATTCCAAAAAGTGGGAGCTCCAGGATGATTCAGTACCTCCAGTCTTGGTTCCCAGGTTGGGGGGGCTGGTATGGAGACTCCCAGGATCCAGAAAGACCTGAAGAACTCCTACCAAGTCCATCATCGTGGGATATCTTAGGTCAGAAACACTAAAGCTTGAGGCTTTAGTCTGTTTATGAGCTGCAGCTTCAGTTTTCTGTGTAAATCAAATGTTGCACGTCTGGTGTAAATGTGTGTCTGCTGTGACTCTGACCGCTGGCCTGTGTAATGCTTCTCCAGCAGAGACAGAGGACTTGTTTGATCCGTTGGAAGATTCTCACACTCTGAACACATTCACGAGACGAGATCACATGTTTGCACGGTTGGAGTTCTTCCTGGAGAAAGGTGGTGTCACTCTCTTCCACCAGGACAGGAGGGGGGACATGCTGCATGAGAGTGGAGTCATCCAGCTGGAATTCTCAGGTGAGCACAGGTAGTTCAAATACAGATGGGCTGTAAGGTTTCCAATAGGAAGAGAACTAAACCCACAAGCATGTAACACTGTTGTAGAAACAAAAACATACAGTTAACAACACGATAACAAACAAAACAATAGAACAGGACAATACAAAGTTCTATTGGATTCATAAAACCATAGACATACACAAGAGAGACTATTGGTGTGCAGGGTCACGTGAGGCTGGTTACTGGGTGAGAGACAGGGCTACTTATGGACAGATCACCAGTCCATCACAGGGCCACATAGAGACACAAATACTATAATACCATTAAGAAGTAATTAACCTTACAGGCATGTTTTCACTAGAGAGAGTCCACACATTCACAGTGAGAACATGTAAAGTCCATGTAGACATTTCCAGCTGAGATTAAACCATGTGACCTTCTTTCTGCAAGGAAACAAAGCTAAACAGCTGAAAGTCCCATGTAAGAGACTAAAGCAGTGGTGCTGTTATGGACGTCCTATGTAACTGATTATTGTCTATAAGATATATTTTAGGTCCGTCTGGATTAGGGTCACTGAGTCCACCTTCAGTTTGGAGGTCTTTGGTTTTATCTTAGCTGCAGTAGCAGCATTAAGGGTCACACATAGATAATTAGCATGTAATTATTTGGTAATGTTGGGAGTGATTCATTATTTGGTACCATTAATCAGTTCTCCAGCTAAGTCCCAGAAGCAGTTTTACCATCTGACAGAAGTTCTTCTTATACTCTCATGCGTGTGTGTAATTTTTGGAGCATTTTATGGGTTCCTAGTAAATTTTTAATTTCTTACATTAGCAATGCAAGACAGATTTTTAGGACTGAGCACCAAATGCAGTGCAGAGTGCCTGTTGGAATGCAGATGTTCTACCTACAGCGTGTCTGAAATGACTTGGCTTTTTAGGGACCCAAACATGCACGTCACAGATGTTTCAGCAGCAACTCTGAATAGTTTCATGTGAAGATATAAAATGGAGAAATTCTACACAGGATCTACTATTAGAGGTGTGGTCTAAATTTAACAGGAAGTCAGTGGATTGAAACCAGTTCCTCTGGGATATTTTGAGCTCATGTAGCATTCTACAATCAAAACATGAGTGATTAAAATCTATTATATTAAATAACTTGTTTTCATCGGAGGTTGTGGGCGTGGCAGGATTTCAGACTGTGCTCTAAACTTCATGTGTTCATTACAGTCCATATAAATCACACATTAAGTTACATCTCCCGTTCCACCACATCCCAAAGATGCTCTATTGGATTGAGATCTGGTGACTGTGGAGGCCATTTGAGTACAGTGAACTCATTGTCATGTTCAAGAAACCAGTCTGAGATGATTCCAGCTTTATGACATGGCGCATTATCCTGCTGAAAGTAGCCATCAGAAGTTGGGTACATTGTGGTCATAAAGGGATGGACATGGTCAGCAACAATACTCAGGTAGGCTGTGGCGTTGTAACGATGCTCAATTGGTACCAAGGGGCCCAAAGAGTGCCAAGAAAATATTCCCCACACCATTACACCACCACCACCAGCCTGAACCGTTGATACAAGGCAGGATGGATCCATGCTTTCAAGTTGTTGACGCCAAATTCTGACCCTACCATCCGAATGTCGCAGCAGAAATCGAGACTCATCAGACCAGGCAACGTTTTTCCAATCTTCTATTGTCCAATTTCGATGAGCTTGTGCAAATTGTAGCCTCAGTTTCCTGTTCTTAGCTGAAAGGAGTGGCACCCGGCGTGGTCTTCTGCTGCTGTAGCCCATCTGCCTCAAAGTTGGACGTACTGTGCGTTCAGAGATGCTCTTCTGCCTACCTTGGTTGTAACGAGTGGTTATTTGAGTCACTGTTGCCTTTCTATCAGCTCGAACCAGTCTGGCCATTCTCCTCTGACCTCTGGCATCAACAAGGCATTTCCGCCCACAGAACTGCCGCTCACTGGATATTTTTTCTTTTTCGGACCATTCTCTGTAAACCCTAGAGATGGTTGTGCTTGAAAATCCCAGTAGATCAGCAGTTTCTGAAATACTCAGACCAGCCATTCTGGCACCACCAACCATGCCACGTTCAAAGTCACTCAAATCACCTTTCTTCCCCATACTGATGCTCGGTTTGAACTGCAGGAGATTGTCTTGACCATGTGTACATGCCTAAATGCACTGAGTTGCCGCAATGTGATTGGCTGATTAGAAATTAAGTGTTAACAAGCAGTTGGACAGGTGTACCTAATAAAGTGGCCGGTGAGTGTATATGGGGCAAAACCAGTTTATAATCCTTCTGGAGACAGTTTCACATTCAAACAGTCACAGCAGCAGCTCGAAATTACAGTGTATTTGCTGCGGAAGAAGAGGCAGCCAATAAGGAGGGGCACAGCTAGTCAGGTGACGGGGATGAGGCGCATTGATATAAATTAGTGATATACAGTGGGGCAAAAAAGTATTTAGTCAGCCACCAATTGTGTAAGTTCTCCCACTTAAAAAGATCAGAGAGGCCTGTAATTTTCATCATAGGTATACCTCAACTATGAGAGACAAAATGAGGAAAAAAAATCCAGAAAATCACATTGTCTGATTTTTAAAGAATTTATTTGCAAATTATGGTGGAAAATAAGTATTTGGTCAATAACAAAAGTTAATCTCAATACTTTCTTGTATAGCCTTTGTTGGTCAAACGTTTTCTGTAAGTCTTCACAAGGTTTTCACACACTGTTGCTGGTATTTTGGCCCATTCCTCCATGCAGATCTCCTCTAGAGCAGTGATGTTTTGGGGCTGACGCTGGGCAACACGGACTTTCAACTCCCTCCAGAGATTTTCTATGGGGTTGAGATCTGGAGACTGGCTAGGCCACTCCAGGACCTTGAAATGCTTCTTACGAAGCCACTCCTTCGTTGCCCGGGCGGTGTGTTTGGGATCATTGTCATGCTGAAAGACCCAGCCACGTCTCATTTTCAATGCCCTTGCTGATGGAAGGAGGTTTTCACTCAAAATCTTACGATACATGGCCCCATTCATTCTTTCCTTTACACGGATCAGTCGTCCTGGTCCCCTTGCAGAAAAACAGCCCCAAAGCATGATGTTTCCACCCCCATGCTTTACAGTAGGTATGGTGTTCTTTGGATCCAACTCAGCATTCTTTCCCCTCCAAACACGACAAGTTGAGTTTCTACCAAAAAGTTCTATTTTGGTTTCATCTGACCATATGATGTTCTCCCAATCCTCTTCTGGATCATCCAAATGCTCTCTAGCAAACCGCAGACGGGCCTGGACGTGTCCTGGCTTCAGCAGGGGGACACGTCTGGCACTGCAGGATTTGAGTCCCTGGCGGCGTAGTGTGTTACTGATGGTAGCCTTTGTTACTTTGGTCCCAGCTCTCTGCAGGTCATTCACTAGGTCCCTCCGTGTGGTTCTGGGATTTTTACTCACCGTTCTTGTGATCATTTTGACCCCACGGGGTGAGATCTTGCGTGGAGCCCCAGATCGAGGGAGATTATCAGTGGTCTTGTATGTCTTCCATTTTCTAATAATTGCTCCCACAGTTGATTTCTTCACACCAAGCTGCTTACCTATTGCAGATTCAGTCTTCCCAGCCTGGTGAAGGTCTACAATTTTGTTTCTGGTGTCCTTTGACAGCTCTTTGGTCTTGGCCATAGTGGAGTTTGGAGCGTGACTGTTTGAGGTTGTGGACAGGTGTCTTTTATACTGATAACGAGTTCACACAGGTGCCATTAATACAGGTAACGAGTGGAGGACCGAGGAGCCTCTTAAAGAAGTTACAGGTCTGTGAAAGCCAGAAATCTTACTTGTTTGTAGGTGACCAAATACTTATTTTCCACCATAATTTGCAAATAAATTCTTCAAAAATCAGACAATGTGATTTTCTGGATTTTTTTTCCTCATTTTGTCTCTCATAGTTGAGGTATACCTATGATGAAAATTACAGGCCTCTCTGATCTTTTTAAGTGGGAGAACTTACACAATTGGTGGCTGACTAAATACTTTTTTGCCCCACTGTATATCAGCTCTGGGTGTGCGTACATGGGCAAAGCAAACCTACGGAAGCCTGTGCATTAATTGTGTGATAAAAATGAATGCCATTAAAAAATTATATATGTAAATATGTATGTAGGTATGCACACACACACACACACGTCCACTTGTTGGCTTCATTACAATTATAATTGTGGTGTGTGTAACAGAGACTAGCATAAATACTGAAGGTTATATAATAGCAGCAGCTAGCACTAACAGTTACAACTAACAGTTTACTGTAGATCAATGAGACGTTGCTGTAGTCTACACTGTGTAGATGATCAAAATGTCACAAGTTCTGCATTATAAAGTTCATATATAGTGTCAACTGACAGCTCAGTCATGTAGAGTTCTGTATTATACTGGATGTTATAAACTGCTCCTAACAAACATAAATGTTTACATCAGACCTAACCATCATTAATACTGTTGTAACTTGCACATTTATTTACAACAGACTGTACATAAGAACTTATTGGAAGCTTCATGTTTACTTTTTCATGCACAGTTCAATAAAAATCTGTACTTTTCAAGTTTATACGTATTCCGTCCCGTCCCGTCCCGTCCCGTCCTGTCCTGTCCTGACCCGTCCCGTCCCGTCCTGTCCTGTTTGTATATCTGATGCTGCTGTTATGACCAAATTTCCCCTTGTGGGACAATTAAAGGATTATTCTGTTCTATTTCATGTTCAATCATGTTGAACACAAACAAATTAGTTACAAGTAATAAACCTGGATGATCCATATTTAGTAAGATTATCCACAAAACACA
Source organism: Pachypanchax playfairii (assembly GCA_006937955.1). Classification (NCBI taxonomy): domain Eukaryota; kingdom Metazoa; phylum Chordata; class Actinopteri; order Cyprinodontiformes; family Aplocheilidae; genus Pachypanchax; species Pachypanchax playfairii. The sequence goes on along the minus strand of SSNP01000218.1, from coordinate 88,696 downwards.
AACATACAAGGCTCTGAGCAGATGATCTCATGAGACACAACATTAACCACAATGCATTGCATGATCCAGTTACACATAAGGACACAAGTGTCCCATCTGTATAACTTAATCTGTGTGTGAATATTCTGCTTTAGCTCCGCCCATTGAGAACAGGAAGTGGAATGTTGTTCCAGCTGTCCTTTCCTGACCCTCCCTTGTACCTGACAACAATTTAACAATGTTAAAAACTGTCTTCTCACTGGAGGGCGTGGCCATAGTTAGACAGGCAAGACACCAAACAATGTAAATCTTACAGATTTTATCTAATTTCAACCAAGTTTAAGATGAACAATGTTAATCCAGTGCTGAACATATTAGTGAAAATAATAGTGAATAGTAGTTCACAAGACTGAACATGACGTGCACAGGCTAGTTGTGATGTCATAACAAAGGACTAGTTGGTTTAGACCTGCACATGTTGACTGTAACTGCAGTTGCCTTCCTAACTAGTTGATGTTGGTAGTTGTTACATTAAACTGTCCAGATTAAACTAACTTTCCTGTGTTGACATTTTCACAGGGGTGAAGATAATCGTTGAGTCTCTCCCTCGCTCTGAGTCCTCCTTACTCTCTGTAAAACTGGGCAGTTTGTTCCTGAGAGACTTGACCACTCAGGGCACCATCTTTCCATTCCTAGTGTCTCCCAAAACGGTAAGAATAAGTAACATGACAGTATTAAAATACGGCCCCTAAAGACCGAGAGACTGGGCCTGATTCAGACCTGTTTGTTTCAGGACAATGTTGTTTGTGCCATTAACCAGTCACTGAGCCAGTCCAGCAACACCTCTGGTAAGACACTGATCCTACATTTATCTATTTCAATATTTATAAGGAGATGCCCATATTTGTTGATAATCTTCCACCACAAAAAATAAACAAACAAAACAACAACTATATGGACAAAAAGTTTCAGTTATGTCTCATTAGTTTTTAGTCATCTT
>SSNP01000218.1:57683-87654 GCA_006937955.1 Pachypanchax playfairii | reverse complement strand
TGTTTCCTCTGGTCCCTCGTCCGTTCCATCTGATCCAGCTGGGTTGTGTCTCCTTTTGTGTCCACGTCCTGGACGTCTTCCTGCTACAGTCACATCTACATGATACTGTTTAATAATATGATCATCTGGTCACATGAAGCTGCTTGGAGATGGTTATGGAGATGTAAGATCTTCTCTCTGAGCTCCTCAGACAGATCTGGTCTTTAGCTGGTCCATGTTCAGGGTGGTGCACACAGTGATACTAAACTAGATCCTGTTAGTCCCTTTAAACAGACTGAATGACTGATGGAGAACTTGAAGTCACCTGAGATGCTGATGAAGGTTAAACAGACTGTAATGATTAAGAGTCTATTTTAATGATACCAACAAGTTTAGGTACTTGTGTATGTATGTGTATATACAGTGCTGTGAAAAAGTATTTGCTCCCTTCTGGGTTTGTTGGTGTCGTCTTTCAGTCAGAAGGTTGGCGGTTTGATCCCAGATTCTTCTTTAACACTGAACCAGTTTGCTAATCGTGGCGTGTGTGAACATCTCTTGTAGTGTGAAAGTTGTCAGAAACAAATACAGTTTACAGTTTCTTCTGTTTTTGATCCTTTGTCCTTTAAATGTTTCATATCAACAACCAATCAGACAAAGATTACCTCAGTTAATACAAAACTCAGTTTTTAATTTTCTTTTTGAAGAGAAACAAATCTTATGTCATCATCATTCATGTCCCAGGGGACATTAAGTTTGGATGAGGGACCAGTGGACTTCAGTGCTGCTCTGACGAAAGTCCACTCCTGTTGAACAGGAATGATGGACACCAGTGATGTTGGAGACATTAAGGAGACACTGTGCATGAGACCTGAATCCTATAGAAAACCTCTGGGATCAGCTGAGTCTCCGTGTAGAGACTCTGAACCCCAGAAGGACCTGAGGACCTTTAAGAAGAGTGTGATGTCACATGACACGTTACTGAGACACTGACATGTTTTGTTGTTGTTTACTCTCCAGCTGTTGTTGAATTTAGTTTCAATAAACAGTCTGAGGTGATGACATCACCATCACATGCTTGTACTGAAATGTCCTACTGTCATGATGTAACATGAATGCAGCAGGAACCTTCTACCTTTAACCTGAAAGCCAAATATCACTAACTTCTTATGAGTTGTTTATATTATATGACATCATGTATTTACTCAGATTATCTCTGTCTAGTTTTACACACTTTAAACATTAAATACTTGTTCACACGTCTTTAAGGTGGAATGATATAAACAGTGTATTGATGCTGTATGGATATGTTGTCAGGATGTGAGTCTGAGTGCTCGTCCCCGGTGTTTGAGATGATATATGAGCGGAACCCTGTGAGGTCGAGGTTTGAGAGAAGACTGGAAGTGAACACAAGTCCTTTGAACATCATCTACAACCCACAAGCAATGAAAAAAGTGACAGAGTTCTTCTATAAAGGAAGAGTTCACACCTCAGGTAAATATTCAACCCTTTAAGGTGTGTTCATGCAGGTGATTTTCACTGATGAAAGTGCATTTAAATATTCTGTTCTTCAGCCGAGTCAGCTGTAAGCGTCAGGTTTTAAAATCATGACAAGTTGTCTTTGTCTCACATTCAGTGAGTTTTGTTTAGTGTCAGTGAGAGCTGGTGGTTCTGAGCCTGTAGACGGTCTTCTGGCTCTGAACTTGTGAAGTCCACAGCGTCCTCTAGAATACCTCGGACGTGTTTTCATCCTGATGATGAAGTTAATGCTGAAACAATGAGAGCCCAACCATCTCTGAGTAAACTACTACCATTCAGTTACTGTTAGAACTTCAATACAACATGATGAAAATCTTTGTATTATATTATAACATAAAGTTCATGCTGCTCACTCATCCTAATCCTCCTGCAGACAGACTGAGGATCCCAGCAGGTGTATTTAAATCAGTTTTTATTCTTTAGGGTTTGGGTATCAGTCAGAGCTGGAAATCAGAGTAGCAGAAGCTGCCAGGAGGCAGTACAACAAGCTGAAGATGCAAACCAAGGCAGAGATACGACAAACCATTGATCAGCTACTCGTGGGAGAGTTTATTGTAAGTTTATTTACTGGATTGTAACATGAAGCATTTCACACTCTGATTATTGATAAATACCAAGTTTTATTTTGTAGGAAAACATTAAGCGCTGGACTATGAAACTGGACATCTGTGCACCTCAAGTGATTTTTCCAGATGACTTCCAGTCACAGGACCCGATGCTGGTTGTGGTGGATTTAGGCAGAATTCTTCTAACAAACTCTCAAGGTGAAGTAATAATAATCAGCTTTTTATCATCCAGTTCATCATTCTGTTTAATAATATAACATCTTGTGTCAGGATATTTTAATACCCCTAAGTTAAATAACTATCAAAAAGACCATCAGCCAGACACAGAGGTATGGTTTCAATGAGCTTTGCAAAGGAGAACGCCCAACCAAGGTGTTGCAAAGGAGAACGCTCAACCAAGGTGTTGCAAAGGAGAACGCTCAACCAAGGTGTTGAGACGATTCTGATGTGTTCACCTCTGCATTGTCTTTTTATTCACAAAGACACCTCCCATCTGGATGGAGCAAGGGAGGGAAACAAGTGTGGGTCAGATAATGAAGTCAGAGTGGAATAAACAAACACATAATTGGATGGACAACAGTCACAGGTCGTAAACCAACTGGTTTCCAAGATAAACACAGAAGCATTGATTCAGGCCAGGTCTCTTTCAGTTCACTTACTCCTGCAGCATGACCTGTGACCTTTTACCAACATCATAAAACCTTAAAATCTCCAACATCTTGTATTTATTCCTGATGACTTCACACTAACTGTAATTGTCTCCTTTATAGAGGACAATGCTGTCAACTCTAAAGCTACTCAACCTGAGAGGGAAGACATGAGTGATGATGAGTACCAGACTCCTCTTGCTACCCCACCTGAGTCTCCAGCACCTGAATCAGTCACACCTTTAAAAGCACAATCTAAGAACCCTGAACTCAGCAGCCTTTCATCCAGAGAAGCAGCACAGGTCTACAGCAAAAAGCTGTATGAAAAATATTCTCTGTCATTTAAAGACCTGCAGATCATGGTTGGTCGCTGTAAGGACAACTGGAAGCATCTTCAGGAAAGTGAAGTGGGTCCGACACACGTAGTAGAAAAGTTTAATGTGCTGCTGCAGCTTGAACAGAGACTTCGCTACACGTCGGACCCTCAGTTACCCGGAGCGTTGCTGTCAGGAACGCTGCCTGATCTCAAGGTCCATATCAACCTTGAGAAGATGATTGCTCTCAGGAGTTGTCTCTCAAGGCTGAGCAGTTCAGGCGTGAGTGAATGGGACGTGGATTCAGAAGAAGCTCCAACCACAAGGTCACCTGATCCTCCAACTTTCCGCCATAACAAGATTTTTCACAAAGACAGTTCCTGGAAGCTTCAGGATTCAGCCAAGAATCTGACCCAGAGTGTGATGACATTAGAACAACACACCCGGGAAGTCCTGGTGGAATCCCGTCTGCTATTAGCTGAATTTAACATTAACTACATGCAGCTGGGTGTAGAAAGTGACGGCCGCTACATATCGGTCCTGAAGGTTTTTGGCACAAATGCTCATTTTGTCAAGCGACCTTACGATTGTGAAGTTTCTCTGACTGTTCACGGTCTCCTCCTGGTTGACACCTTACAGACTTACGGTTCAGACTTTGACCTGCTTGTTGCTTCTCATAAATATCTGAGTTTTGATGTACCCACTGGGAGCCTCAGAGAGAGCCAACCATCCTCCCCCGTCTTATGCAGCGGCAGGTCTCCTGAACATCAGGGAGATCCTTCTGAGTTGTCTTCCAGTTTGCCCGTGGACGGCTCGTCCCCAGTCAGCTCCATCTTTAAAGACCAAGAAGCCCTCATCAAGCTGGAGTACCAGTTTGTGAGTTCAGACTGTCCCTGTATGAACCTAGAAAGCTCTCTTCAGATTACTAGCATGCAGGTCAACAACCTGGACATCATCCTCAACCCAGAGACAGTAGTGGAACTGTTGAAATTTCTTCAGAAGTCCTTCCCTAAAGAGGAAAACACGTCATCAGTGCAACAACGTACGACACCGCCTCACAGTGATGAGGAGAACCAGCCGGGTCAGACCACCTACGATCAGAACAAAGAGCTAACGGTGGAAATCCACCGTCTCAATCTGCTTCTCCTTCGGACAGTGTCCACCAGCACTGAAAAGAAAGGACTGAAGATCGCCACCGCCAGCGTTACCGGCACTAAGGTCAATGTTTCTCTGGGAAGTCGTTTAGAGGTCAGTGGATCTCTGGGATCCCTGCAGCTGGTCGATCTGACCCAGGAAGGAGGTCGAAGCCAGTTTGTAGTGAGCATTGGAAATGTTGATGACTGCTCTTCACATCTTGATGGATTCACATTTTTATCTAATACGAGACATTCTTCTTCAGACGCTTTGAACTTTCAGCTCATGGAGAAATCTGAAGGAGAGTGTTCCTTGCACCTTGACATGGCCTCGTTACATTACAACCACTCAGCCAGGTTCCTGCGTGAGCTGCGGCTCTCAGCCACTGAGCTGGAGGACAGTTTTCACTCCATGTTGAAAAATGCTGCCAGCAGAGTTTCAACGGTTCTAGCTACCAAAACAGCCGAGTACAGCAACATGGTGTCACTCTTTGAAACTCCCTCACGGAGACTTCGAACAACAAGTCAGAGTTTTATGTATTCGTTTGAGGATGAGGAGGATGTTCTCTCTGATGAACCTGAATCTGCTTTAGACACGTTCTTTGTGAAGCTGAATCTGAACATCAACATTGAATCTCCGGTTGTGTCTGTTCCCCGTAAACCCGGACACCCGGAGCTACTCGTCGGTCATTTAGGAAGCATAACTATACAAAACTTTCTGAGTGACCAAGATTCACAAGGAGAGAGACTACAGGTGCTGGTGAAGGACATACGACTGTATTCACTCAACACGTATCAGTTAGATCTGAAGAAGACACGCAAAGAGAGCAACACTGAGAGACTGTCCCCGTCCCACAGTAGGACCTTAAACCAGGAGGAGTCTCAGTTCACACGTCATGACTTCTTTGAATCTGTCAGCCGCGGTAAAGGTCAGAATATTCCAGATGTTTTAATTCTATACATTATCTCATACATACAGATGATCTGTTTATATTCTAATCAGTGTTTTTATTTCTGTCATCAGCCTTCCACATACTGAAAGACACGACTGTACAGTTTAACCTGGAAAAGAATCTGCTGGCTGAAGACTCCCAGCTGTCCCTGCTGACATCAGAGGAGTCCTACAGGAGCTCAGGACAACTCAGGGTTGAAGGGAAGTTTGTCAACCCAGTTCAGGTAGGACTCCCTTCTCACCTGCCCAGGGTAGAACAGGTCTCACAACCATCCCAATCAGGTTCAGGTCTGTGAAGGTCCACCAGCATCTCAGTCAGGTTCAGGTCTCTGAAGGTCCACCAGCATCTCAGTCAGGTTCAGGTCTCTGAAGGTCCACCAGCGTCTCAGTCAGGTTCAGGTCTCTGAATCCCTAAATTGGTTTAAAATCAGTTCAAATCCGTTATTTTTTTAATCTGGCCATTTAGATACTATATTGTTTATTCCGTTCCAGTGCCATTTTGAATCCTGCGCTCATAGAAATGATATTTTTTACAGTGACAGGAGAGTGATGTCATCTCTCCGTGCCCACTCACGTATTACCTGTAAGGAAGTTGTTTGAAACTGCTACTCCTTAGCTATTCGTAGCAACACACAAATCGGAACTCTTGTTTTCAGTGTAGAAAAAATGGGTCGATTTTGCGCATATCCTGGGTGCAACAGCAAAATGAGGAATGAGATTAAAAAAATAACGGATTTGAACTGATTTTAAACTGATTTAGGGTCGGCGAACGCAGGCCTAACCGACTGTCGTTTATTGGCGTTTAGGTGTTTGCCGTGTGAATCAAAAATCTCCGAGACGAATCCGAATTGCAAAAAAGTACCACTGATGACGAGTAAAACACATCTCACAGAATAAATAAGGCCCCAATTGCAAAAAACGGGCGTTCTCCTTTAAGAATAACATGTTGGTATCTGTTGTGTTTTTGAACTTGAATGAACCAAATGAGAATCAGATGTCGTGGTGATTGTGTAGAAGAGAGAAACACATCAGATTATAAATGTTGATGTTTCATTATTTGGTTAAAATGTATTAATTTATGTTCCAGGTGTTCCTCTGCAAGGCAGTGTATGAACAGGTTCTACAAACACTGGACAATTTATCTGTGATCGAGGAGCAATACGTCCCATCCAGCCATCCACCTACTCCCCCCCCACCAACACCATCATTTGTGAGACCCCAGTGCTTCCCCAACCCCCAAGGAGGGCTGTTTGCAAGGGACCCTCTAAACATGAGCTTCTCCCACTCCTCCTTTTCCTCTCCTCTGTCCATACAGTCACACAAACCTGCTCTTCGTCCTCTGTCCTTCACACAGCTGAAGGTCACCTTGCATGTAGCAGAGTTACAGGTCATGCTCAGTGGGGACCTGACCCAGGGCTCTCAGGATCTAGTCAGTGTCAGGTTCCAAGATCTGGAAGGCAACTTTACCAAAGATCACCCACATGTACTGGAAGTGCAGCTGGCCTTGCGTGCACTTCTAATGGAAGATCTCCTGGAGCAGAACCCTGATTCCAAGTATAAACATCTGATTGTGTCTCATGGGACTCCCAAGCCGTCCACCTTCAGTCCAAAGGAGTATCTTTCCCAAAGCTGTCCATCAGTATCTAACGCTCTTTACCCTGACATGCCTCGCTCACTACCTGCCCACGTGGAGGAGGCTCAGAATGTCTTCCAGCCTTACCAGAGACAGCCCAGCACACCTGTATCTAGCAGCCATAAAACTAAAGGGGACTGTCCCAGCACTCCACCTCCCTCTCCAACACATCACACAACCTCCCCTCAGCCACATCCAGACTCTGACGACTCATTAGTCCACATAAACCTGCTGCTTGTAGACCCGAACCACCCTGAGTTTAAAACACGCTATGGCAGCGTGGGGCGAAGCGTGGACGTAGACTTCAACTGCCTGGATGTTCTGATCACACTTCAGACCTGGGTGGTGATCCTGGACTTCTTTGGGATCGGCTCGACAGCCCGTAATCATGCCGTTAAAGTATCACCTCAGCCCGTACCTGTTCACCTTCTGTATGACTTAGACGCCTATAAGGAAGAGACCACGCAGACTGTCAACTCAAAGGTGGACCTGAAGGTACGTCATATGACCGATCTGCAGTCAGACTCACTAAGTACCATGGGGACTTAGATCAGATCCTGTAAGGACGGTGCTGTCTCTTCTGGTTGTTGGTTCCTGCTGCAGCAGTTTCCTCTAACCTGCTCAGCTGTTGAGTTAAATGCATTAAAACAAGCAGGGTTAAATATTAAACCAGTAACATTCCCAGCCTCGTCTTATCTCACCATCATGTTTGTGATGTGTTTGGTGATGTTGCAGGTTCATTCTCTGCATCTCGTCCTCAACAAGAAATTCAATGAGCTTGCAAGAGCAAGTGTGTCCAAATTATCTGCTCAGCTGGAAGTCTTTGGTGTGTATGACAAACAGTAACATTTTACCTGATGAAGGAGACATGTCCAGATAATAAGTTGGACACATTTTACAGATGGTGACCTGACTGTAAAGGGTCGATTGGGCAGCTTGTCTCTGAGTGACCTGACACCTCATGGTGACCTGTACAGAGAGCGCTTCACAACACAAGGAGGAGAAGCTCTTGTTTTCAACATTCTGAAGTACAACTCACACGTCCCATCATGCAACACTGTAAACCAGATGCTGGAGATGTTTGTTTTTAATCACCTGTTTGTCTGGTGAAGGTACAGCCAGCCTGATCCAAACCTGGAGCGAGATTGTGACATCAGAGTGCGACTGCAGATGGCCTCAGTGCAGTACGTGCACACCCAGCGCTTCCAGGCCGAGGTGGTGGCCTTCATCCAGCACTTCACCCAGTTACAGGACGTCCTGGGCAGGCAGAGGGCCGCCATGGAGGGTCAGGCTGTGAGTTCAGAGCATTTTATGATTTAACATTCACCTCCACTTCAATGAGTTGAGTTAAAAGAAGTTTGGATCTGGTCTCTGACCTCAGGTCAGTGATCACCCCCAGCGGGCCTCCAGGATTCTGCTGGATATTGAAGCCGGTGCCCCAGTTATTGTCATACCTGAGAGCTCACGATCAACTAAGGTGATTGTGGCCAACCTTGGTCAGCTGAGGTTACAGAACCACTTCCTGCCAGCTGGGGCTCGTGGAACGTTTTCCCTTCGAGACAAGGTAGAGAAACTCACCATGGCACATGCCTTTTTCCCTTCTCTGGTGAGTCACACTGCTGTTCCCACACGTCTGTTTCCACACACTGCTGTTCCCACACACGTCTGTCCCCACACGTCTGTTCCCACACACGTCGGTTCCCACGCACGTCGGTTCCCACGCACGTCTGTTCCCACGCACTGCTGTTTCCACACACGTCTGTTCCCACACACGTCTGTTCCCACGCACGTCGGTTCCCACGCACGTCTGTTCCCACGCACTGCTGTTTCCACACACGTCTGTTCCCACACACGTCTGTTCCCACGCACGTCTGTTCCCACGCACGTCTGTTCCCACGCACGTCTGTTCCCAGGCACGTCTGTTCCCACGCACTGCTGTTTCCACGCACGTCTGTTCCCACACACGTCTGTTCCCACACACGTCTGTTCTCACACACGTGTGTTCCCACACACTGCTGTTCTCACGCACGTCTGTTCCCACGCACTGCTGTTCCCACGCACTGCTGTTCCCACGCACTGCTGTTCCCACGCACGTCTGTTCCCACGCACGTCTGTTCCCACGCACGTCTGTTCCCACGCACGTCGGTTCCCACGCACGTCGGTTCCCACACACTGCTGTTCCCACACACTGCTGTTCCACCCTCCTCTGTTACCACTGACTCTGATCCTATTAGATATTATTTTGACCTTGTGATTCACATTATAAATACACAAGTCAACATTTTAGTGATAAAACATTATTTCATTTGGACTTTAAAATGCATCAGGGATGTAAAATCTTGGATGAAACTTAACTATCTGTTCTTAAACTCAGACTGACAGAGGTTCTGGTTCTGGTTTTTGGACCTGAACCCTTTACGAATAAACTATGTAGTCAGTCATTTACTTTGGATGGCATTAATTTGTCCTCCAACAAGAAGGTAAAGAACCTGGGTGTTATCTTTGACCAGGACATGTCCTTTAGTTCTCATATAAAGCATGTTACCATGACGACCTACTTCCACCTGCGTAATGTTGCTAAAATTAGGAGCATTTTGAATCAAAGAGATGTAGAAACTTTAGTTCATGTATTTATTACTTCTAGACTTGATTACTGTAATTCATTATTATCAGGATGTTCTAATAGTGCTGTTAAAGACCTCCAGCTGATCCAAAATACTGCTGCCAGAGTTCTGATGAGAGTTAGAAGGAGAGATCATATTTCTCCTGTTTTAGCATCACTTCATTGGCTCCCTGTAAGGTCTAGAATAAAGTTTAAAATCTCACATATAAAGATCTAAACAACCAGGATCCATCTGATGTTAAAGATCTTATTGTTCCAGATGTTCCTAACAGAACCCTTCACTCTCAGACTGCAGGTCTGCTTCTGGTGTTTCTGTAAAGAGCCTTGAAAAGACTTTTCCTATGAACTGGTGCTTTATAAATAAACATGAATTGAATTAAACATGACGGACGAGAACATTATGCTAACAAGATGTTTAAACTTCTGTTACTTTGTGTATTTAAAATGATTTTGATTATTGAGACATAAACAATGTTGTTGTTCTGAATAACCCTTAAACCAGGTTTTACATTTCAGATGCTTCTGGAACTACTTTGAAAAGGCTTTACCTAGAGCAGGAGAGGAGCGTTTCACCTGTCAGAACCACCAGAGGATGTTAGATCTTAATATTTGATCTATTATCTGCGGTTTGGGTCACAGGGGGAGAATACTGTTGTCCTATTTACAGTATATCTTATTGAGATCTGTTTCCACTGTGACAAAGTGAATCCAGGTTTAACTGAAGGAAGTGAAGGACTGAACCCTTCATTATGAAAGACTTGTGATTGATTATCATGTGCTTCTTTTAAAGCTGTTGTTTTGATGTGTCTTTTCTTTTTAAAGGAGCGGGTCAGGAATGCTACAGAGAGGAGGACCGAACAGGAGAAGCCCAGACGCTCCCCCTCCAGTGTCCCCTCATGTACAGGGTTCACCCTGGACAAACCAAAGGTTCCTGGTGCCCCTGATAAGGGCGCGGCCCCTCAGGAGGAGGAGGGTATCCACTGGTCAGGTCAGCTGAGTTCACAGTAGAAGGAGATCTGCACTAGAATGGAACGTGTTCTAAAGAGGAAATAGAAACATGATCATCACAAAACTAAAAATCTGAGTTTTAACCTGCTGCAAAGTACAACCTCGATTCCACAAAAAGTCTCAACTTAAACATAAAGAAAAAGACATATTTCATTCCAGTGGAGCATAAAATACATATCAGATGTTAAAACTCACAGATTTTAGCATGTTCTAGAAAATACGAGCTGATTTTAATTTAATGTCAGTGGGTCGGTGCGGCCCCTGGACCGGAGTGCGGGCGGGTCGGTCCGGCACCCGGACTGGAGTGCGGGCGGGTCGGTGCGGCCCCTGGACCGGAATGCGGGCGGGTCGGTGCGGCCCCTGGACCGGAGTGCGGGGGGGTTGGTCCGGCCCCTGGACCGGAGTGCGGGCGGGTCGGTGCGGCCCCTGGACCGGAATGCGGGCGGGTCGGTCCGGCGCCCGGACCGGAGTGCGGGGGGGTCGGTCCGGCGCCTGGACCGGAATGCAGGCGGGTCGGTGCGGCCCCTGGACCGGAGTGCGGGGGGGTTGGTCCGGCCCCTGGACCGGAGTGCGGGCGGGTCGGTGCGGCCCCTGGACCGGAATGCGGGCGGGTCGGTCCGGCGCCCGGACCGGAGTGCGGGGGGGTCGGTCCGGCGCCTGGACCGGAGTGCGGGCGGGTCGGTCCGGCCCCTGGACTCTTCTCCTGTGAAGCTGCTGTGATGATGCATCATGTGGTTTAACGTCTTGCAGGACATTCTGTGATAGAGACGTCCAGATGTGAGCAGATGTTTCTCTGTAGTTTGATGTATCCTTTCAGCTTCTACTTCACACCATTTGAAATGAACTTCTGTCCAGAGGAGAAAGTTCTGGGTTGATTTACAAATGTTTCTTCAATTGTTTTGGAATTGTGCCAGTTAAATTTCAAGTCTTTGGATTTGGGGTTGTAAGTTGACGTCCAGGTCCAGATAAAACTTTTAGTTTTACATTAAGTGGCGTGTTCTCAANTCTTCTCCTGTGAAGCTGCTGTGATGATGCATCATGTGGTTTAACGTCTTGCAGGACATTCTGTGATAGAGACGTCCAGATGTGAGCAGATGTTTCTCTGTAGTTTGATGTATCCTTTCAGCTTCTACTTCACACCATTTGAAATGAACTTCTGTCCAGAGGAGAAAGTTCTGGGTTGATTTACAAATGTTTCTTCAATTGTTTTGGAATTGTGCCAGTTAAATTTCAAGTCTTTGGATTTGGGGTTGTAAGTTGACGTCCAGGTCCAGATAAAACTTTTAGTTTTACATTAAGTGGCGTGTTCTCAAAGCTGGATGAAATTAGTTCTATTGTTTGAATCTTGGTTGATGCACAGCTGAATGAATCTTTCTGTCTGCTCAGAGAGACACGTCTGCCTGTTGGACTGTATGGCTCTAGACCTGCAGGAGATGGATATCTTTGCTGCAGAACACCTGCCTTGTTCTTCTGATGGTTCTGATAGACCCGAATCCTCCGACCTCATCTTTCCCTCCTTTTTTATTCGTCGAACCGGGGACAACTTGCTGAAAGACTGCTGCCGCCTGGAGCTTAAAGTAGAGCGAAACCTGGATAAGTACGTTATTTACTTCCTCCAGATGTTAATGGAATGTTCTTTATTCAAACAGCTGCTTTAGGATGTATTTTAGCTGTTGAACTTACTGTAGGAGACTCTGTGTTCTACTTCATGTTCCTCTCAGTGTGTCTGTAATAACACTCAGAACCTGCTGATCCAGTCTAACAACCTGTTTGTTTATACAATGTTTTATTAAATAAATATAAACAAGGTCTTGTGTCTCATTTCAGGCTCGTTCAGTAAAAATAGGACAGGATGGTTGTTTTTATATCAGGAAACATGATATAACTGTAACCATGTGACCCGTGTAATAATTCTATCAGGGAGCTGAGCCATGCGGTACCGGACATGTCCATCCATGGTAGTCTGTCGTCAGTACACTGCTGTCTGGACAGGAAACACTACCAGCTGATCAGAGGCCTGCTGGAGAACAACCTGGGAGAACCTGTTGAGGAGTTCCTGAGACCCTACAACCTGCAGGACCCCAGCAGCTATGTGAGGACCAGGCAGCTGTACATTCACGCATCTATTTAATAAATCATTTGATTATGTTCCTGAGTGAAGTCAGACCAGTATATAAACCGGCCCACATGCAGGTCTTTGTGTAACTAGATTTAAATCATTTCTTTAATAACAGAATCAATTAAAATGATTTTAGCCTTCGTTACAGTGGGTTAAGGTTTGCTAACTGATGTGAGCTCCCTGCAGACGGTGCTGAGTGGAGATGTCTACAACAGCCTGTCTTTCTTACTGGACATGACAGATGTCAGCCTGGAGCTTCTGGACAGCCCAGCAGATACTGAATACAGGTGTTCGTTAGCCAGGTAAGCTGTTTCTGAGTCCTTTACCTCCACAGTACACTGGACAGGAGGATTAGTTCTGCTCATTGGGACTAGTATAAAGTATAAACCTGTTGAACTACAGTCATCCTCAATCGCAGACTCGGCACTTCACGGGGTCGCCCATGGAACCAACTGATTCTGCAACCACAGGTTTTAGGCTACTTCATGTGCATCTGCTGATTTTCTTTCTTTTTTTACAAAAAAATATATATATATATATATTCAACCATAAAAATTAATAAAATGTCATATTAAATGATAAAAACACAATTTAAAACATAAAATAACATATATATGATTCAGAGATGGTGTTAAAGATGCTTTGCTCTGATTGGTTTACGTCTCAGCATCGTTTTCTATCAGACTGTTGCATTGTGGGTCTGTCACTCCGTCTCAGCTCGTCTCAGCTCGTCTCAGCTCGTCTCAGCTCGTCTCGGCTCGTCTCAGCTCGTCTCAGCTCGTCTCGGCTCATCTGGGGTTTTTATCTTATTATTTCATCTCAAACCCTGCAGTACCTCCTATAAACACCCTGCATCTTCCAAAGATGCTGCTAGTCAGTCACATACATGTACCTATACATGCATATACACATTTATATGCTGTATATAGTCACCTGACTTGGTGAATTTCCTGCGATGGATTGACAGACTGAATGATTGTGTAGATCAGCTGAAAGTTCTCAGCTGTAGATGATAAAATGCTTCAGTTTATTTCTTTTTTCTTTTGTCTTTTAAAGGTTTGACTTTATGAAATCCAAGGTTCTTTTTGAAAGTTTCTCTGATGGTTCCAAGTCTGTCAACCTGGTGTCCCACTCCCTGCTGGCCTACGACACGCGCTTTACTGGGACAAACAGAAGTCCTGAGGGGACGAGGCAAAATGTGTTTGACTGCATTCTGCAGCCTTCCAAAACAGGAAGTAACCGTGCGTCCCTGCAGCTCGAACTGCACTACAGGTAAATCTGCACACGACTGAAGGTTCATACTAAACATTCAGGAGGAAGTTTAACTGAAGTTACAATCCCACAGATCCACACGGGACTCCTCGTGCTTTACCGTGGTCCTCAATAACCTTCGGGTCTTTCTCATCTTCGACTGGCTGCAGCTGCTGCAGGACTTCCTGCGGCTGCCGGCTGACAAGGCAGCTAACGGTGCTGAGTCTCAACAGCTCTGGCCCGGTAACGTCAGTACAGCATCAGGTACCGGTGGGGTTGTCATGCCAAAGACGGTGAAGAGTGGTGTAGTCACTAAGAGGTCGACGGTGCCGGTCACCCAGGACCGCTGTCTGGAGATGAAGATCAATGTAACAGGTGAGATCATAGTGGGCCTGAGGAGAGATTCCACAGTTCCTTTCAGAATAAAATATCTGCTGAGTGAACATAATGACACCAACAGCACACACTGACCCAGACGTTTTACTGCTTGTTGTAAATGAGTTTATGTTTCAGTGATCCTCTGATTCCTTCACATTTCTCCTTGTCAGCATGATTCATTTAGTAAAAACAATCAAAACACAGAGTTCATATTAAAAACACGAGTAAGTGTCTCTGGATAGTTCTAGTAGTAACAGTACCAGATAACTCTGTACACTGCTCTCAGCTCTCCATAACGAGGTACTTCTATAGGGTTTTTATAAAGGATTAAACACAACTCCAGTTATAAGAAGTCTTAATGAAACACTTTTATTTTTAAATGTTAAACTGATTCCAGTCCATCTGACTGATGTGTTGCTGTTTGTTTCCAGGCACAGAGTTTGTGGTCGTGGAGGATCTGTCCTGTCTGGATTCTAATGCCATTATTCTGAAAGGCACCACAGTCCTCACATACAAGCCCCGCCTACTGGACCGACCCTTCTCTGGAAGTCTGGCAGGAATCGAGGTTACTCTGAGTTGATCTATCACTTCATTCTGTTTTCCATGTTACTGCCACCTGTTGTTATCGACTTCATTCATCACCTAAACCACGACACGCCATGTTGCTGCAGAAGTTCTTCCTGTGTTAACCTAAATGTTACTATGATGCTGTTAGCCTTCAAGCACCAAGTCATCAAAATTAACCTGGTTCTTCTCCCCATCTACACCTGATAGATGTTCCATCTCAGTGTCAGCTGATCTTTGCTGATAAAAAGTTTTTAAATGTAGTTTTAATTTTCATCACAATTTTTTTTCATCTGTTAATGATGCGAGTGCGTTTATAAAACCAGAAGAAGGGAAGTGGGCAGAGATGGATCAGGTCAATAGAAGCTGCATTTACTTGAATGCCTCTAATGACCCCCCCCCCCCATCCCCAACCCGATGTGCATGAGGCTCCACACAGGCTGTGGCTGAAATACGATCTGTTTGCAGGTTTTTTCATGCCGGCTGGGCAGCGAGCAGGAGACGGCTCTGTCCATCATCGACCCCGTCAACATCCAGGTGGAACTGTGTGGCAGCCCCGTGTATCAGAGCAGTTCTGGTCTCCTGGATGCTTTTAATGTGGAGGACATCCCACCGCTCCTGGAGGTCAGTGCAGCGTCGTCTCACAGCTGATTGGTTTAGATCACTTGTTAGTTTCTGCTTTTACCTGTGAGACACTTTAAGACAGGTGAGCTTTTACTGTGATCATGTTTTTATTGTTTGGGTCATGTGACCCACACACAAGCATCCAGGTCTTATTTTTCCAGCAGAACAAATACATTCAGTGTGTCGTCTGCAGGATGTGAGTGAGATGAACTGATGGTGTGATTATATGATTCATGCAGATTCAGTTTCCTGCCCTGGACATTCGTCTCTCCTACAACGATATTCAGCTTTTTCTTGCCATCGCCAAGTCGATCCCAGCGTCCAGAGCTCCCACGCCGTCAGACTCAGCTGAGGCTACAGCTCTGCCTCCAGATAGCACCAGACAGAAGACTCACAACATCAGAGGTACCCAGAGGTCCATCCAGCTTAAAGGGTTAGATGGTGTAAAATAATCCAGGAACAGTAAGAGAGTAAATATCTGAGAAGAATGAGGGGTGGTGTTGTCTGGAAATTCTAAACACGGCGGCCGTGGCTCAGGAGGTAAAGCGGGTCGTCTGGTAACCGTAAGGTCGCAGGTTCGAGGGTCCAGTGGTGTCTGGCAGCCTCGCCTCTGTCAGTGTGTGTCCCAGGACAGCTGTGGTTACATGTGTAGTTTATCATCACCAAACGTGTGAATGACAGATTGTAGTGTGAAGCTCTTTGGGGGTCGTAGGACCTGATTAAAGCGCTATACAAGTACATACATATACATTTACAGTGGGGCAAAAAAGTATTTAGTCAGCCACCAATTGTGTAAGTTCTCCCACTTAAAAAGATCAGAGAGGCCTGTAATTTTCATCATAGGTATACCTCAACTATGAGAGACAAAATGAGGAAAAAAAATCCAGAAAATCACATTGTCTGATTTTTAAAGAATTTATTTGCAAATTATGGTGGAAAATAAGTATTTGGTCACCTACAAACAAGTAAGATTTCTGGCTTTCACAGACCTGTAACTTCTTTAAGAGGCTCCTCGGTCCTCCACTCGTTACCTGTATTAATGGCACCTGTGTGAACTCGTTATCAGTATAAAAGACACCTGTCCACAACCTCAAACAGTCACGCTCCAAACTCCACTATGGCCAAGACCAAAGAGCTGTCAAAGGACACCAGAAACAAAATTGTAGACCTTCACCAGGCTGGGAAGACTGAATCTGCAATAGGTAAGCAGCTTGGTGTGAAGAAATCAACTGTGGGAGCAATTATTAGAAAATGGAAGACATACAAGACCACTGATAATCTCCCTCGATCTGGGGCTCCACGCAAGATCTCACCCCGTGGGGTCAAAATGATCACAAGAACGGTGAGCAAAAATCCCAGAACCACACGGAGGGACCTAGTGAATGACCTGCAGAGAGCTGGGACCAAAGTAACAAAGGCTACCATCAGTAACACACTACGCCGCCAGGGACTCAAATCCTGCAGTGCCAGACGTGTCCCCCTGCTGAAGCCAGGACACGTCCAGGCCCGTCTGCGGTTTGCTAGAGAGCATTTGGATGATCCAGAAGAGGATTGGGAGAACATCATATGGTCAGATGAAACCAAAATAGAACTTTTTGGTAGAAACTCAACTTGTCGTGTTTGGAGGGGAAAGAATGCTGAGTTGGATCCAAAGAACACCATACCTACTGTAAAGCATGGGGGTGGAAACATCATGCTTTGGGGCTGTTTTTCTGCAAGGGGACCAGGACGACTGATCCGTGTAAAGGAAAGAATGAATGGGGCCATGTATCGTAAGATTTTGAGTGAAAACCTCCTTCCATCAGCAAGGGCATTGAAAATGAGACGTGGCTGGGTCTTTCAGCATGACAATGATCCCAAACACACCGCCCGGGCAACGAAGGAGTGGCTTCGTAAGAAGCATTTCAAGGTCCTGGAGTGGCCTAGCCAGTCTCCAGATCTCAACCCCATAGAAAATCTCTGGAGGGAGTTGAAAGTCCGTGTTGCCCAGCGTCAGCCCCAAAACATCACTGCTCTAGAGGAGATCTGCATGGAGGAATGGGCCAAAATACCAGCAACAGTGTGTGAAAACCTTGTGAAGACTTACAGAAAACGTTTGACCTCTGTCATTGCCAACAAAGGCTATATAACAAAGTATTGAGATTAACTTTTGTTATTGACCAAATACTTATTTTCCACCATAATTTGCAAATAAATTCTTTAAAAATCAGACAATGTGATTTTCTGGATTTTTTTTCCTCATTTTGTCTCTCATAGTTGAGGTATACCTATNTTGGGATCATTGTCATGCTGAAAGACCCAGCCACGTCTCATTTTCAATGCCCTTGCTGATGGAAGGAGGTTTTCACTCAAAATCTTACGATACATGGCCCCATTCATTCTTTCCTTTACACGGATCAGTCGTCCTGGTCCCCTTGCAGAAAAACAGCCCCAAAGCATGATGTTTCCACCCCCATGCTTTACAGTAGGTATGGTGTTCTTTGGATCCAACTCAGCATTCTTTCCCCTCCAAACACGACAAGTTGAGTTTCTACCAAAAAGTTCTATTTTGGTTTCATCTGACCATATGATGTTCTCCCAATCCTCTTCTGGATCATCCAAATGCTCTCTAGCAAACCGCAGACGGGCCTGGACGTGTCCTGGCTTCAGCAGGGGGACACGTCTGGCACTGCAGGATTTGAGTCCCTGGCGGCGTAGTGTGTTACTGATGGTAGCCTTTGTTACTTTGGTCCCAGCTCTCTGCAGGTCATTCACTAGGTCCCTCCGTGTGGTTCTGGGATTTTTGCTCACCGTTCTTGTGATCATTTTGACCCCACGGGGTGAGATCTTGCGTGGAGCCCCAGATCGAGGGAGATTATCAGTGGTCTTGTATGTCTTCCATTTTCTAATAATTGCTCCCACAGTTGATTTCTTCACACCAAGCTGCTTACCTATTGCAGATTCAGTCTTCCCAGCCTGGTGAAGGTCTACAATTTTGTTTCTGGTGTCCTTTGACAGCTCTTTGGTCTTGGCCATAGTGGAGTTTGGAGCGTGACTGTTTGAGGTTGTGGACAGGTGTCTTTTATACTGATAACGAGTTCACACAGGTGCCATTAATACAGGTAACGAGTGGAGGACCGAGGAGCCTCTTAAAGAAGTTACAGGTCTGTGAAAGCCAGAAATCTTACTTGTTTGTAGGTGACCAAATACTTATTTTCCACCATAATTTGCAAATAAATTCTTTAAAAATCAGACAATGTGATTTTCTGGATTTTTTTTCCTCATTTTGTCTCTCATAGTTGAGGTATACCTATGATGAAAATTACAGGCCTCTCTGATCTTTTTAAGTGGGAGAACTTACACAATTGGTGGCTGACTAAATACTTTTTTGCCCCAATGTATATATTTTACCTGTTTATATTTAGCAGAGTTTTAGTATTCATATTTATTCCTTCCTTCCTTCCTTCCTTCCTTCCTTCCTTCCTTCCTTCCTTCCTTCCTTCCTTCCTTCCTTCCTTCCTTCCTTCCTTCCTTCCTTCCTTCCGTCCGTCCGTCCGTCCGTCCGTCCGTCCGTCCGTCCGTAGTGTTTCCTCTGTGGGAGCCCTCTGCCTCGGAGGTGGTGGTCAGCTGTCACTGCCGGGTGCTCCCTGGGTAGCGCTTGGATGGAGGGGGGAGGGGGTTCCTGCCCTCACTCCTCCAGACGCCCTGGCTGCTGCTGCTGACCTGCTGCTGCCGGTACAGATGGATCCCCTGATGGCGTTTTCCTGTGCACCTACCTTACCTGGCTTATCTGTACTCAGACCTACTGTCCTTTTTATTATCAGTTTTTTTATTTTTATGTGTTGCTCTGAAGATGTTTTAAACATATGGGGGTTGGATTGGGGGGAGGGGGTATATCGGTGTATGTATATGGGGGTGGGGGGTTTGAAATTATGTTTTTATCCTGTAAAGCACTTTGAATTGCACTCATGCACGAAAGCACTTTATAAATAAAGTTTTGATTTGATTTGAAGTGAGTTTTTAATTTATCTCTCCCCGACTGACCGTATCATCTCACCATATTCCCATAAGCAGTGTGTGATGTCATCAGTTGAAGACATGAACATCCTTCCTTTTAAACTGAGTTTTTGTTACTTTGTCCTAAAAGAAGCTTGTTGTTTGATACGTGTCCTTAATTAGCAACAACCCACGTTGAAGCAGATCCATCTTCTAACCAGTGACTTTACCTTTCACTCTGATCGATGACCTGTTTACCTTCTCGTTCCAGCAGAAACCCACCTGAGCCATTTACAGGACCTGGGTTTTAAAAAGGAGGACTGCAAACGAGCCCTTTCTGTCTGTAAAGGTGAGGAAGTCCGAGAACACGGCGCCACCGCAGACACACACTTTGTAAAGACAGACATCATGTCTTATGGACTTCCATTGTCCCAAAGTCAAACTGTGATGTCATGTTTACAGCTAAATCTCACCTGGACAATCATGGTGTTTTAAAACATCAATTAACTAATTGTAACTAAAAGTTTTAAAAATATAATAATAAAACCTGAAACATCAACGTAAAAACTAACTGAATAAACAGAAGTCAACACCTGGGAGAAGTATCTCACCTGGGAGAAGTATCTCACCTGGGAGAAGTATCCCACATGGGAGAAGTATCTCACCTGGGAGAAGTATCCCACCTGGGAGACGTATCTCCCCTGGGAGACGTATCCCACCTGGGAGAAGTATCTCACCTGGGAGAAGTATCTCTCCTGGGAGAAGTATCTCACATGTGAGAATTATCTCACCTGGGAGAAGTATCTCTCCTGGGAGAAGTATCTCACCTGGGAGAAATATCTCTCCTGGGAGAAGTATCTCACCTGGGAGAAGTATCTCTCCTGGGAGAAGTATCTCACCTGGGAGAAGTATCTCACCTGGGAGAGGGAGAAGTATCCCACCTGGGAGAAGTATCTCTCCTGGGAGAAGTATCCCACCTGGGAGAAGTTTCCCACCTGGGAGAAGTATCTCTCTTGGGAGAAGTATCTCACCTGGGAGAAGTATCCCACCTGGGAGAAGTATCTCACCTGGGAGAAATATCTCTCCTGGGAGAAGTATCTCTCCTGGGAGAAGTATCTCACATGTGAGAATTATCTCACCTGGGAGAAGTATCTCTCCTGGGAGAAGTATCTCACCTGGGAGAAGTATCTCACCTGGGAGAAGTATCTCACCTGGGAGAGAGAGAAGTATCCCACCTGGGAGAATATCCCACCTGGGAGAAGTATCTCTCCTGGGAGAAGTATCTCTCCTGGGAGAAGTATCCCACATGGGAGAAGTATCTCACCTGGGAGAAGTATCTCTCCTGGGAGAAGTATCTCACCTGGGAGAAGTATCCCACATGGGAGAAGTATCCCACCTGGGAGAAGTATCTCACCTGGGAGAAGTATCTCACCTGGGAGAAGTATCTCTCCTGGGAGAAGTATCTCTCCTGGGAGAAGTATCCCACATGGGAGAAGTATCTCACCTGGGAGAAGTATCTCTCCTCGGAGAAGTATCTCACCTGGGAGAAGTATCTCACCTGGGAGAAGTATCCCACCTGGGAGAAGTTTCCCACCTGGGAGAAGTATCTCTCCTGGGAGAAGTATCTCACCTGGGAGAAGTATCTCACCTGGGAGAAGTATCTCTCCTGGGAGAAGTATCTCACCTGGGAGAAGTATCTCACCTGGGAGAGAGAGAAGTATCCCACCTGGGAGAAGTATCTCACCTGGGAGAGGGAGAAGTATCTCATCTGGGAGAAGTATCTCACCTGAGAGAAGTATCCCACCTGGGAGAAGTTTCCCACCTGGGAGAAGTATCTCTCCTGGGAGAAGTATCTCACCTGGGAGAAGTATCTCACCTGGGAGAAGTATCTCACCTGGGAGAAGTATCTCACATGGGAGAAGTATCTCACCTGGGAGAAGTATCTCACCTGGGAGAAGTATCTCACCTGGGAGAAGTATCTCACCTGGGAGAAGTATCTCACCTGGGAGAAGTATCACACCTGGGAGAAGTATCCCACCTGGGAGAAGTATCCCACCTGGGAGAAGTATCTCACCTGGGAGAAGTATCTCTCCTGGGAGAAGTATCTCACCTGGGAGAAGTATCTCACCTGGGAGAAGTATCTGTCCTGGGAGAAGTATCTCTCCTGGGAGAAGTATCTCTCCTGGGAGAAGTATCCCACATGGGAGAAGTATCTCACCTGGGAGAAGTATCTCTCCTGGGAGAAGTATCTCACATGTGAGAATTATCTCACCTGGGAGAAGTATCTCTCCTGGGAGAAGTATCCCTCCTGGGAGAAGTATCCCACCTGGGAGAAGTATCTCACCTGGGAGAAGTATCTCTCCTGGGAGAAGTATCTCTCCTGGGAGAAGTATCCCACCTGGGAGAAGTATCCCACCTGGGAGAAGTATCCCACCTGGGAGAAGTATCTCACCTGGGAGAAGTATCCCACCTGGGAGAAGTATCCCACCTGGGAGAAGTATCCCACCTGGGAGAAGTATCTCACCTGAGAGAAGTATCTCACATGTGAGAATTATCTCACCTGGGAGAAGTATCTCTCCTGGGAGAAGTATCTCACCTGGGAGAAGTATCTCACCTGGGAGAAGTATCTGTCCTGGGAGAAGTATCTCTCCTGGGAGAAGTATCTCTCCTGGGAGAAGTATCTCTCCTGGGAGAAGTATCTCTCCTGGGAGAAGTATCCCACATGGGAGAAGTATCTCACCTGGGAGAAGTATCTCTCCTGGGAGAAGTATCTCACATGTGAGAATTATCTCACCTGGGAGAAGTATCTCACCTGGGAGAAGTATCTCTCCTGGGAGAAGTATCTCACCTGGGAGAAATATCTCTCCTGGGAGAAGTATCTCTCCTGGGAGAAGTATCTCTCCTGGGAGAAGTATCTCACCTGGGAGAAGTATCTCACCTGGGAGAGGGAGAAGTATCCCACCTGGGAGAAGTATCTCTCCTGGGAGAAGTATCTCTCCTGGGAGAAGTATCCCACCTGGGAGAAGTTTCCCACCTGGGAGAAGTATCTCTCTTGGGAGAAGTATCTCACCTGGGAGAAGTATCTCACCTGGGAGAATATCTCACCTGGGAGAATATCTCACCTGGGAGAAGTATCCCACCTGGGAGAAGTATCTCTCCTGGGAGAAGTATCCCACATGGGAGAAGTATCTCACCTGGGAGAAGTATCTCTCCTGGGAGAAGTATCTCACCTGGGAGAAGTATCTCACCTGGGAGAAGTATCCCACCTGGGAGAAGTATCTCACCTGGGAGAAGTATCTCTCCTGGGAGAAGTATCTCACCTGGGAGAAGTATCCCACCTGGGAGAAGTATCTCACCTGGGAGAAGTATCTCACCTGGGAGAAGTATCCCACCTGGGAGAAGTATCTCTCCTGGGAGAGGGAGAAGTATCTCACCTGGGAGAGAGAGAAGTATCCCACCTGGGAGAAGTATCTCACCTGGGAGAGGGAGAAGTATCTCATCTGGGAGAAGTATCCCACCTGGGAGAAGTATCTCACCTGGGAGAAGTATCTCACCTGGGAGAAGTATCTCACCTGGGAGAAGTATCCCACCTGGGAGAAGTATCCCACCTGGGAGAAGTATCTCACCTGGGAGAAGTATCTCACCTGGGAGAAGTATCGCACCTGGGAGAAGTATCGCACCTGGGAGAAGTATCCCACCTGGGAGAAGTATCGCACCTGGGAGAAGTATCGCACCTGGGAGAAGTATCACACATGGGAGAAGTATCCCACCTGGGAGAAGTATCCCACCTGGGAGAAGTATCTCACCTGGGAGAAGTATCTCACCTGGGAGAAGTATCTCACCTGGGAGAAGTATCTCACCTGGGAGAAGTATCTCTCCTGGGAGACGTATCTCACCTCGGAGACGTATCTCACCTGGGAGAAGTATTCTAGTTGTATCTTTGTTTATAACTGCACATGAAAGGGCGGGGCTTAACTTTTAACTTCCTCTGCAGTGAACCAGTGAGGGGAGCTCATCTTGATTTTCTTATCTGTGTCTTGTTCTTTGTATTTGATCAGTGTGCAGCAGCACACACACCTGCCAACTAGGAACTCTCATGAGTACTGACTCGTGTCTTGCAGGTCATCTGGGGCAGGCCGCCACGTGGCTGCTGGAGAATGCAGAGAATGTGTCGGGACAGTCCAGAACCAGAACCAACTCCAGCAGCAACAGCAGCCACTCTGCTCCTCTGTCCGGGGTGGAGCTGAAGGCCGACAGCATCTGCATCTGTTTCATTGATGACTGTTTGGACTGTGACATTCCTCTAGCTGAACTCACGTTCTCCAGTACGTCAAGTCCAAGTCTTTAGCTCACTGAAAAAAAAACAAGGTTGATTAAAGTGCTGCACAGAGTATATCAATGATTAGAGAATCAAAAAGCTGTGACACATGAACGTGTTTCATCTAATGAGTCTGTTTGTTCAGGGCTCAGTGTGCTGCAGCGTATTGGTTCCACCCAGGAAGGTAACGCTAGCTTCACTCTGTCTGGAGACTACTACAACAGAGAGCTGTCAGGTACTGTGTGTGTGATGTCCAGATGTTTCTTTGCTACATGTCAGTCTAGCATCTGGAGTTTTGATCATGTGTCTTTGTGGGTTTAGGTTGGGAACCTTTCATTGAGCCTTGGCCCTGCATCCTGTCATGGCAGCAACAAGCTGCTGGTCGCCTCCATCCTCCACGGTTCAAGATGGAGATTCAATCCAAACAGAGGCTGGATATCAACATCACATCTGTCCTGCTTGGTACGTGAGGGACAGAACGTGCTTCTCCTCACATCATCACAGATCTGAGGAGCATTAACTTACATCTCAGTGTCCTTTTAGAACAGTACAACACCACCAAGAGCTCCTGGATGGCTGATTACTGCAGGGAGGACAAACAGACAGTTAAAGCTCCACCCACTCTGCCCTGGATTGGTTCTTCAGTAGACCCTCCCAGTCTCAGCCAGAGTAAGTTCCACTCACACACAGTAACCAGATAACAGAAATCTTTACTGTCATTGTTACTTTTACAAGGAGCAACAGAACTGAAGGTGAGACAGAAGATTTAACTAGAAGAAAGAAAATAAATAACAAAAATATGAACTAAAATACATGAAGCAGGTATATACATATAGCACAGGTGTCTATATAAACTGAGTAATGTGAAGGGTTCTTGTGAGTTTAGGGTTGGTCTTGATTCAATCTGGTTTGTCCTGGTGTTCTTCACCCTGTATCTATATAAGTTGGAAGAGGGAATGTCCAGGATGGGATTTTTGTTTAATGTTAGTTGTACAGCAGGAATCTGAACCTCGATGCCAGCGAGTTGTTAACTAAATACCAACCAAACGCGTCATGTTTCAGCCTCCTCTGATCTTATACAACATGCTGTTAAACTCTTCATTTCTGCTCCTCTTTCTTCAGCTTTCAGCCTGTTCCCATTCTTACACCAACGCTAGTGTTGGTTGTTTGAGATACTCTAGTTCAGCTCTGTAGTGTCCTCCAGCTCTAACTCTAGGATCCTGAAGCCTATAACAACCCCTCCCTGGGTTCACTCAGGGTCAGTGAAGACTTTCACTGAGCTCTTTAGTTCTCAGTCCTTTCCAACACAAATACAGTGATGGTATAATCACATTCGATGGTGCAGAGACTAAACTGAAATTTATTCTTACTCTGTTCATTTATTGTGTTTAGTTACAGTCTTTTTGACAGACTTGTCGTCTGTCACAAAGCAGCTGCACAGTGTTTTCATTGCATCATTTTGGGATCCAATTTCCCCTCCACCTTTTTTCCTTTCAGCACAAATCACCACAGATATTAACATCAGGCAGATCACCTGTTAATCTGTTTACTGATGTCAGTCAGACTGCTGCGTTTCACAGCTGACTGAGCTGCATGAGGGCGGAGTCAGTGTGACGGATCAAACTTTCACATATTTTTCCATAAACTCAGTGTTGTACAGTCACTGATATGGGAAGTAAATATGCTGTATGTTGGATTTATTTTGTATCAGGCCAGAAGTTAAAGTTGAAATGAGTTATAGAAAAGTAGAACCAGTTTATCCAAAGATTCATAGTTGCTGTAACCCCCCCCCCAAAGACATTATTGTGTTCTGTAAATGGGTCCATAGTGAATTACTGTATTTATATACTACATCATATTTAGTACTTAGCAAATTTACACTTTTCTCAAGTCGGCGGGGGGAGAGTGTGATTCCTCTGTAGGAATTAGACAAATTTAAATTATGTCAATAGGTAAGTTAGCATGTAAATAACATGTGCACATAGAAGACAATACCATGTTACATGCTGACAGATGAAGCTTTTGAACCTGTTGTATGTTCCCTTTGTGTGTCTCTACCTGTCTCTACTTGTTTTTCTCTGTCAGGTGCACCTTTTGCTCACCTTAGAACTAGAAGCACAGCCAGCTTGACCTGCCTTGAGCAGCAGATTCACTCCAGAGGTATCGTTCACATTGTAGCTGTCCACACACTCCCTCAGCAGCAAGCCTGAAACACACTGAGCACTAACAGCTGTTTGCTGTGTACCAGCACCAAAACAACAGAAACTGAAAAGCAACTAAACAGTCATCATCAGATCGCTCAAACAATGAGAAGGATGCAAGGAAACAATGAAGAATGATTGACTGAACAGTTTGACTTTCGACAGTTTAGAGAACAGGAAGTGGAAGTTTGAGCACAAATTAATAAAGAATGTTTGTTCTTTTCAACTTCTGAACACATTCTGCTTCACATCTGAAGTTACCTGTCAATCAGACAAACAATAAATAAATCAACATAAACAACAGGTTCCCAGTCCTCATGAATTAGCCCCCTGCAGGGTTTTGCTGCTTCCCTACTCCAAAAAAATCTGATCCACATGACTGAATCCCCTCCTCAGCAGATCAGCAAATTCTACAGAAACCTGTTTATTATTAATTCATCCAGATCAGGTGTGTCAGATGAGCAAGGGTGGTGGCTTCCTGAGGACCAGGACTAAGGACTTGTGTGTTAAAGTCACTGGAAGAAATCCAGATGAATTAAAAAAAAAAAGAACAAAGCAATCAAATCCACATGAAGTGATGTAAAGCGATCTCTGAGTGCAGCCCGGTTGTGTTCTGGTGTAAACATCTGACCCACATCAGGGTGCCAGACTTGCTGCTGCAGTGGAACCATGCTGGCTTCTGTAGGTTTTAGTCATTATACTGGAGATGTAACCTTCCACCTCCTCCTGCTTTTCAGCAGTTTTTATATTTGGACGTTTGACCTGACCTGTTCAGCCTGCATGTGCAGAGACATGTCCTACAAAGCAAAGTGAGAGCAGGCTTGTTAAGTCTAAAGGCAAACTGTCTGTGTGAAGAAGCTCTTCCTCTTCTCCAGCAACCAGTTGAACACACTTTCTGAGTTTCATGTCTGAAATGTAAAGATTCAGAACAAAGTAAAACACTTGACCAGCAGCAGTATGACGTCCAGTCAGTTTAATGTTTGTGAAATGAGCTGCATGCTGCTGGAACGTTCTGCTGTTGGACACATGCAGTAGTTCCTGCAGCTGTATTACTGAGAGCTGCATGCTGCTGGAACCTTCTGCTGTTGGACACGTGCAGCAGTTCCTGCAGCTGTATTACTGAGAGCTGCACGCTGCTGGAATGTCCTGCTGTTTGATACGTTCAGCAGTTCCTGCAGCTGTATTACTGAGAGTTGCATGCTGCTGGAACCTTCTGCTGTTGGACACGTGCAGCAGTTCCTGCAGCTGTATTACTGAGAGCTGCACGCTGCTGGAACGTTCTGCTGTTGGACACATGCAGCAGCTCCTGCAGCTGTATTACTGAGAGCTGCACGCTGCTGGAACGTTCTGCTGTTGGACACATGCAGCAGTTCCTGCAGCTGTATTACTGAGAGCTGCACGCTGCTGGAACCTTCTGCTGTTGGACACGTGCAGCAGTTCCTGCAGCTGTGTTACTGAGAGCTGCATGCTGCTGAAACTTTCTCCTGTTGGACACATGCAGCAGTTCCTGCAGCTGTATTACTGAGAGCTGTATGCTGCTGGAACGTTCTGCTGTTGGACACATGCAGTAGTTCCTGCAGCTGTATTACTGAGAGCTGCACGCTGCTGGAACGTTCTGCTGTTGGACACATACAGCTGTATAACTGAGAGCTGCACGCTGCTGGAATGTCCTGATGTTGGACACGTGCAGCAGTTCCTGCAGCTATATTTCTGAGAGCTGCTGGAACGTTTTGCTGTTGGACACATGCAGTAGTTCCTGCAGCTGTATTACTGAGAGCTGCACGCTGCTGGAACGTTTTGCTGTTGGACACATGCAGTAGTTCCTGCAGCTGTATTACTGAGAGCTGCATGCTGCTGGAACGTTCTGCTGTTGGGGACCAGTTGTATTACTGACGGCTGCACACTGCTGGAGCTTTTATGTTAGAATTTCTGCTCTGAAACTGTCATATTTCAGGAACATCGGCTCTCCCGACAGCTGTGCTGTCCATTTGTCTTCATAGTAATTTTGAAAAACAATTGCATATCTTATTTACCTTGGACATTAACTATGATTTGTAGCACTAAGTAGTGTGTCTCCATCAATTCTCCTGTTACATTTAGTGGAATGATGGCTGCTTAGCTATGGGTGTCTGCCCAGTGCTTCACCTCTTCTAGGCATGTTTTTAATATTGTTTTTATGATTTTATTTTTATTATTGTTATGATCTATTTTATCTTTTTACTTTTACTGTTTTTTTAACATTACTTGTGTATGTTTGTACTGTATGTTTGGGTATGTATATACACTTATGTATATTTCCATGTTTATTCCTCCTGTACAGAACTTTGGTTGACTGTACATAGATGGTAACGGTAATATTTACAGTCAAATCTACTGATTTGGGTTAATTTGAGCACATACACAGCATGTCAACTTAGAAACTGAAGTTTCTTCAGCTCCAGAGGATCTGGGTGTGGGTCATGCTGCAGAAATGTTTGAGCTGAACCCTGCAGCAGTTTAAACATGTAGACCAAGTGTCTCTTAACATTTCCTGCTTTAATCACCATCAGATAATCTGAAGAACTCCCACTCTGGGGCCTCTCACTCTGGGGTCCGTCCCTCTGGGGCCTCTCACTCTGGGGTCTGTCACTCTGGGGCCCCTCACTCTGGGGCCTCTCATTCTGGGGTACGTCCCTCTGGGGCCTCTCATTCTGGGGTACATCCCTCTGGGGCCTCTCACTCTAGGGTCCATCACTCTGGGGCCTCTCACTCTAGGGTCCATCATTCTGGGGCCCCTCACTCTGGGGCCTCTCACTCTGGGGTCCGTCCCTCTGGGGCCTCTCACTCTAGGATCCATCATTCTGGGGCCCCTCACTCTGGAGCCTCTCACTCTGGGGTCCGTCCCTCTGGGGCCTCTCACTCTAGGATCCATCATTCTGGGGCCCCTCACTCTGGGGCCTCTCACTCTGGGGTCCGTCCCTCTGGGGCCTCTCACTCTAGGGTCCTTCATTCTGGGTCCCCTCACTCTGGGGTCCGTCCCTCTGGGGCCTCTCACTCTAGGATCCATCACTCTGGGGCCCCTCTCTCTGGGGTCTGTCCCTCTGGGGCCTGTCACTTCCTGGGTGAGATTGGCCAGGGGAATGTGAGCCGGTGGCCCCTAATGGAATCGGACTACCTCTGGGATTTGGACTGATCTTGACTGTCCTGTCCGGGTTCCGTGGCTGGGACGTTGTTGTGCGCACTGTACTGGGCTGCGCTGATCTGTACTGGCTGGGATGGCTGCTCCCCTGCCAGGGCAGTGGTGGGGGCCAGCTTTGGGACTCAGGGCTCTGTGCCTGGTCCACATTGCGTTGATGGGGACAGAGGCGGAGGCCAGATGGGGGGCCAGTCAGAACCCTGCTCTCAGCCAGCAGTAGGATGTCCCCACCTGGACTGTCCTCCCCCTTTTTAATGCACTAGTGTCACATATATCATTACACACACACACACACACACACACACACACACACACACAAGCACTTGCAAACACACTGATGACTCATGCTGAACAGGTGGGAGGGGTTGTTTGGGGGCCCCTCCCCCCACGGCCTCTGCTGCAGGTTCTACACCGGCTGGGCGTGGCTGTGGTATGGGCGTGGCTGTGAGACGGGCGTGGCTGTGTGATGGGCGTGGCTGTGTGATGGGCGTGGCTTGGGGTGGGCGTGGCTGTGAGACGGGTGTGGCTGTGTGATGGGCGTGGCTGTGTGATGGGCGTTGCCTCGAGCTGCCCTGGAAGATGCTGCCAGCTGTCCCAGTGTGGATGTGGCTCACCTCAGTTTGATGGGGGTCATGTGGGTACTCAGCTGCTGTTGTGGTGCTTTGGGCTCCTGGCCAGACTGCTTGTGGTTCTGGAGGCTGGTCTGAGGGGGAATGGGTTCTTCCACCCCGTCTCCTTCCTGGCCTGCCTCTCCAAGGGTCTCCAACATGTCCCTGCCCTGGGTCCTATGCTGGTGGGCGGGGCTACTCTGCTGTCTTGCAGACATCTCCTCTGCAGGGGGCCTGGTGGATACCAATCTGCTTGGGGCTGCTTTGTTCCTGGTACTCAGACCCGGTGGGCCGGGCTGGTTGTTAAAGCCCCACTCTTGTTTTATTGTACCTCTTCAGTCATTCTACATGATGAATCTACACACAC
>SSNP01000218.1:24613-57659 GCA_006937955.1 Pachypanchax playfairii | reverse complement strand
TTCAGCAGTTCCTGCAGCTGTATTACTGAGAGCTGCACGCTGCTGGAATGTCCTGCTGTTTGATACGTTCAGCAGTTCCTGCAGCTGTGTTACTGAGAGCTGCATGCTGCTGGAACGTTCTGCTGTTGGACACATGCAGCAGTTCCTGCAGCTGTATTACTGAGAGCTGCACGCTGCTGGAACGTTCTGCTGTTTGATACGTTCAGCAGTTCCTGCAGCTGTATTACTGAGAGCTGCACGCTGCTGGAATGTCCTGCTGTTTGATACGTTCAGCAGTTCCTGCAGCTGTATTACTGAGAGTTGCATGCTGCTGAAACCTTCTGCTGTTGGACAGATGCAGTAGTTCCTGCAGCTGTATTACTGAGAGCTGCACGCTGCTGAAACTTTTTCCTGTTGGACATATGCAGTAGTTCCTGCAGCTGTATTACTGAGAGCTGCACGCTGCTGAAACTTTTTCCTGTTGGACACATGCAGTAGTTCCTGCAGCTGTATTACTGAGAGCTGCACGCTGCTGGAACGTTCTGCTGTTGGACACATGCAGTAGTTCCTGCAGCTGTATTACTGAGAGCTGCACGCTGCTGAAACTTTTTCCTGTTGGACACATGCAGTAGTTCCTGCAGCTGTATTACTGAGAGCTGCACGCTGCTGAAACTTTTTCCTGTTGGACACATGCAGTAGTTCCTGCAGCTGTATTACTGAGAGCTGCACGCTGCTGGAACGTTCTGCTGTTGGACACATGCAGTAGTTCCTGCAGCTGTATTACTGAGAGCTGCACGCTGCTGGAATGTCCTGCTGTTTGATACGTTCAGCAGTTCCTGCAGCTGTATTACTGAGAGTTGCATGCTGCTGAAACCTTCTGCTGTTGGACAGATGCAGCAGTTCCTGCAGCTGTATTACTGAGAGCTGCACGCTGCTGGAACGTTCTGCTGTTGAACACGTTCAGCAGTTCCTGCAACTGTATTACTGAGAGCTGCACGCTGCTGGAACGTCCTGCTGTTGGACACGTGCAGCAGTTCCTGCAGCTGTATTACTGAGAGCTGCACGCTGCTGGAATGTCCTGCTGTTTGATACGTTCAGCAGTTCCTGCAGCTGTATTACTGAGAGTTGCATGCTGCTGAAACCTTCTGCTGTTGGACAGATGCAGCAGTTCCTGCAGCTGTATTACTGAGAGCTGCATGCTGCTGGAACGTTCTGCTGTTGGACACATGCAGCAGTTCCTGCAGCTGTATTACTGAGAGCTGCACGCTGCTGGAACGTTCTGCTGTTGAACACGTTCAGCAGTTCCTGCAGCTGTATTACTGAGAGCTGCACGCTGCTGGAATGTCCTGCTGTTTGATACGTGCAGCAGTTCCTGCAGCTGTATTACTGAGAGCTGCACGCTGCTGGAATGTCCTGCTGTTTGATACGTTCAGCAGTTCCTGCAGCTGTATTACTGAGAGCTGCATGCTGCTGGAACGTTCTGCTGTTGGACACATGCAGTAGTTCCTGCAGCTGTATTACTGAGGCTGCACGCTGCTGGAACGTTCTGCTGTTGAACACGTTCAGCAGTTCCTGCAACTGTATTACTGAGAGCTGCACGCTGCTGGAATGTCCTGCTGTTGGACACGTGCAGCAGTTCCTGCAGCTGTATTACTGAGAGCTGCACGCTGCTGAAACTTTTTCCTGTTGGACACATGCAGTAGTTCCTGCAGCTGTATTACTGAGAGCTGCACGCTGCTGGAACCTTCTGCTGTTGGACACGTGCAGCAGTTCCTGCAGCTGTATTACTGAGAGCTGCATGCTGCTGGAACCTTCTGCTGTTGGACACATGCAGCAGTTCCTGCAGCTGTATTACTGAGAGCTGCACGCTGCTGGAACGTTCTGCTGTTGAACACGTTCAGCAGTTCCTGCAACTGTATTACTGAGAGCTGCACGCTGCTGGAATGTCCTGCTGTTGGATACGTGCAGCAGTTCCTGCAGCTGTATTACTGAGAGCTGCATGCTGCTGGAACGTTCTGCTGTTGGACACATGCAGCAGTTCCTGCAGCTGTATTACTGAGAGCTGCACGCTGCTGGAACGTTCTGCTGTTGGACACGTGCAGCAGTTCCTGCAGCTGTATTACTGAGAGCTGCACGCTGCTGGAACGTTCTGCTGTTGGACACATGCAGCAGTTCCTGCAGCTGTATTACTGAGAGCTGCACGCTGCTGGAACGTTCTGCTGTTGGACACATGCAGCAGTTCCTGCAGCTGTATTACTGAGAGCTGCACGCTGCTGAAACTTTCTCCTGTTGGACACATGCAGCAGTTCCTGCAGCTGTATTACTGAGAGCTGCACGCTGCTGGAACGTTCTGCTGTTGGACACTTGCAGCAGTTACTGCAGCTGTATTACTGAGAGCTGCACGCTGCTGGAATGTCCTGCTGTTTGATACGTTCAGCAGTTCCTGCAGCTGTATTACTGAGAGTTGCATGCTGCTGAAACCTTCTGCTGTTGGACACATGCAGTAGTTCCTGCAGCTGTATTACTGAGAGCTGCACGCTGCTGGAACGTTCTGCTGTTGAACACGTTCAGCAGTTCCTGCAACTGTATTACTGAGAGCTGCACGCTGCTGGAATGTCCTGCTGTTTGATACGTTCAGCAGTTCCTGCAGCTGTATTACTGAGAGCTGCACGCTGCTGAAACCTTCTGCTGTTGGACACATGCAGTAGTTCCTGCAGCTGTATTACTGAGAGCTGCACGCTGCTGGAACGTCCTGCTGTTGGACACATGCAGCAGTTCCTGCAGCTGTATTACTGAGAGCTGCACGCTGCTGGAACGTTCTGCTGTTGAACACGTTCAGTAGTTCCTGCAGCTGTATTACTGAGAGCTGCACGCTGCTGAAACTTTCTCCTGTTGGACACATGCAGTAGTTCCTGCAGCTGTATTACTGAGAGCTGCATGCTGCTGGAACCTTCTGCTGTTGGACACGTGCAGCAGTTCCTGCAGCTGTATTACTGAGAGCTGCACGCTGCTGGAATGTCCTGCTGTTGGACACGTGCAGCAGTTCCTGCAGCTGTATTACTGAGAGCTGCACGCTGCTGAAACTTTTTCCTGTTGGACACATGCAGTAGTTCCTGCAGCTGTATTACTGAGAGCTGCACGCTGCTGGAACGTTCTGCTGTTGGACACATGCAGTAGTTCCTGCAGCTGTATTACTGAGAGCTGCACGCTGCTGGAATGTCCTGCTGTTGGACACGTGCAGCAGTTCCTGCAGCTGTATTACTGAGAGCTGCACGCTGCTGGAACGTTCTGCTGTTGAACACGTTCAGCAGTTCCTGCAACTGTATTACTGAGAGCTGCACGCTGCTGGAATGTCCTGCTGTTGGACACGTTCAGCAGTTCCTGCAGCTGTATTACTGAGAGCTGCACGCTGCTGGAATGTCCTGCTGTTTGATACGTTCAGCAGTTCCTGCAGCTGTATTACTGAGAGCTGCATGCTGCTGGAACCTTCTGCTGTTGGACACGTGCAGCAGTTCCTGCAGCTGTATTACTGAGAGCTGCACGCTGCTGAAACTTTTTCCTGTTGGACACATGCAGTAGTTCCTGCAGCTGTATTACTGAGAGCTGCACGCTGCTGGAATGTCCTGCTGTTTGATACGTTCAGCAGTTCCTGCAGCTGTATTACTGAGAGCTGCATGCTGCTGGAACCTTCTGCTGTTGGACACATGCAGCAGTTCCTGCAGCTGTATTACTGAGAGCTGCACGCTGCTGGAATGTCTGCTGTTGGACACGTGCAGCAGTTCCTGCAGCTGTATTACTGAGAGCTGCACGCTGCTGGAACCTTCTGCTGTTGGACACGTGCAGCAGTTCCTGCAGCTGTATTACTGAGGGCTGCACGCTGCTGGAACGTTCTGCTGTTGGACACGTTCAGCAGTTCCTGCAGCTGTATTACTGAGAGCTGCACGCTGCTGGAACGTTCTGCTGTTGGACACATGCAGCAGTTCCTGCAGCTGTATTACTGAGAGCTGCACGCTGCTGAAACTTTCTCCTGTTGGACACATGCAGCAGTTCCTGCAGCTGTATTACTGAGAGCTGCATGCTGCTGGAACCTTCTGCTGTTGGACACGTGCAGCAGTTCCTGCAGCTGTATTACTGAGAGCTGCATGCTGCTGGAACCTTCTGCTGTTGGACACGTGCAGCAGTTCCTGCAGCTGTATTTCTGAGAGCTGCATGCTGCTGGAACGTTCTGCTGTTGGACACATGCAGTAGTTCCTGCAGCTGTATTACTGAGAGCTGCACGCTGCTGGAACGTTCTGCTGTTGAACACGTTCAGCAGTTCCTGCAACTGTATTACTGAGAGCTGCACGCTGCTGGAATGTCCTGCTGTTTGATACGTTCAGCAGTTCCTGCAGCTGTATTACTGAGAGCTGCACGCTGCTGGAATGTCCTGCTGTTTGATACGTTCAGCAGTTCCTGCAGCTGTATTACTGAGAGCTGCATGCTGCTGGAACGTTCTGCTGTTGGACATATGCAGTAGTTCCTGCAGCTGTATTACTGAGAGCGGCACGCTGCTGGAATGTCCTGCTGTTTGATACGTTCAGCAGTTCCTGCAGCTGTATTACTGAGAGCTGCATGCTGCTGAAACCTTCTGCTGTTGGACACATGCAGCAGTTCCTGCAGCTGTATTACTGAGAGCTGCACGCTGCTGGAACGTTCTGCTGTTGGACACATGCAGCAGTTCCTGCAGCTGTATTACTGAGAGCTGCACGCTGCTGGAATGTCCTGCTGTTGGACACGTGCAGCAGTTCCTGCAGCTGTATTACTGAGAGCTGCACGCTGCTGGAATGTCCTGCTGTTTGATACGTTCAGCAGTTCCTGCAGCTGTGTTACTGAGAGCTGCATGCTGCTGAAACCTTCTGCTGTTGGACACGTGCAGCAGTTCCTGCAGCTGTATTACTGAGAGCTGCACGCTGCTGGAACGTTCTGCTGTTGAACACGTTCAGCAGTTCCTGCAACTGTATTACTGAGAGCTGCACGCTGCTGGAATGTCCTGCTGTTTGATACGTTCAGCAGTTCCTGCAGCTGTATTACTGAGAGCTGCATGCTGCTGGAACGTTCTGCTGTTGGACACATGCAGCAGTTCCTGCAGCTGTATTACTGAGAGCTGCACGCTGCTGGAACGTTCTGCTGTTGGACACGTTCAGCAGTTCCTGCAGCTGTATTACTGAGAGCTGCACGCTGCTGAAACTTTCTCCTGTTGGACACATGCAGCAGTTCCTGCAGCTGTATTACTGAGAGCTGCACGCTGCTGGAACGTTCTGCTGTTGGACACATGCAGCAGTTCCTGCAGCTGTATTACTGAGAGCTGCACGCTGCTGAAACTTTTTCCTGTTGGACACATGCAGCAGTTCCTGCAGCTGTATTACTGAGAGCTGCACGCTGCTGAAACTTTCTCCTGTTGGACACATGCAGCAGTTCCTGCAGCTGTATTACTGAGAGCTGCATGCTGCTGGAACGTTCTGCTGTTGGACACATGCAGTAGTTCCTGCAGCTGTATTACTGAGAGCTGCACGCTGCTGGAACGTTCTGCTGTTGAACACATTCAGCAGTTCCTGCAGCTGTATTACTGAGAGCTGCACGCTGCTGGAATGTCCTGCTGTTGGACACGTGCAGCAGTTCCTGCAGCTGTATTACTGAGAGCTGCACGCTGCTGGAACGTTCTGCTGTTGATACGTTCAGCAGTTCCTGCAGCTGTATTACTGAGAGCTGCACGCTGCTGGAATGTCCTGCTGTTTGATACGTTCAGCAGTTCCTGCAGCTGTATTACTGAGAGCTGCACGCTGCTGGAACGTTCTGCTGTTGGACTCATGCAGCAGTTCCTACAGCTGTATTACTGAGAGCTGCATGCTGCTGGAACCTTCTGCTGTTGGACACGTGCAGCAGTTCCTGCAGCTGTATTACTGAGAGCTGCATGCTGCTGGAACCTTCTGCTGTTGGACACATGCAGTAGTTCCTGCAGCTGTATTACTGAGAGCTGCACGCTGCTGGAACGTTCTGCTGTTGAACACATTCAGCAGTTCCTGCAGCTGTATTACTGAGAGCTGCACGCTGCTGGAATGTCCTGCTGTTTGATACGTTCAGCAGTTCCTGCAGCTGTATTACTGAGAGCTGCACGCTGCTGGAATGTCCTGCTGTTGGACACGTGCAGCAGTTCCTGCAGCTGTATTACTGAGAGCTGCACGCTGGTGGAATGTCCTGCTGTTGGACACGTGCAGCAGTTCCTGCAGCTGTATTACTGAGAGCTGCATGCTGCTGGAATGTCCTGCTGTTTGATACGTTCAGCAGTTCCTGCAGCTGTATTACTGAGAGCTGCATGCTGCTGAAACCTTCTGCTGTTGGACACGTGCAGCAGTTGCTGCAGCTGTATTACTGAGAGCTGCACGCTGCTGGAACGTTCTGCTGTTGAACACGTTCAGCAGTTCCTGCAAATGTATTACTGAGAGCTGCACGCTGCTGGAATGTCCTGCTGTTTGATACGTTCAGCAGTTCCTGCAGCTGTATTACTGAGAGTTGCATGCTGCTGAAACCTTCTGCTGTTGGACAGATGCAGTAGTTCCTGCAGCTGTATTACTGAGAGCTGCACGCTGCTGAAACTTTTTCCTGTTGGACACATGCAGTAGTTCCTGCAGCTGTATTACTGAGAGCTGCACGCTGCTGGAATGTCCTGCTGTTTGATACGTTCAGCAGTTCCTGCAGCTGTATTACTGAGAGCTGCACGCTGGTGGAATGTCCTGCTGTTGGACACGTGCAGCAGTTCCTGCAGCTGTATTACTGAGAGCTGCACGCTGCTGAAACTTTCTCCTGTTGGACACATGCAGTAGTTCCTGCAGCTGTATTACTGAGAGCTGCACGCTGGTGGAATGTCCTGCTGTTGGACACATGCAGCAGTTCCTGCAGCTGTATTACTGAGAGCTGCACGCTGCTGAAACTTTCTCCTGTTGGACACATGCAGTAGTTCCTGCAGCTGTATTACTGAGAGCTGCACGCTGCTGGAACGTTCTGCTGTTGGACACATGCAGCAGTTCCTGCAGCTGTATTACTGAGAGCTGCACGCTGCTGGAATGTCCTGCTGTTTGATACGTTCAGCAGTTCCTGCAGCTGTGTTACTGAGAGCTGCATGCTGCTGAAACTTTCTCCTGTTGGACACATGCAGTAGTTCCTGCAGCTGTATTACTGAGAGCTGCACGCTGCTGGAAGTCCTGCTGTTTGATACGTTCAGCAGTTCCTGCAGCTGTATTACTGAGAGCTGCACGCTGCTGAAACTTTCTCCTGTTGGACACATGCAGCAGTTCCTGCAGCTGTATTACTGAGAGCTGCACGCTGCTGGAACGTTCTGCTGTTGGACACATGCAGTAGTTCCTGCAGCTGTATTACTGAGAGCTGCACGCTGCTGAAACTTTCTCCTGTTGGACACATGCAGCAGTTCCTGCAGCTGTATTACTGAGAGCTGCACGCTGCTGGAACGTTCTGCTGTTGGACACATGCAGCAGTTCCTGCAGCTGTATTACTGAGAGCTGCACGCTGCTGGAATGTCCTGCTGTTTGATACGTTCAGCAGTTCCTGCAGCTGTATTACTGAGAGCTGCACGCTGCTGAAACCTCCTGCTGTTGGACAGATGCAGCAGTTCCTGCAGCTGTATTACTGAGAGCTGCACGCTGCTGGAACGTTCTGCTGTTGGACACATGCAGTAGTTCCTGCAGCTGTATTACTGAGAGCTGCACGCTGCTGGAACGTTCTGCTGTTGAACACGTTCAGCAGTTCCTGCAGCTGTATTACTGAGAGCTGCACGCTGCTGGAATGTCCTGCTGTTTGATACGTTCAGCAGTTCCTGCAGCTGTATTACTGAGAGCTGCACGCTGCTGGAACGTTCTGCTGTTGGACACATGCAGTAGTTCCTGCAGCTGTATTACTGAGAGCTGCACGCTGCTGGAACGTTCTGCTGTTGAACACGTTCAGCAGTTCCTGCAGCTGTATTACTGAGAGCTGCACGCTGCTGGAATGTCCTGCTGTTTGATACGTTCAGCAGTTCCTGCAGCTGTGTTACTGAGAGCTGCATGCTGCTGAAACTTTCTCCTGTTGGACACATGCAGTAGTTCCTGCAGCTGTATTACTGAGAGCTGCACGCTGCTGGAACGTTCTGCTGTTGGACACATGCAGTAGTTCCTGCAGCTGTATTACTGAGAGCTGCACGCTGCTGAAACTTTTTCCTGTTGGACACATGCAGTAGTTCCTGCAGCTGTATTACTGAGAGCTGCACGCTGCTGGAACGTTCTGCTGTTGAACACGTTCAGCAGTTCCTGCAGCTGTATTACTGAGAGCTGCACGCTGCTGGAACGTTCTGCTGTTGGACACATGCAGTAGTTCCTGCAGCTGTATTACTGAGAGCTGCACGCTGCTGGAACGTTCTGCTGTTGAACACGTTCAGCAGTTCCTGCAGCTGTATTACTGAGAGCTGCACGCTGCTGGAACGTTCTGCTGTTGGACACATGCAGTAGTTCCTGCAGCTGTATTACTGAGAGCTGCACGCTGCTGAAACTTTTTCCTGTTGGACACATGCAGTAGTTCCTGCAGCTGTATTACTGAGAGCTGCACGCTGCTGGAACGTTCTGCTGTTGGACACATGCAGTAGTTCCTGCAGCTGTATTACTGAGAGCTGCACGCTGCTGGAACGTCCTGCTGTTTGATACGTTCAGCAGTTCCTGCAGCTGTGTTACTGAGAGCTGCATGCTGCTGGAACGTTCTGCTGTTGAACACGTTCAGCAGTTCCTGCAGCTGTATTACTGAGAGCTGCACGCTGCTGGAATGTCCTGCTGTTTGATACGTTCAGCAGTTCCTGCAGCTGTGTTACTGAGAGCTGCATGCTGCTGAAACTTTCTCCTGTTGGACACATGCAGTAGTTCCTGCAGCTGTATTACTGAGAGCTGCACGCTGCTGGAACGTTCTGCTGTTGGACACATGCAGTAGTTCCTGCAGCTGTATTACTGAGAGCTGCACGCTGCTGGAACGTTCTGCTGTTGAACACGTTCAGCAGTTCCTGCAGCTGTATTACTGAGAGCTGCACGCTGCTGGAATGTCCTGCTGTTTGATACGTGCAGCAGTTCCTGCAGCTGTATTACTGAGAGCTGCACGCTGCTGAAACGTTCTGCTGTTGGACACATGCAGCAGTTCCTGCAGCTGTATTACTGAGAGCTGCACGCTGCTGGAATGTCCTGCTGTTTGATACGTTCAGCAGTTCCTGCAGCTGTATTACTGAGAGTTGCATGCTGCTGAAACCTTCTGCTGTTGGACAGATGCAGTAGTTCCTGCAGCTGTATTACTGAGAGCTGCACGCTGCTGAAACTTTTTCCTGTTGGACACATGCAGTAGTTCCTGCAGCTGTATTACTGAGAGCTGCACGCTGCTGAAACTTTTTCCTGTTGGACACATGCAGTAGTTCCTGCAGCTGTATTACTGAGAGCTGCACGCTGCTGGAACGTTCTGCTGTTGGACACATGCAGTAGTTCCTGCAGCTGTATTACTGAGAGCTGCACGCTGCTGGAACGTTCTGCTGTTGGACACATGCAGTAGTTCCTGCAGCTGTATTACTGAGAGCTGCACGCTGCTGAAACTTTCTCCTGTTGGACACATGCAGCAGTTCCTGCAGCTGTATTACTGAGAGCTGCATGCTGCTGGAACGTTCTGCTGTTGGACACATGCAGCAGTTCCTGCAGCTGTGTTACTGAGAGCTGCATGCTGCTGAAACTTTCTCCTGTTGGACACATGCAGCAGTTCCTGCAGCTGTATTACTGAGAGCTGTATGCTGCTGGAACGTTCTGCTGTTGGACACATGCAGTAGTTCCTGCAGCTGTATTACTGAGAGCTGCACGCTGCTGGAACGTTCTGCTGTTGGACACATACAGCTGTATAACTGAGAGCTGCACGCTGCTGGAATGTCCTGATGTTGGACACGTGCAGCAGTTCCTGCAGCTATATTTCTGAGAGCTGCTGGAACGTTTTGCTGTTGGACACATGCAGTAGTTCCTGCAGCTGTATTACTGAGAGCTGCACGCTGCTGGAACGTTTTGCTGTTGGACACATGCAGTAGTTCCTGCAGCTGTATTACTGAGAGCTGCATGCTGCTGGAACGTTCTGCTGTTGGGGACCAGTTGTATTACTGACGGCTGCACACTGCTGGAGCTTTTATGTTAGAATTTCTGCTCTGAAACTGTCATATTTCAGGAACATCGGCTCTCCCGACAGCTGTGCTGTCCATTTGTCTTCATAGTAATTTTGAAAAACAATTGCATATCTTATTTACCTTGGACATTAACTATGATTTGTAGCACTAAGTAGTGTGTCTCCATCAATTCTCCTGTTACATTTAGTGGAATGATGGCTGCTTAGCTATGGGTGTCTGCCCAGTGCTTCACCTCTTCTAGGCATGTTTTTAATATTGTTTTTATGATTTTATTTTTATTATTGTTATGATCTATTTTATCTTTTTACTTTTACTGTTTTTTTAACATTACTTGTGTATGTTTGTACTGTATGTTTGGGTATGTATATACACTTATGTATATTTCCATGTTTATTCCTCCTGTACAGAACTTTGGTTGACTGTACATAGATGGTAACGGTAATATTTACAGTCAAATCTACTGATTTGGGTTAATTTGAGCACATACACAGCATGTCAACTTAGATAAGTTGTTTTATTAAGAGATTTTGCATGTTTGATGGAACAGGAGGTAACGTGGTCAGATCCCTGCAGAGATTCATTACAGCTTGATGAAACAACATACTGTTTTTGTCCGAAGATTTTTGATCTTCAAATGATTGTCTGAATCATCTCTACTTTGACTGTGTTCATCTTCTTTTGATTTTGTTTTTATTTTACATGCTCCGTCTTGTTTTGTGTCTATTTTCTTTATTTAATTACCATCATGATCTGTATACAGAGGCAGTTAACGTGTAGCACTCCTTCATGTTCAGGGTCGAGTGGCAGCTGTAGATTGTATGTTATAATAAACCTGGCAGGTTGTCATGAGTTATTGTGTTAGATTCTAAACAGAACTGAAGTTTCTTCAGCTCCAGAGGATCTGGGTGTGGGTCATGCTGCAGAAATGTTTGAGCTGAACCCTGCAGCAGTTTAAACATGTAGACCAAGTGTCTCTTAACATTTCCTGCTTTAATCACCATCAGATAATCTGAAGAACTCCCACTCTGGGGCCTCTCACTCTGGGGTCCGTCCCTCTGGGGCCTCTCACTCTGGGGTCTGTCACTCTGGGGCCCCTCACTCTGGGGCCTCTCATTCTGGGGTACGTCCCTCTGGGGCCTCTCATTCTGGGGTACATCCCTCTGGGGCCTCTCACTCTAGGGTCCATCACTCTGGGGCCTCTCACTCTAGGGTCCATCATTCTGGGGCCCCTCACTCTGGGGCCTCTCACTCTGGGGTCCGTCTTTCTGGGACCTCTCACTCTAGGGTCCATCATTCTGGGGCCCCTCACTCTGGGGCCTCTCACTCTGGGGTCCCTCCCTCTGGGGCCTCTCACTCTAGGATCCATCATTCTGGGGCCCCTCACTCTGGAGCCTCTCACTCTGGGGTCCGTCCCTCTGGGGCCTCTCACTCTAGGATCCATCATTCTGGGGCCCCTCACTCTGGGGCCTCTCACTCTGGGGTCCGTCCCTCTGGGGCCTCTCACTCTAGGGTCCTTCATTCTGGGTCCCCTCACTCTGGGGTCCGTCCCTCTGGGGCCTCTCACTCTAGGATCCATCACTCTGGGGCCCCTCTCTCTGGGGTCTGTCCCTCTGGGGCCTGTCACTTCCTGGGTGAGATTGGCCAGGGGAATGTGAGCCGGTGGCCCCTAATGGAATCGGACTACCTCTGGGATTTGGACTGATCTTGACTGTCCTGTCCGGGTTCCGTGGCTGGGACGTTGTTGTGCGCACTGTACTGGGCTGCGCTGATCTGTACTGGCTGGGATGGCTGCTCCCCTGCCAGGGCAGTGGTGGGGGCCAGCTTTGGGCCCCTCCCCCCACGGCCTCTGCTGCAGGTTCTACACCGGCTGGGCGTGGCTGTGGTATGGGCGTGGCTTGGGGTGGGCGTGGCTGTGAGACGGGCGTGGCTGTGTGATGGGCGTGGCTGTGTGATGGGCGTGGCTGTGTGATGGGCGTTGCCTCGAGCTGCCCTGGAAGATGCTGCCAGCTGTCCCAGTGTGGATGTGGCTCACCTCAGTTTGATGGGGGTCATGTGGGTACTCAGCTGCTGTTGTGGTGCTTTGGGCTCCTGGCCAGACTGCTTGTGGTTCTGGAGGCTGGTCTGAGGGGGAATGGGTTCTTCCACCCCGTCTCCTTCCTGGCCTGCCTCTCCAAGGGTCTCCAACATGTCCCTGCCCTGGGTCCTATGCTGGTGGGCGGGGCTACTCTGCTGTCTTGCAGACATC
The DNA here is from genome assembly GCA_006937955.1 of Pachypanchax playfairii. Classification (NCBI taxonomy): domain Eukaryota; kingdom Metazoa; phylum Chordata; class Actinopteri; order Cyprinodontiformes; family Aplocheilidae; genus Pachypanchax; species Pachypanchax playfairii. The sequence continues at coordinate 45,219 of SSNP01000218.1, read as the reverse complement.
TCCTCTGCAGGGGGCCTGGTGGATACCAATCTGCTTGGGGCTGCTTTGTTCCTGGTACTCAGACCCGGTGGGCCGGGCTGGTTGTTAAAGCCCCACTCTTGTTTTATTGTACCTCTTCAGTCATTCTACATGATGAATCTACACACACACAGTATCATGCACACAAATATGCATGTGCTTTTTAACACACTGGTGCACGCAGAGACTCAAATCTACACATGAATACAGATATATAGTATCTACATACACACACATCTATATATATGTACTGTATATATATATATATATATATATATATATATAATATCTATATCTCTTTATGATTAGAAACATCAACAAATGTATTTGGACTGTTTGTTTTTGTGTTAGTTTTGGTCTGTTTATGTTGTATTTATGTTGTCTTCTCCCCTTGTACCTTAATGTTGTTATTACATGTCTTTGTCTCTGTCTGTCCACTCTGTCTCTGTACTCTGTAGAGTTTCTCTGTCCTGACATAATGAGGCACCCAGACTCACAATTCTGTCTGCCAAAGACATCAGGACAGGACGGACTAATAAATAAATCTCACTCTACGTTGTTCATTTGTTCTCATCAGATGTCAAGATCTCCAAGAGGAGACAGCCGTTTGTCCCATATGCACTACGCAACCATACAGGATGCACTATGTGGTTCGCCACCATGACTACAACTCCCACAAGGTGGGTCTAACCTCTCTGTATACAGGTGACATAAATAATAGGAAAAGGTGCATCATCAGGCAAGAATAAAACGGTTGTTCAATCCCTCCACACAGGGTGGCGCTGTCTCACAGCAGCAGCGCCGACTCCATCTCTGATATCAACAGCTCAGCAGCAGATGATAGTCATGATGTCAGTCAGTGGAGAGAAGTGCTTCCTGGAGAAGAGATTCCCTTCGAGTTTGAGGCCCGTGAGAAACTGCGTCACCGGTACGGTTTGGACTCACAGCACCTCAGAACCGTTCCTGACCAACAGGCTGTGATCTTTGTCCATCAGTCTGTTGACAGCTTTGTGTTTTACTGACATGCAGTTCAGCCAGCAGGACCTGTGTAAGCTGAACATGTCAGGGGTTCAGGGTGATCCTCCTCTAACTGGACCTTTAGCTTTGTTCCACACAACCTCACTGTGTACATAGGAGCTGTGAATACACAGCTGTTTACCTGTACGGTACATCGATCTCACCTGGAACAATCAACACAAACACCTAGAATCATCCTCAAGCTTTAGCTGCTGTAAACACACCACAGTGAAACCCCACACACACACGGTCAGCGTTTAAAACCAGGTCCTTCTTGCTGTGAGTGATGGTATATCAGAGCTCTGTGTTTTACACACTGTAGGATAATATGTTGCTTGTTTCCATGATGTTTGACTGATTTCTTATTGTCCTGTAGACACACTCATGAGCTGAAGCTCCACCAGCTTCTGGTCCAGGTGAGTGGGTGGGAGCAAGTCAAGCCCGTGTCTGTGGACAAAGTGGGCACTTTCTTCAGATATGCTGCCCCAGACAGAAACAACTCTTCTAGCACAGTAAGCACAGATGCAGCAGGATACTGAGTTTTCCTGTTGTTCGATAGATGTAATCAGAGCTTTTTCTTACAGGTTGGCAGCCCCATCAGCAAGACCAACATAATCCACCCTCATGTTTATGTAAGTTGGACAAGTTCTTTAGTGTATAGAACATCTGACAGAGACATGAGCTGCTGTCAGGGGACAGGAACATCCTGTACACGGGTTTGTGAAGGTATATTACAGAGTAGATGAAGGAGCAGCCTATGAGTCTGCTGGTTGTGTCCTGGGTCATGGTTTTAAATGCTGTAGTGGTCTCAGCCTGAAGGGGACTCTACGGACACTCAAGGTTACAGTCAGTACATCAGTGTTGTAATACACAATATCATCAACATAGTTTCATTCAGCTGAGACGTCAGTTCCAAATTATTATCAACAGTACACACAAATGAGTTGAAGAGCTGCACGCCACAAGGGGGCGGTAGCCACACCCCCAACTTTTTGTATTACTGAATTTAAAGAATTATTGAAAATTCAGACTTTACCGTGCTGGTAAGACCACATCCCCTGTTAAAGAGTCACACATTTTTTTCACTTATAGGACCAACTCGTTTTCTCTTATCTGTCCCAGTTTTGAAGGTGAGAGAACGTCCCAAAAGACTAAAACATGGCTGGTTCCCAGTGGGCGGGGCTAATGTTGTCTGAAAATATGAACATATAGCTTGGATTAGAAACCACTCATGATCATCCACATTTTGATTCAGATCTTGTTGTTTTTGTGTGAGTTATTACCATTTTTCTTCATATTGTGGTTAGTCAAAGGTTAAGCCCCGCCCACACCATTTAACTTTGGTAAATTCTTTTGAGTTTTTACCCTGCATGTCTTGAGACTGTGCTGATGAAGGCTTGATGTTGATAAAATGTGTAGGAGTTTGTGTGAATGTAAACTGTGGTATGAACCGGCATCATGAACAGGAAGTGGTGTTATGAATGAAAGGGGCGGAGCTATTGGGGAGGAGACCTGGTAGCAGCAACAGGATGAGCTGACTGAAGCAGCTCACTCATGGTTTGTTCTGTGTGGTCCTTCAGTTCTCTGCGCTGCCTCCTGTCAGAGTGGTCTTTGCTATTACAATGGAGGGCGGTGCCAGGAAGGTCATCACTGTGCGCTCTGCCCTCATGGTGAAGAACCGCCTGGATGTTCTGATGGAGGTTAGACTGGACAGCCCGTCTGCTCCTGATAGTAAGAACACGTAACCTTTCATTAGGATGTTTGTTCAAGTTCTTTGTTGTTAAGAATCAGCTTTTTTCTGCTTAAACAGAACCGGTGGTCTTACCTTCCATCCCGCCGGGCCAGGCCCTGGCCATCCCCCTTCACCTAACATCCTGGAGGTTGCAGGCTCGACCCAAGGGTATGGGCTTGTTCTTCTGTAAGGCCCCCATCCACTGGACGGGTGTGGAGCGGCCCGGTGAGATCAGCTGCAGTAAGAGGGAGTGTCAGACGGCAGACTTTGACGACAGCATGAAACGTAACTTCAGGTAGAAGTTGGTTTCAATTTTTTTTTACCTTTTCATATCTAAATGATATGGCAAAAATAAATGATCTTAAATGTGGAGTTTGGTTTTAAAGGTGTGAATATAATCCTTCAGTCTGTTTGACAGATGGTTTATTATGATTCTGAAATCTCTGTTCTGCTTATCGTCACCACGTTCTAATCCTTCAGTATATCATATTAGATTGCACCTTTCCACCTCCACACCCTGGACTGCAGTGTTCATGTTGTCCCTCTGCAGGTTTTGTGTGGTCATTAAAAAGGAGAACTACCCGGAGCAGCAGCCCGCTAAGAGGCAGGTTTCTGGTGGCTCGCAGCAGATCTATCGACAGCCGGGTCACACGGTTTATGTGCTGCCCACCATGGTGCTCGTGAACGTGCTGCCATGTGACCTCAACTTCTACATCAGAGGAACAACCATCAAAGGCTCGCTGAAGCCGGGGAAGGAGGCGGTGCTTCACTCTGCTGACACCTCACAGAACATGGAACTGGGTCAGGATTTACTAACCGTCACTCAGACTTCCAGTCCTGATGTCTGGTCTTGTTCTCAAGACGTCATGATGTATTTTCAGGTGTGCTGCTGGAGAATTTCCCCGTGTGCAAAGAGCTGCTGATTCCTCCTGGCACTCAGAACTATGTGGTCCGCATGAGGCTGTACGACACCAACAAACGTCTCTTCTGTCTCACCATCCGTATTGTTCTACGGGCACAAGGAGCTCTGAAGATTCTGATTTCAGCCCCCTACTGGCTGATCAACAAGACCGGTTATATTTCTATTTTCAAACTCTGATTTTAGAAGAACAGTCTCAGTCAGCTGATCTCGTTAGGATCAATCTGTTAAAACCACTTTCATTTGTCAGGTCTGCCACTGATTTTCCGTCAGGACAATGGGAAGGCTGATGCAGCAGGACAGTTTGAGGAGCATGAACTGGCCCGAAGTCTCAGTCCGTTACTGTTTTCTTACAATGACAAGGAGCAGCCTTCTATGTAAGTGTGTGGCCTGATTCTTTCCAGTAATTGTGTTCCACTCCAATTGAATGTCTTCTGTCTCGTCTCTTCCACCTTTTACTGATGTCCAGGTGCACGATGCGCATCGGAAAAGGTATCCACCCGGACGGGGTTCCAGGCTGGTGTCAGGGCTTCTCCCTGGATGGAGGGAGTGGAGTCAGAGCAGTGAAAGTGATCCAGCATGGAAACAGACCAGGCCTCATCTACAACATAGGTAAGCTCCTCTACACAGGATCTACAGGGTGTCTACAGGGTGTCTATAGTCTACAGGGTGTCTGCAGGGTGTCTATAGTCTACAGGGCGTCTACAGGGTGTCTACAGGGTGTCTGCAGGATGTCTACAGTCTACAGGGTGTCTGCAGGGTGTCTATAGTCTACAGGGTGTCTACAGGGTGTCTACAGGGTGTCTGCAGGATGTCTACAGTCTACAGGGTGTCTGCAGGGTATCTACAGAGTGTCTACAGGGTGTCTACATTCTACAGGGCGTCTGCAGGGTGTCTACAGTCTATATGGCGTCTGCAGGTTATCTACAGGGTGTCTGCAGGGTGTCTGCAGGAGGTCTACAGGGTGTTTACAGGGCGTCTACAGGGTGTCTACAGGGTGTCTACAGGGTGTCTGCAGGATGTCTACAGTCTACAGGGTGTCTGCAGGGTATCTACAGAGTGTCTACAGGGTGTCTACAGTCTACAGGGTGCCTGCAGGGTGTCTACAGGGTGTCTACAGGGCGTCTACAGGGTGTCTGCAGGGTGTCTATAGTCTACAGGGTGTCTACAGGGTGTCTACAGGGTGTCTACAGGGTGTCTGCAGGAGGTCTACAGGGTGTTTACAGGGCGTCTACAGGGTGTCTACAGGGTGTCTACAGGGCGTCTACAGGGTGTCTGCAGGATGTCTACAGTCTACAGGGTGTCTGCAGGGTATCTACAGAGTGTCTACAGGGTGTCTACAGTCTACAGGGTGCCTGCAGGGTGTCTACAGGGTGTCTACAGGGCGTCTACAGGGTGTCTACAGGGTGTCTACAGTCTACAGGGTGTCTACAGGGTGTCTACAGGGTGTCTGCAGGATGTCTACAGTCTACAGGGTGTCTGCAGGGTATCTACAGAGTGTCTACAGGGTGTCTACAGTCTACAGGGTGCCTGCAGGGTGTCTACAGGGTGCCTGCAGGGCGTCTACAGGGTGTCTGCAGGGTGTCTATAGTCTACAGGGTGTCTACAGGGTGTCTACAGGGTGTCTGCAGGATGTCTACAGTCTACAGGGTGTCTGCAGGGTATCTACAGAGTGTCTACAGGGTGTCTACATTCTACAGGGCGTCTGCAGGGTGTCTACAGTCTACAGGGTATCTACAGAGTGTCTACAGGGTGTCTACATTCTACAGGGTGTCTGCAGGGTGTCTACAGGGTGTTTACAGGGCGTCTACAGGGTGTCTACAGGGTGTCTACAGCGTCTACAGGGTGTCTGCAGGGTATCTACAGGGTGTCTACAGGGTGTCTGCAGGGCGTCTACAGGGTGTCTACAGGGCGTCTGCAGGGTGTCTACAGTCTATATGGCGTCTGCAGGTTATCTACAGGGTGTCTGCAGGGTGTCTGCAGGGTGTCTACAGGGTGTTTACAGGGCGTCTACAGGGTGTCTACAGGGTGTCTACAGTCTACAGGGTGTCTACAGGGTGTCTACAGGGCATCTACAGGGTGTCTGCAGGATGTCTACAGTCTACAGGGTGTCTGCAGGGTATCTACAGAGTGTCTACAGGGTGTCTACAGGGTGTCTACAGGGTGTCTACATTCTACAGGGCGTCTGCAGGGTGTCTACAGTCTACAGGGTATCTACAGAGTGTCTACAGGGTGTCTACATTCTACAGGGCGTCTGCAGGGTGTCTACAGTCTATATGGCGTCTGCAGGTTATCTACAGGGTGTCTGCAGGGTGTCTACAGGGTGTTTACAGGGCGTCTACAGGGTGTCTACAGGGTGTCTACAGTCTACAGGGTGTCTACTGGGCGTCTGCAGGGCGTCTACTGGGCGTCTACAAGGTGTCTGCAGGGCGTCTACAGGGTGTCTGCAGGGTGTCTGCAGGGCGTCTACAGGGTGTCTGCAGGGTATCTACAGAGTGTCTACAGGGTGTCTACAGTCTACAGGGTGCCTGCAGGGTGTCTACAGGGTGTTTACAGGGCGTCTACAGGGTGTCTGCAGGGTGTCTATAGTCTACAGGGTATCTACAGAGTGTCTACAGGGTGTCTACAGGGTGTCTACATTCTACAGGGCGTCTGCAGGGTGTCTACAGTCTATATGGCGTCTGCAGGGTGTCTGCAGGGTGTCTACAGGGTGTCTGCAGGGTGTCTACAGTCTACAGGGCGTCTGCAGGGTGTCTGCAGGGTGTCTGCAGGGCGTCTGCAGGGTGTTTACGTGTCTGCAGGGTGTCTACAGGGCGTCTACAGGGCTCCTACAGGGTGTCTGCAGGGCGTCTACAGGGCGTCTGCAGGGTGTCTGCAGGTTATCTACAGGGCGTCTGCAGGGTGTCTACAGGGTGTCTGCAGGGCGTCTACAGGGTGTCTGCAGGGCGTCTACAGGGCGTCTACAGGGTGTCTGCAGGGTGTCTGCAGGGCGTCTACAGGGCGTCTGCAGGGTGTCTGCAGGGTGTCTGCAGGTTATCTACTGGGCGTCTGCAGGGTGTCTACAGGGTGTCTGCAGGGCGTCTACAGGGTGTCTGCAGGGTGTCTACAGTCTACAGGGCGTCTGCAGGGTGTCTACAGGGTGTCTACAGGGCGTCTACAGGGTGTCTGCAGGGTGTCTACAGTCTACAGGGTGTCTGCAGGGTGTCTACAGGGTGTCTGCAGGGTGTCTACAGTCTACAGGGTATCTACAGAGTGTCTACAGGGTGTCTACAGGGTGTCTACAGGGCGTCTACAGGGTTTCTGCAGGGTGTCTACGGTCTACAGGGTGCCTGCAGGGTGTCTACAGGGTGTCTGCAGGGTGTCTACAGGGTGTCTGCAGGGTGTCTGCAGGGCGTCTACAGGGCGTCTACAGGGTGTCTGCAGGGTATCTACAGGGTGTCTACAGTTTGCAGGATGTCTGCAGAGTGTCTGCAGGGTGTCTACAGGGTGTGTGCGGGGTGTTTACAGAGTGTCTACAGGGTGTGTGCAGGGTGTCTACAGTCTACAGGGCGTCTGCAGGGTGTCTGCAGGGTGTCTACAGGGCGTCTACAGGGCGTCTACAGGGTGTCTACAGGGTGTCTACAGGGTGTCTGCAGGGCGTCTACAGGGTGTCTGCAGGGTGTCTACAGTCTACAGGGTGTCTGCAGGGTGTCTGCAGGGTGTCTGCAGGGCGTCTACTGGGCGTCTACAGGGTGTCTACAGGGTGTCTGCAGGGTGTCTGCAGGGCGTCTACAGGGCGTCTGCAGGGCGTCTGCAGGGTGTCTGCAGGTTATCTACTGGGCGTCTGCAGGGTGTCTACAGGGTGTCTGCAGGGCGTCTACAGGGTGTCTACGGGTGTCTACAGTCTACAGGGCGTCTGCAGGGTGTCTACAGTCTACAGGGTGTCTACTGGGCGTCTGCAGGGCGTCTACTGGGCGTCTACAAGGTGTCTGCAGGGCGTCTACAGGGTGTCTGCAGGGTGTCTGCAGGGCGTCTACAGGGTGTCTGCAGGGTGTCTACAGTCTACAGGGTATCTACAGAGTGTCTACAGGGTGTCTACAGGGTGTCTACAGGGCGTCTACAGGGTGTCTGCAGGGTGTCTACGGGCGTCTGCAGGGTGTCTACAGTCTACAGGGTGTCTACTGGGCGTCTGCAGGGCGTCTACAGGGCGTCTACAAGGTGTCTGCAGGGTGTCTACAGGGTGTCTACAGGGTGTCTGCAGGGTGTCTGCAGGGCGTCTACAGGGCGTCTGCAGGGTGTCTACAGGGTGTCTGCAGGGCGTCTACAGGGTGTCTGCAGGGTGTCTACAGTCTACAGGGTGTCTGCAGGGTATCTACAGGGTGTCTACAGGGCGTCTACAGGGTGTCTACTGGGCGTCTACTGGGTGTCTGCAGGGTGTCTGCAGGGCATCTACAGTCTACAGGGCGTCTGCAGGGTGTCTACAGTCTACAGGGCATCTACAGGGTGTCTACAGGGCGTCTACAGGGTGTCTGCAGGGCGTCTACTGGGCGTGTACTGGGTGTCTGCAGGGTGTCTGCAGGGCATCTACAGTCTACAGGGCGTCTGCAGGGTGTCTGCAGGGTGTCTACAGTCTACAGGGCGTCTGCAGGGTGTCTACAGTCTACAGGGTGTCTACTGGGCGTCTGCAGGGCGTCTACTGGGCGTCTACAAGGTGTCTGCAGGGCGTCTACAGGGTGTCTGCAGGGTGTCTGCAGGGCGTCTACAGGGTGTCTGCAGGGTGTCTACAGTCTACAGGGTGTCTGCAGGGTGTCTGCAGGGCGTCTACAGGGCGTCTACAGGGCGTCTGCAGGGTGTCTACAGGGTGTCTGCAGGGTGTCTGCAGGGCGTCTACAGGGCTCCTACAGGGTGTCTGCAGGGCGTCTACAGGGCGTCTGCAGGGTGTCTGCAGGTTATCTACTGGGCGTCTGCAGGGTGTCTACAGGGTGTCTGCAGGGCGTCTACAGGGTGTCTGCAGGATGTCTACAGGCTACAGGGTGTCTGCAGGGTATCTACAGAGTGTCTACAGGGTGTCTACAGGGTGTCTACAGGGCGTCTACAGGGTTTCTGCAGGGTGTCTACGGTCTACAGGGTGCCTGCAGGGTGTCTGCAGGAGGTCTACAGGGTGTTTACAGGGCGTCTACAGGGTGTCTACAGGGTGTCTACAGGGCATCTACAGGGTGTCTGCAGGATGTCTACAGTCTACAGGGTGTCTGCAGGGTATCTACAGAGTGTCTACAGGGTGTCTACAGGGTGTCTACAGGGCGTCTACAGGGTTTCTGCAGGGTGTCTACGGTCTACAGGGTGCCTGCAGGGTGTCTGCAGGGTGTCTGCAGGGTGTCTACAGGGTGTCTGCAGGGTGTCTGCAGGGCGTCTGCAGGGCGTCTGCAGGTTATCTACTGGGCGTCTGCAGGGTGTCTACAGGGTGTCTGCAGGGCGTCTACAGGGTGTCTGCAGGGTGTCTACAGTCTACAGGGTGTCTGCAGGGTATCTACAGGGTGTCTACAGGGCGTCTACAGGGTGTCTGCAGGGCGTCTACTGGGTGTCTGCAGGGTGTCTGCAGGGCATCTACAGTCTACAGGGCGTCTGCAGGGTGTCTACAGTCTACAGGGCGTCTGCAGGGTGTCTGCAGGGTGTCTACAGTCTACAGGGCGTCTGCAGGGTGTCTACAGTCTACAGGGTGTCTACAGGGCGTCTACAGGGTGTCTGCAGGATGTCTACAGTCTACAGGGTGTCTGCAGGGTATCTACAGAGTGTCTACAGGGTGTCTACAGGGTGTCTACAGGGTGTCTACAGGGTGTCTACAGGGTGTCTACATTCTACAGGGTGTCTACAGGGTGTCTACAGTGTGTCTGCAGGGCGTCTACAGGGACGTCTACAGGGTGTCTGCAGGTTATCTACAGGGCGTCTGCAGGGTGTCTGCAGGTTATCTACTGGGCGTCTGCAGGGTGTCTACAGGGTGTCTGCAGGGCGTCTACAGGGTGTGTGCAGGGTGTTTACAGAGTGTCTACAGGGTGTCTACAGGGTGTCTACAGGGCGTCTACAAGGTGTCTGCAGGGCGTCTACAGGGTGTCTGCAGGGTGTCTGCAGGGCGTCTACAGGGTGTCTGCAGGGTGTCCACAGTCTACAGGGTGTCTGCAGGGTGTCTACAGGGCGTCTACAGGGACGTCTACAGGGTGTCTGCAGGTTATCTACAGGGCGTCTGCAGGGTGTCTGCAGGTTATCTACTGGGCGTCTGCAGGGTGTCTACAGGGTGTCTGCAGGGCGTCTACAGGGTGTCTGCAGGGTGTCTACAGTCTACAGGGCGTCTGCAGGGTGTCTGCAGGGTGTCTACAGGCTACAGGGCGTCTGCAGGGTGTCTACAGGGGGTCTACAGGGCGTCTACAGGGCGTCTGCAGGGCGTCTACAGGTCGTCTGCAGGGTGTCTGCAGGTTATCTACAGGGTGTCTGCAGGTTATCTACAGGGTGTCTACAGTTTGCAGGATGTCTGCAGAGTGTCTGCAGGGTGTCTACAGGGTGTGTGCGGGGTGTTTACAGAGTGTCTACAGGGTGTCTGCAGGGTGTCTACAGTCTGCAGGGCATTTACTGGGTATCTACAGGGTGTCTACAGTCTACATGGCGTCTGCAGGGTGTCTGCAGGGTGTCTACAGTCTACAGGGCGTCTGCAGGGTGTCTACAGTCTACAGGGCGTCTGCAGGGTGTCTACACTCTACATGGCATCTGCAGGGTGTCTACAGGTTATTTACTGGGTATCTACAGGGTGTCTACAGTCTACATGGCGTCTGCAGGGTGTCTGCAGGGTGTCTACAGGGTGTCTGCAGGGTGTCTACAGTCTACAGGGCGTCTGCAGGGTGTCTGCAGGGTGTCTACAGTCTACAGGGCGTCTGCAGGGTGTCTGCAGGGTATCTACTGGGCGTCTGCAGGGTGTCTACAGGGTGTCTGCAGGGTGTCTACAGGGTGTCTGCAGGGTGGCTGCAGGGCGTCTACAGGGCGTCTGCAGGGTGTCTGCAGGGTGTCTGCAGGGCGTCTGCAGGGTGTCTGCAGGTTATCTACTGGGCGTCTGCAGGGTGTCTACAGGGTGTCTGCAGGGCGTCTACAGGGTGTCTGCAGGGTGTCTACAGTCTACAGGGTGTCTGCAGGGTATCTACAGGGCGTCTACAGGGCGTCTACAGGGTGTCTACAGGGTGTCTGCAGGTTATCTACAGGGCGTCTACAGGGCGTCTACAGGGCGTCTACTGGGTGTCTGCAGGGTGTCTGCAGGGCATCTACAGTCTACAGGGTGTCTGCAGGATGTCTACAGTCTACAGGGTGTCTGCAGGGTATCTACAGAGTGTCTACAGGGTGTCTACAGGGTGTCTACATTCTACAGGGCGTCTGCAGGGTGTCTACAGTCTATATGGCGTCTGCAGGTTATCTACAGGGTGTCTGCAGGGTGTCTGCAGGGTGTCTACAGGGTGTTTACAGGGCGTCTGCAGGGTGTCTACAGGGTGTCTGCAGGGTGTCTGCAGGGTGTCTGCAGGGCGTCTGCAGGGTGTTTACGTGTCTGCAGGGTGTCTACAGTTTGCAGGGCGTCTGCAGGGTGTCTACAGGGCGTCTGCAGGTTATCTACAGGGCGTCTACAGGGCGTCTGCAGGGCGTCTACAGGTCGTCTGCAGGGTGTCTGCAGGTTATCTACAGGGTGTCTGAAGGTTATCTACAGGGCGTCTGCAGGGTGTCTGCAGGTTATCTACAGGGCGTCTGCAGGGTGTCTACAGGGTGTCTGCAGGGCGTCTGCAGGGTGTTTACGTGTCTGCAGGGTGTCTACAGGGCGTCTACAGGGCTCCTACAGGGTGTCTGCAGGGCGTCTACAGGGCGTCTACAGGGTGTCTGCAGGTTATCTACAGGGCGTCTGCAGGGTGTCTGCAGGTTATCTACTGGGCGTCTGCAGGGTGTCTACAGTTTGCAGGGTGTCTGCAGGTTATCTACTGGGCGTCTGCAGGGTGTCTACAGTTTGCAGGGCGTCTGCAGGGTGTCTGCAGGGTGTCTGCAGGGCGTCTGCAGGGTGTTTACGTGTCTGCAGGGTGTCTACAGGGCGTCTACAGGGTGTCTGCAGGGTGTCTACAGTCTACAGGGTGTCTGCAGGGTATCTACAGGGTGTCTACAGGGTGTCTGCAGGGTGTCTGCAGGGCGTCTACAGGGCGTCTGCAGGGTGTCTGCAGGGTGTCTGCAGGGCGTCTGCAGGGTGTTTACGTGTCTGCAGGGTGTCTACAGGGCGTCTACAGGGCTCCTACAGGGTGTCTGCAGGGCGTCTACAGGGCGTCTGCAGGGTGTCTGCAGGTTATCTACTGGGCGTCTGCAGGGTGTCTACAGGGTGTCTGCAGGGCGTCTACAGGGCGTCTACAGGGCGTCTGCAGGGTGTCTACAGGGTGTCTGCAGGGTGTCTGCAGGGCGTCTACAGGGCGTCTACAGGGCGTCTGCAGGGTGTCTACAGGGTGTCTGCAGGGTGTCTGCAGGGCGTCTACAGGGCGTCTACTGGGTGTCTGCAGGGTGTCTGCAGGGCATCTACAGTCTACAGGGCGTCTGCAGGGTGTCTACAGTCTATATGGCGTCTGCAGGTTATCTACAGGGTGTCTGCAGGGTGTCTGCAGGAGGTCTACAGGGTGTTTACAGGGCGTCTACAGGGTGTCTACAGGGTGTCTACAGGGGTCTACAGGGTGTCTACAGGGTGTCTACAGGGTGTCTGCAGGATGTCTACAGTCTACAGGGTGTCTGCAGGGTATCTACATTCTACAGGGCGTCTGCAGGGTGTCTACAGTCTACAGGGTATCTACAGGGTGTCTGCAGGGTGTCTACAGTCTACAGGGCGTCTGCAGGGTGTCTACAGTCTACAGGGTGTCTACTGGGCGTCTGCAGGGCGTCTACTGGGCGTCTACAAGGTGTCTGCAGGGCGTCTACAGGGTGTCTGCAGGGTGTCTACAGTCTACAGGGTGTCTACAGGGTGTCTACAGGGTGTCTACAGGGTGTCTGCAGGATGTCTACAGTCTACAGGGTGTCTGCAGGGTGTCTACAATCTACAGGGTGCCTGCAGGGTGTCTGCAGGGTGTCTGCAGGGTGTCTACAGGGTGTCTGCAGGGTGTCTACAGGGTGTCTGCAGGGCGTCTACAGGGTGTCTGCAGGGTGTCTACAGTCTACAGGGTGTCTACAGGGTGTCTACAGGGTGTCTACATTCTACAGGGCGTCTGCAGGGTGTCTACAGTCTATATGGCGTCTGCAGGTTATCTACAGGGTGTCTGCAGGGTGTCTACAGGGTGTTTACAGGGCGTCTACAGGGTGTCTACAGGGTGTCTACAGTCTACAGGGTGTCTGCAGGGTATCTACAGAGTGTCTACAGGGTGTCTACAGGGTGTCTACAGGGTGTCTACATTCTACAGGGCGTCTGCAGGGTGTCTACAGTCTGCAGGGTATCTACAGAGTGTCTACAGGGTGTCTACAGTCTACAGGGTGCCTGCAGGGTGTCTACAGGGTGTCTACAGGGCGTCTACAGGGTGTCTGCAGGGCGTCTACAGGGTGTCTGCAGGGTGTCTGCAGGGCGTCTGCAGGGTGTTTACGTGTCTGCAGGGTGTCTACAGGGCGTCTACAGGGCTCCTACAGGGTGTCTGCAGGGCGTCTACAGGGTGTCTGCAGGATGTCTACAGTCTACAGGGTGTCTGCAGGGTATCTACAGAGTGTCTACAGGGTGTCTACAGGGTGTCTACAGGGTGTCTACAGGGTGTCTACATTCTACAGGGCGTCTGCAGGGTGTCTACAGTCTATATGGCGTCTGCAGGTTATCTACAGGGTGTCTGCAGGGTGTCTACAGGGTGTCTGCAGGGTGTCTGCAGGGCGTCTACAGGGTGTCTACAGTCTACAGGGTGCCTGCAGGGTGTCTACAGGGTGTCTACAGGGCGTCTACAGGGTGTCTGCAGGATGTCTACAGTCTACAGGGTGTCTGCAGGGTGTCTACAGGGTGTCTACAGGGTGTCTACAGGGTGTCTACAGGGTGTCTACAGGGTGTCTACAGTCTACAGGGTGCCTGCAGGGTGTCTACAGGGTGTCTACAGGGCGTCTACAGGGTGTCTGCAGGATGTCTACAGTCTACAGGGTGTCTGCAGGGTGTCTGCAGGGTGTCTGCAGGGTGTCTACAGGGTGTCTGCAGGGTGTCTGCAGGGCGTCTACAGGGTGTCTGCAGGGTGTCTACAGGGCGTCTACAGGGCTCCTACAGGGTGTCTGCAGGGCGTCTACAGGGCGTCTGCAGGGTGTCTGCAGGTTATCTACAGGGCGTCTGCAGGGTGTCTGCAGGGTGTCTGCAGGGTGTCTACAGGGTGTTTACAGGGCGTCTACAGGGTGTCTACAGGGTGTCTACAGGGCGTCTACAGGGTGTCTACAGTCTACAGGGTGTCTGCAGGGTGTCTACAATCTACAGGGTGCCTGCAGGGTGTCTGCAGGGTGTCTGCAGGGTGTCTACAGGGTGTCTGCAGGGTGTCTACAGTCTACAGGGTATCTACAGAGTGTCTACAGGGTGTCTACAGGGTGTCTACAGGGTGTCTACTGGGTTTCTGCAGGGTGTCTACGGTCTACAGGGTGCCTGCAGGGTGTCTACAGGGTGTCTGCAGGGTGTCTGCAGGGTGTCTACAGGGTGTCTACAGTTTGCAGGGCGTCTGCAGGTTATCTACAGGGCGTCTACAGGGTGTCTGCAGGTTATCTACAGGGCGTCTGCAGGGTGTCTGCAGGGTGTCTGCAGGGTGTCTACAGGGTGTCTGCAGGGTGTCTACAGGGCGTCTACAGGGCGTCTACAGGGTGTCTGCAGGGTATCTACAGGGTGTCTACAGGGTGTCTGCAGGGCGTCTGCAGGGTGTCTACAGTCTACAGGGTGTCTACTGGGCGTCTGCAGGGCGTCTACTGGGCGTCTACAAGGTGTCTGCAGGGCGTCTACAGGTCGTCTGCAGGGTGTCTGCAGGTTATCTACAGGGTGTCTGCAGGTTATCTACAGGGTGTCTACAGGGCGTCTGCAGGTTATCTACAGGGCGTCTACAGGGTGTCTGCAGGTTATCTACAGGGCGTCTTCAGCGTGTCTTTACGTTATCTACAGGGACGTCTACAGGGTGTCTGCAGGTTATCTACAGGGCGTCTGCAGGGTGTCTGCAGGTTATCTACAGGGCGTCTGCAGGGTGTCTACAGGGTGTCTACAGTTTGCAGGGCGTCTGCAGGTTATCTACAGGGCGTCTACAGGGTGTCTGCAGGGTGTCTGCAGGGCGTCTACAGGGTGTCTGCAGGGTGTCTACAGTCTACAGGGTGTCTGCAGGGTGTCTGCAGGGCGTCTACTGGGCGTCTACAGGGTGTCTACAGGGTGTCTGCAGGTTATCTACAGGGCGTCTGCAGGGTGTCTGAAGGTTATCTACAGGGCGTCTGCAGGGTGTCTACAGGGCATCTGCAGGTTATCTACAGGGCGTCTACAGGGCGTCTGCAGGGCGTCTACAGGGCGTCTGCAGGGTGTCTGCAGGGTGTCTACAGTCTACAGGGCGTCTGCAGGGTGTCTGCAGGGTGTCTACAGTCTACAGGGCGTCTGCAGGGTGTCTACAGTCTACATGGCATCTGCAGGGTGTCTACAGGTTATTTACTGGGTATCTACAGGGTGTCTACAGTCTACATGGCGTCTGCAGGGTGTGTGCAGAGTGTCTACAGGGTGTTTACAGGGTGTCTACAGTTTGCAGAGTGTCTGCAGGGTGTCTACAGGGTGTGTGCAGGGTGTTTACAGAGTGTCTACAGGGTGTGTGCAGGGTGTCTACAGTCTACAGGGCGTCTGCAGGGTGTCTGCAGGGTGTCTACGGGGCGTCTGCAGGTTATCTACAGGGCGTCTACAGGGCGTCTACAGGGTGTCTGCAGGTTCTCTACAGGGCATCTACAGGGTGTCTGAAGGTTATCTACAGGGCGTCTGCAGGGTGTCTACAGTTTGCAGGGCGTCTGCAGGTTATTTACAGGGCATCTGCAGGGTGTCTGCAGGTTATCTACAGGGTGTCTACACGGACGTCTACAGGGTGTCTGCAGGGTGTCTACAGTTTGCAGGGTGTCTGCAGGGTGTGTGCAGAGTGTCTACAGGGTGTTTACAGGGTGTCTACAGTTTGCAGGGCGTCTGCAGGGTGTCTACAGGGCGTCTGCAGTGTGTCTACAGGGCGTCTGCAGGTTATCTACAGGGTGTCTACAGTTTGCAGGATGTCTGCAGAGTGTCTGCAGGGTGTCTACAGGGTGTGTGCAGGGTGTTTACAGAGCGTCTTCAGCGTGTCTTTACGTTATCTACAGGGTGTCTGCAGGTTATCTACAGGGCGTCTACAGGGTGTCTGCAGGTTATCTACAGGGCGTCTGCAGGTTATCTACAGGGCGTCTGCAGGGTGTCTACAGGGCGTCTGCAGGTTATCTACAGGGTGTCTACAGTTTGCAGGATGTCTGCAGAGTGTCTGCAGGATGTCTGCAGGGTGTCTACAGTCTACAGGGTGCCTGCAGGGTGTCTACAGGGTGTCTACAGGGCGTCTGCAGGGTGTCTATAGTCTACAGGGTGCCTGCAGGGTGTCTACAGGGTGTCTTCTTTGTTTTACTTAGTCAGAAACTATCAGCTGTAGGAAAGATAAAAGGATTCAAAGATCCTAATTTTATAAGGTATTAAATATGCCACAGCGTTCTTTCTCCATGACAACTAAAATGGCTGTACCGGTCTATTTTACATTAGAAATGATTTTAAAGCTTGAACAAACATTTATTTTGAGGAGAATGAAGTGCAGGAACCAAAGGAGGTGTATAAGATAGAATAAGTGATTAAACTGTTAATATATAATGTCCTAAAACACACGTCAGTACCTTTATTAATTAATTAATTATATTTTTATCCGATATGTGACACATCATTCCAACAGAGAATTAATCGATTGTAATTACTCATCTAGACAATAAAATTAAATATTGATTATTTGCTGTCTGAACTTGAGAAAACATTTTCTTGGTCCGGATGGTTCAGCCATTTCTCCACCTTCTTCTTCTTCTGTCAAAATTAACACACAGCAATGCATTGTGAGTAATACCCTTCACTGAAGTCTGCAAGGATCAAGGGTGCAAGTGCGGGTATTGGGACAGGGCCTTAGAGTTCTAAAGTCTTTAGCTGCATGATCAATACCACTTTTAGGGAAATAAAAAAAGAAGCACCTGTGAGTGACGGACCGCTGTGGTGGTCCTAGTTTTTAGAAAGACCTTTAGATGGTGGGGAAGGGTTATGGTTAGCATGTAGATAGTTAAAATAAGCTTTCTCTAAAGTAAACTGGTACCATTTGATGAGACCAGGTCTAAAATAGTGACAATCATAGTAACAGGTAAAGATATGATGTGTTAACAGCAGACAGCTGCTGTAGGAGGGTCTGAACTGTTAGTAAAACCTCTCCAGGATCCAGTTTTATGGTGAGAGCTGAAGTCTGATTGTGACTCATTCCTTCATAATGATGTGAGTCTACTGCTCCGTTTCTATCTGCTGCCATTAACCCTTTCTGCTCATCACCACAGGTATCAATGTGCGTAAAGGAAAGGGAAACTACAGAGACACTCACATTGTGACCTTCGCTCCTCGCTACTTATTGGACAACTGCTCTACACACAAACTGGCCTTCGCTCAGAGAGAGTTTGCAAGAGGAAAGGTGAGAAACAATCAGTAGATGCTCTGATAGTTGGTTCTGTTTGGGGTGAGTCCTAGAGGGAGGGAAGGAGGGAGGGAGGGAGTCAGTGCATAAACTCTGTCTTGTCTATAAGTCTGTAGTTTTTGGTAGTTGTAGTTTAGATTTGTTGCAGGTGATTTGTTGTAACTGGTGAGTCTTTACTGGCTGCAGGTGGATCAGATCTCAGTCAGATGATGTAATAAAAACTTTATTCTTATGGTGATCTGCTCTGAAGAGAAGAAGCTCCATGTGTTAATCATTACTGTCTACGTTCTGCTTGCTGAGTGAGGAGGGAGTCTGATGAATCCTGGACCCAGAACTTTCTGCTGCTCACAGGGAGGATGAATAACACCTGAACATTGTCTCCTACCTGTTGCAGGGTACGTCCAACCCAGAAGGCTACATTTCCACCTTACCAGGCTCCAGTGTCGTCTTTCACTGGCCCAGAAACGACTATGATCAGCTGCTGTGTGTCCGCCTCATGGACATGCCTAAATGTACCTGGTCAGGTGGGTTTGAGGTCAACAAACCCAAATCCTTCCACATCAATATGAGGTGAGTCTGACACATGAGTTGTGTTTAGTAGAATTTAGTGGAGGATGGAGGTGTGATCATGAGAACATCATGAGTACCAGGGAGACCTGGTCCTGGTCAGTCTTCTGGAAACTAAGACTAAAGACTGTTTTATAGAGAAGCAGGTATCACTTCACCTGCATGGTCATACCAGAGAGCAGCAGCATGTGGTCACATGGTTAGACCAGCTGTGTCAGTATGTTAATGTTATGTATGTTATGTTAGTATGTAGTAAACATGTTCAGCATCAGACAGGCAGGAGTCCTGCTCAGTGTCTCGTTGTGAAATATAAATGAAACGGGGGGGGGGTGTGTCAGCTGGTGCAGGCGGACTCGTGTTAGCATCCTTCATCTGTGTGATTTATTATAACAAGCTGTATGTGATGGATCCTGTGGGTCCTGGTTCCAACAGGGACACACTGGGCAGCTGTTTCTTCCTGCGGACAGAGATCACCTTGAAGGGAGCGACATACCAGATCACCTTCACCGACACGGACCAGCTGCCTCCACCGCTACGCATCGACAACATGTCAGAGGTGAAGTTCAGTCTGAACCCTTAGGGTTAGGGTTCATTCATATACAGACAACCTGACAGTTTACACCAACACATCCAGAACCAGTCTCCAGGTGAGGAAACAGGGTCTGAAGGAAACAACCAATAGAAACACAGAGAGGTGAAGAAGAAAGAGGTTTAAACCTGAAGGCTGGACGGGTTTGTTAATCACAGACTGTACGGTTCTTCTGAACATCAGCCAGATGAAGTTTTAGAGTCAAAGATATTTAAAGACATCAGGACAACAAAGCAGGAAAGAGACAGAGACATACAGATGGGTTGTTTTAATGGTTTCAGGTCCCTATTCAGTTCTGGCAGCACGGCGTGGCTGATCTGCGTCTGCACACTGAGGTGAAGCCCGTGTCTGTCCTGGACTACGCCTGTGATGAGCCCACGCTGTCCCCGTACCTCACGCTCACCGTGAAGGGAGCCGGATCCTCTGAGGTCACAGCTGACATGAACTTCTTCAGGGAATACAACAAACTCTACTACGAGAATTTCATCTACATCGCAGCCACGCACACCTTCTCACAGTAAGACCACTCAGCTCAGTCACATCCAGACCTGCTGCAGCTAACAGCTTCATCCTGTTTCTACAGAATGATGGAGAGGAGAGCTGCTGGGAAACACCGTCTGCTCAGCTGTGCTGAACTGGTCCTTGATGTGGACCCCAAGACTCAGAGAGTCATCCTCAGGAAGAAGGTGACAGATGTTTCCTCAAAACAGTACAGATCTTCTGAAGGTTCCACAAACACTGTAGATGTTCTCTAGAAACTGTCTAGAGAACATATCAGAAGTATTATTAATGAGAAGTGAAAAGATTCCTGCAGGTCCTGAAACATCTTCCTCATGGTTGTATAACAACATCTGTTTGGTGTGCAGGAACCAGGGAAACGCTCCCAGCTGTGGAGGATGACCGGGACTGGGATGCTCTGTCATGAGGGTTCCTCTCCACCACAGAGTAAACCGTCCCAGCCTCGACCTCTGGACTCGTCCTTAGTGCTGGACATTGCTGGACTAGCAGCTGTCAGTGACAACAAGTAGGTTCTATCTGATCATAAACAAGATGAAAGGTGGTTTGTGTTGAGTTCCTTTCTCTGAATCCGGTTCTGGGTCTTGTAGTTTTGAGCCGCTGATGCTACGGAGACCCGACCCGCGACGCAGTACCACTCAGACATGGTACTTCAGCTCAGGCATGCTGACCTGTGGACTCCCTCGCCTGGTGGTGCAGGTAACTACATTCTATATATAACATGAGCGATATAGATGAACCCAAATGTCCTGGTTCCCTTCAGCTCACTGGATCAGAACTTTATTTCATTCATGACCCAGTTAACAGCAGCTGCATGTGTTTAGCGTGCGATAGACGGGTAGTTGAGATGATCTGATTAAATACAGAATCCAGCTGTAAGGAAAACCAGTTCTGTGCTTAGCTCTATGACTTGGTGACTTGGTGACTTGGTGAGAGGTCCCAGAGGTTCTGGAAGGACCATGATGTGTTTCAGAAACCTTTAACTGAGCTGTGAGTGATGTGATCTCAAACTGTACCCCCCAGGTGAAAGGAGGTATTCTAGGCCTGTGTGAAGGAGGAGAGGTGGTGCTGGGACCAGATTCAGGTCTGTTAGATCCCGGTCCTGAACACCTGTTCATCAACCAGAAGATGAGACCTGGATCTGGGGTGCTGTCAGTCCAAGTCCTGCCAGATGGACCCACACGAGTCCTTCAGGTAAGAACAAAACACAGTCAAAGGAATTGTTTAGTAATCAGTACTGGTTAATGTTTAGCTTCCCACCAGGTCCCCCACCTGGTCTCCCAACAGGTCCCCCACCTGGTCCCCCACCTGGTCTCCCAACAGGTCCCCCACCAGGTCCCCCACCTGGTCTCCCAACAGGTCCCCCACCTGGTCCCCCACCTGGTCCCCCACCTGGTCTCCCAACAGGTCCCCCACCTGGTCTCCCACCTGGTCCCCCACCTGGTCTCCCACCTGGTCCCCCACCTGGCCTCCCACCTGGTCCCCCACCTGGTCTCCCACCTGGTCCCCTTCCTGGTACCCCACCTGGTCTCCCACGTG
>SSNP01000218.1:0-17412 GCA_006937955.1 Pachypanchax playfairii | reverse complement strand
CTCACCTGGTCTCCCAACAGGTCCCCCACCTGGTCCCCCACCTGGTCTCCCAACAGGTCCCCCACCCGGTCCCCCACCCGGTCACCCACCTGGTCCCCCACCTGGTCTCCCAACTGGTCCCCCACCTGTTTTCCCACCTGGTCTCCCACCTGGTCTCCCACCTGGTCTCCCACCTGGTCCCCCACCTGGTCTCCCACCTGGCCCCCCACCTGGTCCCCCACCTGGTCTCCCACCTGGTCCCCTACCTGGTACCCCACCTGGTCTCCCACCTGGTCCCCCACCTGGTCTCCCACCTGGTCCCCCACCTGGTCCCCCACCTGGTCCCCCACCTGGTCCCCCACCTGGTCTCCCACGTGGTCCCCCACCTGGTCCCCCACCTGGTCTCCCACCTGGTCCCCTTCCTGGTACCCCACCTGGTCTCCCACCTGGTCCCCCACCTGGTCTCCCACGTGGTCCCCCACCTGGTTTCCCACCTGGTCCCCCACGTGGTCCCCCACCTGGTTTCCCACCTGGTCCCCCACCTGGTCTCCCACCTGGTCTCCCACCTGGTCCCCCACCTGGTCTCCCACCTGGTCCCCCACCTGGTTTCCCACCTGGTCCCCCACCTGGTTTCCCACCTGGTCTCCCATGTGGTCCCCCACCTGGTCCCCCACCTGGTCTCCCACCTGGTCCCCTTCCTGGTACCCCACCTGGTCTCCCACGTGGTCCCCCACCTGGTTTCCCACCTGGTCCCCCACCTGTTTTCCCACCTGGTCTCCCACGTGGTCCCCCACCTGGTCTCCCACGTGGTCCCCCACCTGGTCTCCCACCTGGTCCCCCACCTGTTCTCCCACCTGGTCTCCCACCTGGTCCCCCACGTGGTCCCCCACCTGGTTTCCCACCTGGTCCCCCACCTGGTCCCCCACCTGGTACCCCACCTGGTCCCCCACCTGGTCCCCCACCTGGTCCCCCACGTGGTCCCCCACCTGGTCTCCCACCTGGTCCCCCACCTGGTCTCCCACCTGGTCTCCCACCTGGTCCCCCACCTGGTCCCCCACCTGGTCTCCCACCTGGTCCCCCACCTGGTCCCCCACCTGATCTCTCACCTGGTCTCTCCCACCTGGTCTCCCACCTTGTCCCCCACCTGGTCCCCCACCTGGTCTCCCACCTGGTCTCCCACCTGGTCCCCCACCCGGTCTCCCACCTGGTCCCCCACCAGGTCCCCCACCTGGTCCCCCACCTGGTCCCCCACCTGGTCCCCTTCCTGGTACCCCACCTGGTCTCCCACGTGGTCCCCCACCTGGTTTCCCACCTGGTCCCCCACGTGGTCCCCCACCTGGTCCCCCACCTGGTCTCCCAACAGGTCCCCCACCTGGTCCCCCACCTGGTCCCCCACCTGGTCCCCCACCTGGGCCCCCACCTGGTCCCCCACCTGGTCCCCCACCCGGTCCCCTTCCTGGTACCCCACCTGATCTCTCACCTGGTCTCCCACGTGGTCCCCCACCTGGTCTCCCACCTGGTCCCCCACCTGGTCTCCCAACAGGTCCCCCACCTGGTCCCCCACCCGGTCCCCCCCTGGTCCCCCACCTCGTCCCCCACCTGGTCCCCCACCTCGTCTCCCACCTGGTCCCCCACCTGGTCTCCCACCTGGTCTCCCACCTGGTCTCCCACCTGGTCCCCCACCTGGTCTCCCACCTGGTCCCCTTCCTGGTACCCCACCTGATCTCTCACCTGGTCTCCCACGTGGTCTCCCACCTTGTCCCCCACCTGGTCCCCCACCTGGTCTCCCACCTGGTCTCCCACCTTGTCCCCCACCTGGTCCCCCACCTGGTCCCCCACCTGGTCTCCCACCTGGTCCCCTTCCTGGTACCCCACCTGGTCTCCCACCTGGTCCCCCACCTGGTCTCCCACCTGGTCCCCCACGTGGTCTCCCACCTGGTCCCCCACGTGGTCCCCCACCTGGTCCCCCACCTGGTCTCCCACCTGGTCCCCCACCTGGTCCCCCACCTGGTCTCCCACCTGGTCCCCCACGTGGTCTCCCACCTGGTCCCCCACGTGGTCTCCCACCTGGTCTCCCACCTGGTCCCCCACCTGGTCTCCCACCTGGTCCCCTTCCTGGTACCCCACCTGGTCTCCCACCTGGTCTCCCACCTGGTCTCCCACCTGGTCCCCCACCTGGTCTCCCACCGGGTCCCCCACCTGGTCCCCCACCTGGTCTCCCACCTGGTCCCCTTCCTGGTACCCCACCTGATCTCTCACCTGGTCTCCCACGTGGTCCCCCACCTGGTCCCCCACCTGGTCCCCCACCTGGTCTCCCACCTGGTCTCCCACCTGATCTCTCACCTGGTCTCCCACCTGGTCCCCCACCTGGTCTCCCACCTGGTCTCCCACCTGGTTTCCCACCTGGTCTCCCATGTGGTCCCCCACCTGGTCCCCCACCCGGTCTCCCACCTGGTCCCCCACCCGGTCCCCCACCTGGTCTCCCAACAGGTCCCCCACCTGGTCCCCCACCTGGTCTCCCACCTGGTCCCCCACCTGGTCTCCCACCCGGTCCCCCACCCGGTCCCCCACCTGGTCCCCCACCTGGTCTCCCACCTGGTCCCCCACCTGGTCTCCTAACAGGTCCCCCACCTGGTCCCCCACCTGGTCTCCCACCTGGTTTCCCACCTGGTCTCCCACCTGGTCCCCCACCTGGTTTCCCACCTGGTCTCCCATGTGGTCCCCCACCTGGTTTCCCACCTGGTCTCCCACCTGGTCCCCTTCCTGGTACCCCACCTGGTCTCCCACCTGGTCTCCCACCTGGTCCCCCACCTGGTTTCCCACCTGGTCTCCCACCTGGTTTCCCACCTGGTCTCCCATGTGGTCCCCCACCTGGTCCCCCACCTGGTCTCCCACCTGGTCCCCTTCCTGGTACCCCACCTGGTCTCCCACCTGGTCCCCCACCTGGTCTCCCACGTGGTCCCTCACCTGGTCTCCCACGTGGTCCCCCACCTGGTTTCCCACCTGGTCTCCCACGTGGTCCCCCACCTGGTTTCCCACCTGGTCCCCCACGTGGTCCCCCACCTGGTTTCCCACCTGGTCCCCCACGTGGTCCCCCACCTGGTTTCCCACCTGGTCCCCCACGTGGTCCCCCACCTGGTCCCCCACGTGGTCTCCCACCTGGTCTCCCACCTGGTCCCCCACCTGGTCTCCCACCTGTCCCCCACCTGGTCCCCCACCTGGTCCCCCACCTGGCCTCCCACCAGGTCCCCCACCTGGTCTCCCACCTGGTCTCCCACCTGGTACCCCACCTGGTCTCCCACGTGGTCCCCCACCTGGTTTCCCACCTGGTCCCCCACGTGGTCCCCCACCTGGTTTCCCACCTGGTCCCCCACGTTGTCTCCCACCTGGTCTCCCACCTGGTCCCCCACCTGGTCTCCCACCTGGTCCCCTTCCTGGTACCCCACCTGATCTCTCACCTGGTCTCCCACGTGGTCTCCCACCTGGTCTCCCACCTGGTCCCCCACGTGGTCCCCCACCTGGTTTCCCACCTGGTCCCCCACGTGGTCTCCCACCTGGTCTCCCACCTGGTCTCCCACCTGATCTCTCACCTGGTCTCCCACCTGGTCCCCCACCTGGTCTCCCACCTGGTCCCCTTCCTGGTACCCCACCTGATCTCTCACCTGGTCTCCCACCTGGTCCCCCACCTGGTCTCCCACGTGGTCCCCCACCTGGTCTCCCACCTGGTCCCCCACCTGGTCTCCCAACAGGTCCCCCACCTGGTCCCCCACCTGGTCCCCCACCTGGTCCCCCACCTGGTCTCCCACCTGGTCCCCTTCCTGGTCCCCCACCTGGTCTCCCCCCTGGTCCCCCCCCTGGTCCCCCACCTGGTCCCCCACCTGGTCTCCCACCTGGTCCCCTTCCTGGTACCCCACCTGATCTCTCACCTGGTCTCCCACGTGGTCTCCCACCTTGTCCCCCACCTGGTCCCCCACCTGGTCTCCCACCTGGTCCCCCACCTGGTCCCCCACCTGGTCCCCCACCTGGTCTCCCACCTGGTCCCCCACCTGGTCTCCCACCAGGTCCCCCACCTGGTCTCCCACCTGGTCCCCCACCTGGTCCCCCACCTGGTCTCCCACCCGGTCCCCCACCTGGTCCCCCACCTGGTCCCCCACCTGGTCCCCCACCTGGTCTCCCAACAGGTCCCCCACCAGGTCCCCCACCTGGTCTCCCAACTGGTCTCCCACCTGGTCCCCTTCCTGGTACCCCACCTGGTCTCCCACCTGGTCCCCCACCTGGTCTCCCACGTGGTCCCCCACCTGGTCCCCCACCTGGTCTCCCACGTGGTCCCCCACCTGGTCCCCCACCTGGTCCCCCACCTGGTTTCCCACCTGGTCTCCCACCTGGTCCCCCACCTGGTCCCCCACCCGGTCCCCCACCCGGTCCCCCACCCGGTACCCCACCTGGTCTCCCACCAGGTCCCCCACCTGGTCTCCCACCTGGTCCCCCACCTGGTCCCCCACCTGGTCCCCCACCGGGTCTCCCACCTGGTCCCCCACCTGGTCTCCCACGTGGTCCCCCACCTGGTCCCCCACCTGGTCCCCCACCTGGTCCCCCACCTGGTCTCCCACCTGGTCCCCCACCTGGTGTCCCACCTGGTCCCCTTCCTGGTACCCCACCTGATCTCTCACCTGGTCTCCCACCTGGTCCCCCACCTGGTCTCCCACGTGGTCTCCCACCTGGTCCCCCACCTGGTCCCCCACCTGGTCTCCCACCTGGTCTCCCACCTGGTCCCCCACCTGGTCTCCCACCTGGTCCCCCACCCGGTCCCCCCCCTGGTCTCCCACCTGGTCCCCCACCTGGTCCCCCCCCCGGTCCCCCACCCGGTCCCCCACCCGGTCCCCCACCCGGTCCCCNNNCAGGCCCTCTACCTGGTCTCCCTCGTGGGCCCCCACCCGGTTCCCCACCTGGTCCCCCACGTGGTCCCCCACCTGGTCCCCCACCTGGTCTCCCAACAGGTCCCCCACCTGGTCCCCCACCTGGTCCCCCACCTGGTCTCCCAACAGGTCCCCCACCTGGTCCCCCACCTGGTCTCTCACCTGGTCTCCCACCTGGTCCCCCACCTGGTCCCCCACCTGGTCTCCCACCTGGTCCCCCACCTGGTCCCCCACCTGGTCTCCCAACAGGTCCCCCACCTGGTCCCCCACCTGGTCTCCCACCTGGTCCCCCACCTGGTCTCCCATGTGGTCCCCCACCTGGTCTCCCACGTGGTCCCCCACCTGGTCTCCCTTCCTGGTACCACACCTGGTTTCCCACCTGGTCCCCCACCTGGTCTCCCACCTGGTCCCCCACCTGGTCCCCCACCTGGTCTCCCAACTGGTCTCCCACCTGGTCTCCCATGTGGTCCCCCACCTGGTCCCCCACGTGGTCCCCCACCTGGTCCCCCACCTGGTCTCCCAACAGGTCCCCCACCAGGTCCCCCACCTGGTCTCCCAACTGGTCCCCCACCTGGTCCCCCACCCGGTCTCCCACCTGGTCCCCCACCTGGTCTCCCACCTGGGCCCCCACCTGGTCCCCCACCTGGTCCCCCAACAGGTCCCCCACCAGGTCCCCCACCTGGTCTCCCAACTGGTCTCCCACCTGGTCCCCTTCCTGGTACCCCACCTGGTCTCCCACCTGGTCCCCCACCTGGTCTCCCACGTGGTCCCTCACCTGGTCTCCCACCAGGTCCCCCACCTGGTCCCCCACCTGGTCCCCCACCTGGTCTCCCAACAGGTCCCCCACCTGGTCCCCCACCTGGTCTCCCACCTGGTCCCCCACCTGGTCTCCCATCTGGTCCCCCACCTGGTCCCCCACCTGGTCCCCCACCTGGTCTCCCACCTGGTCCCCTTCCTGGTACCCCACCTGGTTTCCCACCTGGTCCCCCACCTGGTCCCCCACCTGGTCCCCCACCTGGTCCCCCACCTGGTCCCCCACCCGGTCTCCCACCAGGTCCCCCACCTGGTCTCTAACCTGTTCCCCCACCTGGTACCCCACCTGATCTCTCACCTGGTCTCCCACCTGGTCCCCCACCTGGTCTCCCACCTGGTCCCCCACCTGGCCTCCCACCTCGTCCCCCACCTGGTCTCCCACCTCGTCCCCCACCTGGTCCCCCACCTGGTCTCCCACCTGGTCTCCCACCTGGTCCCCAACCTGGTCCCCCACCTGGTCTCCCAACAGGTCCCCCACCTGGTCCCCCACCTGGTCTCCCACCTGGTTTCCCACCTGGTCCCCCACGTGGTCCCCCACCTGGTTTCCCACCTGGTCCCCCACCTGGTCCCCCAACTGGTCCCCCACCTGGTCTCCCACCTGGTCTCCCACCTGGTCCCCCACCTGGTCTCCCACGTGGTCCCTCACCTGGTCTCCCACCTGCTCTCCCACCTGGTCTCCCACCTGGTCCCCCACGTGGTCCCCCACCTGGTTTCCCACCTGGTCCCCCACGTGGTCCCCCACCTGGTCTCCCACAGGTCCCCCACCTGGTCCCCCACCTGGTCTCCCAACAGGTCCCCCACCTGGTCCCCCACCTGGTCCCCCACCTGGTCCCCCACCTGGTCTCCCACCTGGTCCCCCACCTGGTCTCCCACCTGGTCCCCCACCTGGTTTCCCACCTGGTCCCCCACCTGGTCCCCCACCTGGTCCCCCACCTGGTCCCCCACCTGGTCTCCCACCTGGTCCCCCACCTGGTCTCCCACCTGGTTTCCCACCTGGTCTCCCACCTGGTCCCCCACCTGGTCCCCCACCTGGTCTCCCACCTGGTCCCCTTCCTGGTACCCCACCTGGTCTCTCACCTGGTCTCCCACGTGGTCTCCCACCTTGTCCCCCACCTGGTCCCCCACCTGGTCTCCCACCAGGTCCCCCACCTGGTCTCCCACCTGGTCCCCCACCTGGTCCCCCACCTGGTCTCCCACCTGGTCCCCCACCTGGTCTCCCAACAGGTCCCCCACCTGGTCTCCCACCTGGTCCCCCACCTGGTCTCCCAACAGGTCCCCCACCAGGTCCCCCACCTGGTCTCCCAACAGGTCCCCCACCTGGTCCCCCACCTGGTCCCCCACCTGGTCCCCCACCTGTTTTCCCACCTGGTTTCCCACCTGGTCTCCCACCTGGTCCCCCACCTGGTCTCCCACGTGGTCCCCCACCTGGTCTCCCACGTGGTCCCCCACCTGGTCTCCCACCTGGTCACCCACCTGGTCCCCCACCTGGTCCCCCACGTGGTCCCCCACCTGGTCTCCCACCTGGTCCCCCACCTGGTTCCCCACCTGGTCCCCCACCTGGTCACCCACCTGGTCTCCCACCTGGTCCCCCACCTGGTCCCCCACCTGGTCTCCCACCTGGTCCCCTTCCTGGTACCCCACCTGGTCACCCACCTGGTCCCCCACCTGGTCTCCCACCTGGTCCCCCACGTGGTACCCCACCTGGTCTCCCACCTGGTCCCCCACCTGGTCTCCCACGTGGTCCCTCACCTGGTCTCCCACCTGGTCCCCCACCTGGTTTCCCACCTGGTCCCCCACGTGGTCCCCCACCTGGTTTCCCACCTGGTCCCCCACCTGGTCTCCCACCTGGTCCCCTTCCTGGTACCCCACCTGATCTCTCACCTGGTCCCCCACCTGTTTTCCCACCTGGTCCCCCACCTGGTTTCCCACCTGGTCTCCCACCTGGTCCCCTTCCTGGTAACCCACCTGGTCCCCCACCTGGTCCCCCACCTGGTCTCCCACCTGGTCCCCCACCTGGTTTCCCACCTGGTCCCCCACCTGGTCTCTAACCTGTTCCCCCACCTGGTACCCCACCTGATCTCTCACCTGGTCTCCCACCTGGTCCCCCACCTGGTCTCCCAACTGGTCCCCCACCTGGTCCCCCACCTGGTCCCCCACCTGGTCCCCCACCTGGTCTCCCACCTGGTCCCCCACCTGGTCTCCCACCTGGTCCCCCACCTGGTCCCCCACCTGGTCTCCCAACAGGTCCCCCACCAGGTCCCCCACCTGGTCTCCCAACAGGTCCCCCACCTGGTCCCCCACCTGGTCTCCCACCTGGTCCCCCACGTGGTCCCCCACCTGGTTTCCCACCTGGTCCCCCACCTGGTTTCCCACCTGGTCTCCCACCTGGTCCCCCCCCTGGTCCCCCACCTGGTCCCCCAACAGGTCCCCCACCTGGTCTCCCACCTGGTCTCCCACCTGGTCCCCCACCTGGTCTCCCAACAGGTCCCCCACCTGGTCCCCCACCTGGTCCCCCACCTGGTCCCCCACCTGGCCTCCCACCTGGTCCCTCACCTGGTCTCCCACGTTGTCCCCCACCTGGTTTCCCACCTGGTCCCCCACGTGGTCCCCCACCTGGTTTCCCA
Organism: Pachypanchax playfairii; assembly: GCA_006937955.1. NCBI lineage: Eukaryota > Metazoa > Chordata > Actinopteri > Cyprinodontiformes > Aplocheilidae > Pachypanchax > Pachypanchax playfairii. The sequence goes on along the minus strand of SSNP01000218.1, from coordinate 9,080 downwards.
CCTGGTCCCCCACCTGGTTTCCCACCTGGTCTCCCACCTGGTCCCCCACCTGGTCCCCCACCTGGTCTCCCACCTGGTCCCCCACCTGGTCTCCCACGTGGTCCCTCACCTGGTCTCCCACGTGGTCCCCCACCTGGTCTCCCACCTGGTCCCCCACCTGGTGTCCCACCTGGTCTCCCATCTGGTCCCCCACCTGGTCTCCCACCTGGTCCCCCACGTGGTCCCCCACCTGGTCTCCCACCTGGTCTCCCACCTGGTCTCCCACCTGGTCCCCCACCTGGTCTCCCACCTGGTCCCCCACCTGGTTTCCCACCTGGTCCCCCACCTGGTCCCCCACCTGGTCTCCCACCTGGTCCCCCACCTGGTCTCCCACCTGGTTTCCCACCTGGTCCCCCACCTGGTCCCCCACCTGGTCTCCCACCTGGTCCCCCACCTGGTCTCCCACCTGGTCCCCCACCTGGTCCCCCACCTGGTCTCCCAACAGGTCCCCCACCTGGTCCCCCACCTGGTCTCCCAACAGGTCCCCCACCTGGTCTCCCACCTGGTCTCCCACCTGGTCCCCCACGTGGTCCCCCACCTGGTTTCCCACCTGGTCCCCCACGTGGTCCCCCACCTGGTCTCCCACCTGGTCCCCTTCCTGGTACCCCACCTGATCTCTCACCTGGTCTCCCACGTGGTCTCCCACCTGGTCCCTCACCTGGTCTCCCACCTGGTACCCCACCTGGTTTCCCACCTGGTCCCCCACCTGTTTTCCCACCTGGTCTCCCACGTGGTCCCTCACCTGGTCTCCCACCTGGTCCCCCACCTGGTCTCCCACCTGGTCCCCCACCTGGTCTCCCACCTGGTCCCCCACCTGGTCTCCCACCTGGTCCCCCACCTGGTCTCCCAACAGGTCCCCCACCTGGTCCCCCACCTGGTCCCCCAACAGGTCCCCCACCTGGTCCCCCACCTGGTCCCCCACCTGGTCTCCCACCTGGTCCCCCACCTGGTCTCCCAACAGGTCCCCCACCTGGTCTCCCACCTGGTCCCCACCTGGTCTCCCACCTGGTCCCCTTCCTGGTCCCCCACCTGGTCTCCCACCTGGTCCCCCACCTGGTTTCCCACCTGGTCCCCCACGTGGTCCCCCACCTGGTTTCCCACCTGGTCCCCCACGTGGTCCCCCACCTGGTTTCCCACCTGGTCCCCCACCTGGTCCCCCAACAGGTCCCCCACCTGGCCTCCCACCTGGTCCCCCACCTGGTCTCCCACCTGGTCCCCCTCCTGGTACCCCACCTGGTCTCCCACCTGGTCCCCCACCTGGTCTCCCACGTGGTCCCTCACCTGGTTTCCCACCTGGTCCCCCACGTGGTCCCCCACCTGGTTTCCCACCTGGTCCCCCACCTGGTCTCCTAACAGGTCCCCCACCTGGTCCCCCACCTGGTCTCCCAACAGGTTCCCCACCAGGTCCCCCACCTGGTCTCCAACCTGGTCCCCCACCTGGTACCCCACCTGATCTCTCACCTGGTCTCCCACCTGGTCCCCCACCTGGTCTCCCACCTGGTCCCCTTCCTGGTACCCCACCTGATCTCCCACCTGGTCCCCCACCTGGTCTCCCACCTGGTCTCCCACCTGGTACCCCACCTGGTCCCCCACCTGGTCTCCCACGTGGTCCCCCACCTGGTCCCCCACCTGGTCTCCCACCTGGTCCCCTTCCTGGTACCCCACCTGGTCTCCCACCTGGTCCCCCACCTGGTCTCCCACCTGGTCCCCCACCTGTTTTCCCACCTGGTCTCCCACGTGGTCCCTCACCTGGTCTCCCACCTGGTACCCCACCTGGTTTCCCACCTGGTCCCCCACGTGGTTTCCCACCTGGTCTCCCATGTGGTCCCCCACCTGGTCCCCCACCTGGTCTCCCACCTGGTCCCCTTCCTGGTACCCCACCTGGTCTCCCACCTGGTCCCCCACCTGGTCTCCCACGTGGTCCCCCACCTGGTCCCCCACCTGGTCCCCCACCTGGTCTCCCACCTGGTCCCCCACCTGGTCTCCCAACAGGTCCCCCACCTGGTCTCCCACCTGGTCCCCCACCTGGTCTCCCAACAGGTCCCCCACCTGGTCCCCCACCTGGTCTCCCACCTGGTCCCCCACCTGGTCCCCCACCTGGTCTCCCACCTGGTCCCCCACCTGGTCCCCCACCTGGTCTCCCACCTGGTCCCCCACCTGGTCTCCCACCTGGTCCCCCACCTGGTTTCCCACCTGGTCCCCCACGTGGTCTCCCACCTGGTCCCCCACGTGGTCTCCCACCTGGTCTCCCACCTGGTCTCCCACCTGGTCCCCCACCTGGTCTCCCACCTGGTCCCCCACCTGGTTTCCCACCTGTAGACTCTTGGGTTATAGACTATGAACACTGATAATGATGCTTCACTGAAACAGAACTTTGATTCTACTCAATTGTGATTCTAGATCAGTGACTTCAACCAGAGGAGAGCGGTCCGGAGCTCAACCAGCTCAGATCAGGACAGAAGCAAAGGAGACGTAGAGAAGGAGGAGCTGGAGCAGGAGCTCGAGGTTAGACTGACACATCAGAAAACATCTATCAGGTCTTTCTTTATGGAACCAAACAGTGGATCAGAACATTGATGAGAACTTGTCTCAGGCTCAGTCAGGTCTTCATTCAGGTTTTTATCAACACATGGTCCTGTTGGACCTGCTGTAAACTCAGTGGAACCGAGGACCATGTCTCAGTTCATCGTCTCATTAAGAACCTTTTTATTAGTTTTAATCCTGTTGAATCCAACCAGATGTTCCTTCATGTGGAATCAAAGCTACAGTGTTACATGTTAGTCTGCAGGTTCTCGTCCACGTCCTTCAGTGCTGTCTCACACTGACCTGTCATTTAGTCTACAGGTGTGGTTTAATCGTCTGATGTCTCTGTGCTTGTGGACAGGTGCTGGTTAACCTGGACGAGGGACTGGGTGTGTCTTTGGTCAACAAGGTTCCAGAGGAACTTATTTTTACTACACTGTCTGGAGTGAATGTTCACTTCACCCGCACAGCTTCTAATGAAGTTCTTGAGCTGAGCATCAAGAACATCCAGGTGAGCATCTTACCTGAGCTCAGAGGTTCATCTGGGTTCACACCTGCTGTGTAGTAGCATCCAGATACAGAGTCATTAGTTTGAGTTCTAATTCAGTCATCTCATGTTTAGAAAAAAGGATATATTTAATGATCTGGTGGTTCTGGTGAGCTGAAACTACTACTACTACTTCAGGGTACTACTTCAGGGTACTACTTCAGGGTACTACTACTAACACTGATCCAAAGGTTCTGCTTCTCTCACAGCACAGAGTTATAACCTATATGAACAGAGTTAAATTCACTCCAAATGATTCAGTATCCAAAAAACATATATTGATGTATCTCAGCTCCTAATCCATAGTTCTACAACCTGCGGCTCCGGGGCCACATGTGGCCCTTCAGCCTCTCTGAAGTGGTTCCTGGTTACTTGAACCAGATTAACAGGAACTGGATCATGTTTCTGCAGCAAACAGGTTGTTCTGTCTGTATGAACCGGTTCCAGAACCAGAACTGATCAGCTGATCTTTGATCTGAATCAGAATCCAGGGTTCTGTAGGATCTTAAAAAGTATTACAAGTTTATAAATCAAGTATGTGGAAATTAAAACCCTTAAAAAGTTTTAATCTTGTACAAGATGTTAAATGTTGTTAGTATTCCAGCTCCGTCTATTATATTATATTCTGCAAAAATTAGATCAGCTTTAATAAACACTGTCAGGTCCAACATTCAGCAGCATCACCTCCAGGTACGACAGCAGAGACACGACGTCACCCCTCATCACAACACGTGCACTATTGGTAAAACAACAAACAGCTGTTGAGCTTCTCATTCAGGTCAAAATCCTCTTGATCACCTTTAACTACTGTGAACCGACATGGACCGCCCATCTGTACCGGGCAGTGACCCGTGGGCTGACTCACAGGTTCCAGCTGCTCGGTCATGATTTAACAGAAAAATGTATAAAGACAGCTCATTGGTTGATTTCCTTGAAGGACATTAATCTAATCCAATGAAATCTCTTAGCCCCGCCCCCTTTGACTGAAGTTTCAGATATTAGTGTTTGAGTTGAGTGCAGCTGGAGAGAAGTGAATGTGAGCTGAGGTCTTACTGTGTGTAGAGTTGTGTAGTTGTGTGTTTGTATAAACAGTATATTATATAAAACATTCGTCTCTATCAGAGTGTCTTTAATGTCCACGTCATGATGAGACTCTGTTTGTCTCTCACATGATGAAACACTTGTAAGCTGCTGCTCTTTGATGATCTAAAATATTTAGATGTTACAAACATTTAGTAAAATAAGGAATCATGACTTTTACACCACTGTTGATGATAACGAGAAGCATTTAGTATGAAACATCTGGAATAACCTGCAGAATCTGTAAACGCTTCATTCAACACAAAGAGTTTGGAACATCTGGTTTATTAGAGTCAGGACACTCCAGAAGGCGGTTGTGTAACTGTGATGTCATCAGGTGGACAACCAGCTGATCGGCACCACACAGCCGGTGATGCTCTGTGTGACTCCCAGCTCTGGTGAGAGGGGCCCAAACGACGGCGGTTCGGCCCTGCAGGTCAACTCAGTCAAGGTTCCCAGTAACCTGATGCTGACTGAGCTCTTCAAGGTGAGATCTGGTTCTGAATCACTAAACCTTTGAATAGAACAGAAAGTGGTTACGATGATGTCACTGATCATGTGTTTGCAGCATCTCATGGTAACCGCCCGCCACTTCACCGTTATCATCGAGGAGAAACTCCTGCTGAAGCTGCTCAGCTTCTTTGCTTATGGAGAGGCAGAAGCAGGTGAGTCACTCAGCGTGTTTGTATGTAGAAGAAAGAAAACAAGATGTCAGGTGTTTAAAGAAAGTCACCTGTGATCAATGCAGAGCTGAAGAAACTAGATGAAAACCTGCTGGAGCGGCCCAGCGAGGACGCCGGACCTCCTAAACGTTATTACTTTGAGAATCTGAAGATCAGCCTCCCTCAGGTCAAACTCAGCATCTTCACCTCTCACAAGCTGCCGCCGGACCTGAAGGTACCGCACCACCATGTCACAACACCGTCTCTGTACAGCTAACGTGTTGCTATGTGACATCAAGATGTCACTCTCTGAAATAAATCACATGGTTTGGGTTTCATTTGGTTCTACATGGTTCTTGTTGTAGGCTCTGAAAGGCACTCTGGGCTTTCCTCTGGTTCCGTTTGAGGATGCTGTCATCAACATGTATCCATTCACTCGAGTTCATCCCTACGAGACGCAAGACATCATCATAAATGACATTCTGAAGCACTTCAGAGAGGTCAGAGGTCACAAATATGTGTTTTAATAGTTTAGCTGTCGTGTCCTGAAGCCCACCTCATGTGTTTGGTGGTGGGGGTGAGAGGACCTGGTGAGGGTGGGAGGACTCGGGGGGGTGAGAGGACCCGGTGAGGGTGGGAGGACCCGGGGGGGGTGAGAGGACCCGGTGGTGGTGAGAGAACCCGGTGGTGGTGAGAGGACCCGGTGAGGGTGAAAAGACCCGATGGAGGTGGGAGGACCTGGTGAGGGTGGGAGGACCCGGGGGGGTGAGAGGACCCGGTGGGGGTGGGAGGACCTGGTGAGGGTGGGAGGACCCGGGGGGGTGAGAGGACCCGGGGGGGGTGAGAGGACCCGGTGGGGGTGAAAAGACCCGGTGGTGGTGGGAGGACCCGGTGAGGGTGAGAAGACCCGGTGGTGGTGAGAGGACCCGGTGAGGGGGAGAGAGGACCCGGTGGGGTTGAGAAGACCCGGTGGGGGTGAGAGGACCCGGTGGGGGTGAGAGGACCTGAAGGGGGTGAGAAGACCCGGTGGGGGTGAGAAGACCCGGTGGGGTTGAGAGGACCCGGGGGGGTGAGAAGACCCGGTGGTGGTGAGAAGACCCGATGGAGGTGAGAAGACCCGATGGGGTTGAGAGGACCCAGTGAGGGTGAGAGGACCCGGTGGGGGTGAAAAGACCCGATGGTGGTGAGAGGACCCGATGGTGGTGAGAGGACCCGGTGAGGGTGAGAAGCCCGAGGGGGGTGAGAAGACCCGGTGGGGGTGAGAGGACCCGGTGGGGGTGAGAGGACCTGAAGGGGGTGAGAAGACCCGGTGGGGGTGAGAGGACCCGGTGAGGGTGAAAAGACCCGATGGAGGTGGGAGGACCTGGTGAGGGTGGGAGGACCCGATGGGGTTGAGAGGACCCGGGGGGTTGAGAGGACCCGGGGGGGTGAGAAGACCCGGTGGTGGTGAGAAGACCCGATGGAGGTGAGAAGACCCGATGGGGTTGAGAGGACCCGGTGGAGGTGGGAGGACCTGGTGAGGGTGGGAGGACCCGGGGGGGTGAGAGGACCCGGTGGTGAAAGGGCCCGGTGGTGGTGAGAGGACCCGGTGAGGGTGGAAGGACCCAGGGGGGTGAGAGGACCTGGTGGGGCCTATGCAGCTTTGGTCCCGTCAGCCCAACACCAAACACACGAGTGGGTGGATGTGAGTTTGAGTCGTCTGACTTGATAAAGAAATGTGCACGTTCGTCAACATGTGATGTAACTGGTTGTTAGTCACATGATCAGATTGTGTTGGTCCAGTTCCATCATAGTCCCAGTCCTTGGTTGACATTGGGAGGGAAAATCTGGCAAGTTCTTCATACAAACTCAGAAGTGCCACAAACTTCCTTGTTTTGTTTGTTAGTAAACAAGTTTCCTGTGTTTTTCCAACATCGTCCCTCTTTACTGTGCTGTTTTCTATTTGTAGGAGCTGATGAGCCAAGCAGCTCAGATCCTCGGCTCTGTAGACTTCCTGGGGAACCCCATGGGCCTCCTCAATGATGTCACTGAGGGCGTGTCTGAGCTCATCAAGTATGGTAACGTGGGTGGTCTCATACGCAATGTGACCCATGGTGTATCCAACTCTGCTGCCAAGGTACTCAGTTCTGACCCGTTGGTGTTTCAGTGTGTCGTCTCAGGTTCTGCTCTGCATGGTGGATTTAAACCTGCAGGTTTTCACAGCAGATTTCTGGATTCAGTTTGCAGGCACCTTATCAGATGGGCTCGGGAAGACCATGGACAACCGGCACCAGAACGAGCGGGAGTACATCAGATACCACGGGGCCACCAGTGGAGAGCACCTGGTCGCAGGGATTCATGGACTGGCTCACGGTACAACACCTGAAATATTTAACAGCTTCTCATTGAGTCTTACTTCCTGTTCTGGTGAAGAGTCATGTGATCTGTTAACTCACTCATGTTTCTTAGTGAGTACCGTGTGATGTGTCGCCAGGTTTCATTAACTTTCCCTCCTTCAGGTATCATTGGAGGCATGACGAGCATCATCACCTCCACAGTGGAAGGAGTGAAAACAGAGGGCGGAGTCAGTGGCTTCTTCTCAGGCCTGGGCAAAGGTCTGGTGGGTACTGTGACCAAACCTGTTGCTGGAGCTCTGGACTTCGCCTCAGAGACGGCACAGACGGTGCGGGACATGGCCAGTTCCAGTACCCACAGGTGGGATTAGATCACCTGATTCTGTATTTCCTGGAGTCTGTGTGATGTTCAGGGACTGACGGAACCTGTTGTGTTGTTCAGACTCAGCGTGCAGAGAGTCAGGAAGCCTCGGTGCTGTAAAGGACCTCAGGGTCTGCTGCCTCGGTACTCCACCACGCAGGCTGAAGGCCAGGAGCGTCTCTTCCACCTCACAGATAATATTCACTCTGAGTTGTGAGTGTGTTTACTTCAGATCCTCTTTACGCACGTCTTCGTTGCACATGGTTCACTCTCTGTTTCTGTCATCAGCTTCATCGCCGTGGAAACCATCGACAGTTACTGTGTCCTCATCTCCTCCAAAGTGGTCTACTTCCTAAAACTGGGGGACTACGTGGACCGAGAGGGGATTTTCCTGGAGGTCAAATACGATGACCTCTACCACTGTCTGGTATCTAAGGATCATGGGAAGGTGTATGTGCAGCTCACAAAGAAGGCAGAGAACACCAGCAGTGGGGTTGCCATTCCTGGCCCCTCCCACCAAAAACCCATGGTAAGACTCTGATACTGTGCTCATACAGTGGAGCTTCAGGTGATGTTTGATTTATGTGAACAAACAAACAAAAAAAGCATCAGGTTGATACACCAAAGGTCAAACCACCAACAATCAGGCCGTGCAAAGTAAAACCTCTTACAGAGTTTTGTAGAAACCCAGAAAATGTCCAAGTCAAGAAAATGGGTTGGACACGATGGTGTGTCAAAGTCAAACTCTCTGGTTCTGATCCACAGGTTCATGTCAGGAGTGAAAACCTTGCTGTCAAGATATCTCAAGAAATTAACTACGCCAAGAGTCTGTACTACGAGCAACAGCTGATGCTGCCAGCTGAGGAGAACGAGGACTGTTTGCTGCTTGAGTCTTGATCCGGTCTGAAAGTAGACCAGATGTTTTTAATGACCTGCTTCCACTAACTGATGTTGGACTTTCTAAAAACTGTTTGTTCTTAATTTAGTTGTGTACATGTAACAACACTGATGTGACGGGTCCAAATGTCCTTCAGCTGTTCTTTGTAAATAAAAATACATGTAAATAAAATCACTATGTTCTATAGATCTGTGTATATATTGTAATAATAAAGAAAACTACAACCAGCTGAGACCATTAATGTTTACTCCGTTACCCTCGGCCTCTGGAACTGTCAGTCCGCAGTTAACAAAACAGAGTTCATCAGTTCTCTGCCGCACCTCTCCGATATACAGGTCCTAGCCCTGACCGAGACCTGGATCCGTCCTGACAACACAGCAACACCGGCTGCCCTCTCTTCTCATGCAGAATTCACACACACTCCTCGTCCTGCTGGGCGAGGAGGCGGTACAGGCATCCTGATTTCCAAAATGTGGAAATTTTCCTCCTCGCTAACCACTACTACCTGCTCCTCATTCGAATTTCATGCAGTACGAATCTCTAAGCCCGTCGCTGCCTATGTTTTGGTTATTTACCGCCCTCCGGGAGGCAACATGGAGCAATTTATGGATGAACTGGACACAATCCTATCCGACCT
>SSNP01000217.1:708798-714149 GCA_006937955.1 Pachypanchax playfairii | reverse complement strand
GGGGGGGGGGGGGGGGGGGTGGAACCAATTAAGAGCAATAAGTGTGGGATCACTGTACTAGATACTGGGTTAACTTATAAACTATTTAACTTGAATTTGAAAAAATTCATGATATCGTCCACTGAGATAAATGATATGCTGTTACAGTGACTAGCAAAGCCTGAACATTTCTCTAACCTAAACAGAATTGTTTACAGAAGTTATCACAGAGTAAGTTTATATGAAATTTACAAACACTGGAATAAAATTCATACACAATTATGAACAAATAAACACTTTTATGTTAAAATACGTCTCTAAGACAGGACTCCCAAATGTCTGATGTGCTTCATTATCAGCAATGTGTCGACCATCCATCAGAATATTGGCACTGGAAGCACAAGAGAGAAGGAAACATGTCCACTGTGTTTCTGAATCAGTGCCTGCACCATCAGGTGGGCTGTTTAATGAGTGGAACAGCCTGCAGAAGCAACACGCTCCTCTTTCTGTGCTCTGTCTTTAAAAACGCAATAGTGCCTGGCTGTGCTCACTGTGAAATGTTCTGATAACTAACCGGTAACTCTTCAGGGTAACCAGTCATTAGAGTGTCCTTCTGCACAGAGTCGAACTGTGAAAACCACAGAGCTGGTGAGCAGCAGCTGACAAAACAGTTTGGGCCAAACGGGCAGCTTGAACAGAAGCAGCTGTTATTCAGACACAGCAGCATTAATGAATCAGGAAGAGTGAGTACTAGTCAAAACCTCTCAAACAAAAGTTGCACGCATCTTCGTCTGAATTCATTTACTGTGCATCTGTTTCACCTGCACATGTGTTTTGAACATCTTCACCAGCAAGAATTTGAGAGTACAGCTGAAATTTATTGACATGGCAAACGTAAATCAAGGTATTACACTAACAAATGCTCTGACCTGATGATGGGGGGCCTAGACAGCTGGCTGTGCAAAGATTAGATATCAAAGCTCAAAACATGTCATATACATTTAATACATTTAAGCTGCCCAGTTGTGCAAAAATAAAAATCCATCATTTTAGTTCATGGAAAGTTTCTTGTTAGTTTAAAAAGTCCATTTCATACAAATTTCAGGACTTTGTGGTTCTTTCTTAAGTATTAACCAGTAATATGAAACATTTTATATCAAAAAAACGTCAGGAAACACTGATTAACAGACCTTTCAATCTGTCTGCATTAAAATTCGGCTGGTTCCAGCTGCTTCCATCAGGCTGCTTCATCAGTCTTCGGCAGCATCTCGTTCATATTCATTATTCGAATTTGCTGGACTCTGATTGGCTAACAAACTAGCCTATGAGAGCAAGGTATACTGTTTCCTGCCCCGCTGCACATTGCAACGTCAGACGTCGTGTCTTCCAGTTTGCTACATCTTATGCTAACAGCTTTTTAGTGAGTTTTTAATGGAAGGGACTCTTTAAATTATTTGCTATATTTAACATTCTGGACTTGTATATGAAACATCAAAGAGAAAAAAAATGGGTTTTACATAGTAGGTATGGGATCTTCTTGTGAAAAGTTCAGCAATATCTACATAATTTTCCTTCAAAAACCTGATAGCATGCAGTCTATAAAAGTAAACTATACTCAAAGTGAGCTAATGATAATGTGAAAACCTGCAGGCTCTTGGGGGGAAAGAAAAGATAGGAACACATCCTCCGGTCTTTGCTCTGCTCTGTTAAGAGCCAACAGGGAGAAACAGTTTGGATAATGTGGTTGTATTACAGCAGACTTTGAGAACATTGCCAGGCTCTCAGACATCAAAGTGACCATTCACACCATCAGGTGCTTCTGTTCTTTATCCTACCTGCCATTAAAGAAGAACAAGAAAAGGATAAAGATGTTGTAAAATAAGAGAAGATGAAAGGAGCACTCTACCTCTCACCTGTGTGTTGCTTTCATAGTAAATTACTACAAACTCCACAAACTACAGTTAGTCCTGAAAACAAACCAGCCACAGACAACAGTCACTAAGTGTGAGGTGTCAGTTTGTTTCTGAAACACGGAAATGTTTTACCTGGAGATGGAGAAGAAACAAGCCCTCTGTCTTGTAAAATTATCTATTTACCTGCTAAAAATAAAATTTTCTTCTTTTTCCCAATTTTCTTCATGCAGCTAAAACACGTTAATCATAGCAAAATTAATGAACATTAATGTTGTTGTGATTATAATTATGGTAATTTGTTTTGTTGTATTTTTTAAACATGTTTAAAATAAAACCTCCTCTATGTTTGATAAAGTTCAACAGAGAAGATTTTAAGTTATTTGCTGCAGGTAGAAAGAGAGAATGACTGACAGAGAAGCTACAGATTCACCCGACCTGGATGGAAACTTCAGGAAACATCTTGCGCCTGACATCTCATTCATCAGAAATCAAAAATGAAATCAGAAATGACAAGGCCCTCTGATGTCAACCAGGACAGACAAGTCCAATATGAATCACAGACAAAGAAGAACAAGTCCGTAGCCCAGTTTCCATGCAGAGTTAGTGCCAGTAGATGTTACAACATTCTGTTAAAACTGAGTCAAGAAGGAACAAGACAATTTTCTTTGTCATTGGAGTAAATTCATGATTGACAAATGAATTTATTTATTCCTTCTAATGTTTGTGATGTTCATTTTTTCAAAGGTATGTTTATTAATGTTTTTATATACAGCTCTTTAGTTGGTTGTAATGCCATTTTTTTAAGTGCTTTACAAATATATCGGTATGGTTTGTATGGTATGGTACGGTATGGTACGGAACGGTAGGGTGTGGTATGGTACTGTATGGTATGGTGTGATGACCTGCTCAAGTTGATTTCTTCCAGGTTCCTGCTGCAGCCTTGGGAGCAGTCCAGCTGATTGAGAACACCTGGAGCTGGTGTGGGCCGGCCTACATAAGCTCCTCTCCACCTTCAGCTCAGGGGGGAAGAGCTTCTCCTTCCCCTACCTTACATGCGTTTGTGTTTAGCTGGGTGTGGGTGCCTTGCTCCCGCAGCTTTGCTTGGCTTTCTCCTTTAATTTCCTTATTTTAATAAACTCCTTTAATTGGCTTGTTGGTGTGTGGCGTTTTCCCCTGATTTGTTTGTCATGAGTTTGAGCCAGGTCATGACAAATGGTATGGTATGGTATGGTATGGTATGGTATGGTATGGTATGGTATGGTATGGTATGGTAGGGTGTGGTATGGTATAGTAGGGTGTGGTATGGTATGGTATGGTATGGTATAGTAGGGTGTGGTATGGTATGGTGTGGTATGGTATGGTATGGTATGGTATGGTATAGTAGGGTATGGTATGGTATGGTATGGTATGGTATGGTAGGGTGTGGTATGGTATGGTATATTAGGGTGTGGTATGGTATGGTATAGTAGGGTGTGGTATGGTATGGTATGGTATGGTAGGGTGTGGTATGGTATGGTATGGTATGGTATGGTATGGTGTGGTGTGGTGTGGTATGGTATGGTATGGTGTGATATGGTATGGTATGGTAGGGTGTGGTATGGTATGGTATGGTAGGGTGTGGTATGGTATAGTAGGGTGTGGTATGGTATGGTGTATTAGGGTGTGGTATGGTATGGTATAGTAGGATGTGGTATGGTATGGTATGGTATGGTATGGTATGGTATGGTATGGTATGGTAAGGTACGGTATGGTATGGTATGGTATGGTATGGTACGGTATGGTATGGTAGGGTGTGGTATGGTATGGTATGGTAGGGTGTGGTATGGTATGGTAGGGTGTGGTATGGTATGGTATATTAGGGTGTGGTATGGTATGGTATAGTAGGGTGTGGTATGGTATGGTATAGTAGGATGTGGTATGGTATGGTATGGTATGGTATGGTATGGTATGGTATGGTACGGTACGGGATGGTATGGTAGGGTGTGGTATGGTATGGTATGGTATGGTATGGTAGGGTATGGTATGGTATGGTAGGGTGTGGTATGGTATGGTATGGTATGGTAGGGTGTGGTATGGTATGGTATGGTAGGGTGTGGTATGGTATAGTAGGGTGTGGTATGGTATGGTGTATTAGGGTGTGGTATGGTATGGTATAGTAGGTGTGTATGGTATGGTATGGTATGGTAGGGTGTGGTATTGTATGGTATGGTATGGTATGGTATAGTATGGTGTGGTATGGTATGGTATGGTATGGTAGGGTGTGGTATGGTATGGTACGGTATGGTATAGTAGGGTGTGGTATGGTATGGTATGGTATAGTAGGATGTGGTATGGTATGGTATGGTATGGTATGGTATGGTATGGTAGGGTGTGGTATGGTATGGTATATTAGGGTGTGGTATGGTATGGTATAGTAGGGTGTGGTATGGTATGGTATGGTATAGTAGGGTGTGGTATGGTATGGTATGGTATAGTAGGATGTGGTATGGTATGGTATGGTATGGTATGGTATGGTATGGTACGGTACGGTATGGTATGGTAGGGTGTGGTATGGTATGGTATAGTAGGATGTGGTATGGTATGGTACGGTATGGTATAGTAGGATGTGGTATGGTATGGTATGGTATGGTAGGATGTGGTATGGTATGGTATGGTACGGTATGGTATGGTAGGGTGTGGTGTGGTATGGTATGGTATGGTATGGTATGGTAGGGTGTGGTATGGTATAGTAGGGTGTGGTATGGTATGGTGTATTAGGGTGTGGTATGGTATGGTGTGGTATAGTATGGTATGGTATGGTATAGTAGGATGTGGTATGGTATGGTATGGTACGGTATGGTATAGTATGGTGTGGTATGGTGTGGTGTGTTATGGTATGGTATGGTATGGTATGGTATGGTATGGTATGGTATGGTATGGTATGGTATGGTATGGTATGGTATGGTATGGTATGGTACGGTATGGTATGGTATGGTAGGGTGTGGTATGGTATGGTATAGTAGGGTGTGGTATGGTATGGTATGGTATGGTATGGTATGGTATGGTATGGTATGGTATGGTATGGTATGGTGTGGTATGGTATGGTATGGTATGGTATGGTATGGTAGGGTGTGGTATGGTATGGTACGGTATGGTATAGTAGGGTATGGTATGGTATGGTATGGTATGGTATGGTATGGTATGGTGTGGTATGGTATGGTATAGTAGGATGTGGTATGGTATGGTACGGTATGGTATAGTAGGATGTGTGGTATGGTATGGTACGGTATGGTATAGTAGGGTGTGGTATGGTATGGTATGGTATGGTATGGTATGGTATGGTATGGTACGGTACGGTATGGTATGGTAGGGTGTGGTATGGTATGGTATGGTAGGGTGTGGTATGGTATAGTAGGGTGTGGTATGGTATGGTGTATTAGGGTGTGGTATGGTATGGTATAGTAGGGTGTGGTATGGTAT
>SSNP01000217.1:688798-698798 GCA_006937955.1 Pachypanchax playfairii | reverse complement strand
CTTTTTTTCAGCTCTTCTCTCATATATACCAGAACTGCAATAATTGTTTAACCTATGATAAAATGTATTGTTTTGTGAACACAGATAATAAAAATGATAAAACTTCAAATGTAACATTTGATTATGCAATTTGTTTAAGAGATTTCTTATTGTCTGTTTCAGACAATAACTGCACGTTGGTCTTAACATCTTGTTTCTGCAAAGGCTGGATTATTTTAGGTGAGCTGAGTGCTGTCTGGCGCTATATGAAAAGATGCCTTTCCACCCCCTAATTCCCCTCAAATAAGAACATTCCACCCCTGTGGAGGAACGTCTATGAGTCACCACGGTGTGCCTCTGTTTCTGCCAAAGGATGCACTGGAGAGATGGAACTGACTGGAATCACAATTTGCCATTTTCATTGCAATGATAAGCCCGGTAAGAGGGGAGGGGAGGGGGGAGGGGGGGACTTACAGAAACAATAAAAGATTGAGATGATGTATGTGAACATGTGCTGGAACGTCTGCTACACATGAGAGACAAACAGCAAGAACTAATCAGCACTAAATGAACCAACTAATAAATATTCAAAAACAAGCCTCCATAATCTGACATTCCTGACACTTAAAAAGCATAAAATGCTCTAAAAAGGTCAGACAGATTTTTTGTTTGTTTGTTTGGTTAGACTGATATACAGATTATCATCAATATTGGCTCTTCCTATCATTGTGAAGCAGAGTTCACCAAGCGTTTGATTGTTCACCCACTGATAGGGAACGTGAGTTGGGTTTAGAATGTTGTGAGACAGGTTCGTTTTACCCCACCGACGACGTGTTGTTGCAACAATTTGTCTGGTGTTTTAGGTCAGACATACTGTTAAATTATGAAGAACAATTATTAAACTTTTAAAATGTCATTAAGTTTTTATCCAGATCGAAGCCATTTAACATTTAGTTTCTGATACGAAGCAGTTCAATGATATTTAGAGACTGTTGTTGAAATATCTTCAGTGAGCCGATGGTTAATGAACCGTTTGGCTTTTATTACTAACTCAGAATATAAAGTGATGCAGGTGATTTCATTTTCATTTCATCTCTGCACCCCCACCTCAGTGCATGTAGATAATATGTAAAATCATGGGAAAAAGAAAGTCAACCCTCCTTCTATTGCAGAGTTTCATGGAAAAATAAAAATGATCTGAATCTTTTCATACCTTAGATTTAAAAAAAAAACACAACAGATTAACAAAGACTAAAAGCTGAGGGGGAAAAACAAAATCTGCACTGGATTAACTGATCAGCAGCAAGATGTAGATGTGTGTTAAGCCCTGTTCACAATGACCCGGTCCTTGTAACCGAGGCTTTAATCAGATACAAAGGAGGAAAGGTGTCAACAAAGGTTCTTGTCCATAGAAGATTAAAGGTTATTTCCAAATAATCTTAAATTTATCATTCTACTGTGACCAACATTATTCACAGGTGGAAAAATTTTAAAACATTTGTTATCTTACCAATAGTAAATGTTCCAGTAAATTGACCCCAAGGTCAGACTAATGGTAAACTAAGTCTTACAGTCTATAGGACTAAATCGGCAGATCCAATTTTAATGTTTCATACAATTACAATCAGTACAGGTAGAAAAGGGTTGGCAAAACTAACCTTCTACTCTTTAATAGGAATACAGCAGGTCTGCAAAGTTGCACCTGAATGAAGTACAGAACTACAGAACAAGGTGCAATTATGTGTTTCTTGACACTCATGCAAGTTTGACTGTTTTATGTGTTTTATGCATCGTGTAACTTTTTTCACAGCTGTAACTTTCAGCAATAGATCTGTTTTTGGTCAGAGGTCACATTACTATTACGTTACTATTTGATTGGACGGTCATCTTTAGAACCACAGACAGATATAAAGCGTCAAGATAAAACAAAATAGATGAAAAATAGAAATAAAAGATTTTTACATAACAACAATGTTTAAAAGACTGAATATCAGCATGTAATTTATTTAACGCTACGAGGACGCCGTCATCGTCGACGATGCCAGGGACCTCATTGTGTTTAATTGAACATAGCTTCCGAACCATAAAAGATAGAAACATACTTTTTTCCCCTCTAAATCAGGAGAATCCAAGCTTTCAGACAGTAGTTCCGGCATCGCTCTAGTCCATTCACAAGGGATACAGTGTCGTGTCAAAGTCGGTGTTCCAATCAGAGCCTTTGTCTTTTGCGCATGACGCGCGGTTGTTCATTGATATTTAGTGTGGGTTTTTCTTGAATAAAGTGTGATATTCTAATTTTCGCCTAATTTTTTTTTTAATTTTTTATTCTAATACTCTTTATTTCAAGCAAAGGAGTCTCATTTACACAGCAGTTTATGATATTTCAATTCAAAATAAAAAAAACAAGGTATAGGACATTATGGGGCATTGAAAGGTGGTGTTTTAGTAGCATTTAAACAAAAAAAAGTCAGGCGAGGTTTATTTCTCCAAAAAACCCTTGGTCCCCAGAGGGTTAAACCACATGAAAACGTTCTAAAATCACATGACACATTTGCAGAATGTGTTACAAGTAATTTTCACATGTAAACGTAATTTTCCACATATGAGGAACACACATCGTTGTTCCAAAACACCACAGGACCAGTATCCAGGAAGAACTTCCTGCCTGTCTCAGGTAAGACAAAAAAACTTTCCACTCACCTCTGGCACTCGCTGGCATGGAGAACTAGGTCTTGGCTGTTCTTGGCACTGACAGTGAGCTCGTGTTCTGTTGGGTTAAAGATGTCCAGCAGGAGATGACACTGTCGGGTGCTGTAGGAAAACAGAAACACTGATTGTAAAGAATTTACAGCTGTGATGTTTAAACAACCTTATATTGATACACTAATTATATCCATCAAATTAGACATGTTTTCCTGATAAGTTATACACAAAATTCAGATTAAAAAGTATAGCTTATTATTAGGGCCGGGACTCGATTAAAAATTTTAATCTAATTAATTAGAGGCTTTGTAATTAATTAATCAAAATTAATCGCATTTTAATCGCATATAAATATTTGACCAGAGAACAGTGAGAATTTTTTTCAAACGGATTTTTAGTATACCATTGAATCATCACTGAATACACATAAGCTTAAGCAACAAAATATTGTTTATTTTTGTTCAACCAAGTCCAACAGACCAGTGCATTAAGTGTAGAAAATGTCTACACTTGTACTGGGAGTCGGGCTAACGTCCACGCTAGCTGCTATATGTTTAACATTGAGGTGATACTTCAGGCCCGATGTGCTGCGGTGATGTGCAAATTCCTTGCTGCATAGCTTGCACACATGCTCTTATCCACGCTTCCATCCAGTCATTTTTTATAACAAAACTTCCCATCCACGGGGCCAATCAAAGCGGTCGCTTCTTCATTCATGTTCACTGTGGTTTGTTGTTGTCCTAAATAATGAACGCTGGTAGGTGCTCCAGTATAATCGGTCCGCTGAAACTCATGTAAGATGTTCTGCGGTGCTTAAATAAGTGCGATTAAAATGCGTTAAAAAAATTAACGCGTTATTTTTGTGTAATTAATTAATCTTAATTAACGCGTTAAAGTCCCGGCCCTACTTATTATATAAGCTGATTATGCTGCTTGCATTTACTATTGACAGTGTTTCTGCATTGGGTTATAAATCCATTCTAAAATTAAATGGCATGGACAGAAGTCTATGAGATCAAGAGAAGACAGGGTGTATAAGGTTTAAAGACTCATCAGTCTTTGTCATAACATGAAAGGTGTTTCATTAGACCAGCAGGCCAGGTCATCTCCACCTGATCCTGGGTCTGCTTTTCTCATGTAGATCACAAGAGCATCAATTTGTGAATCAGATCAGGATAGTGGGTTTTCAAAGAGTAAATTTTAAACCTCTAAGTAGATGTTTCTTGTTTTTTCCCTCGGTAATGACAGATAAAAGGAATGGAGATGGCAACTCAAACAGAGAGTATATCATGGAGCGCAGCCAGTGGAACAAGTACACACTGGATCGGAACTCACGGGACTATCATGAAGTAAAATTCACATTATTTAACTGAATTTACATATTTTTTGAATTGGAGCATTAGTATATCTTAAATAATGCACAAATCCTGATTTTAGAAAACTACAGGAATATACAGTCAATAAAAAATACAAAATATAGACACTTAAAAACATTTACTGATATGAGACAATGTACAATGATGTTTAAATGGCCTTCAATCCCTGATATTTCACCGCTGTATCTAATTTTATGTTCTATATGTTCATGTTCCTCCAGGTAAAGGTTGAGGCGTCAAGGTTTCTCTAATTAAACCTTTTTTTAAACCTAATCTTGATACAGGATCTTCAGGTAATTATCAACCTCCAATTTACCATTCATTTTATAAATTCTAGAAAAGACTGTTAAAAAATTTAGATCATCATAGCACCAAAACAGCACTGGTGAAGGTTTCTAGTGATATTCATGAAACATATGATACATTACCATTGTCATGATGATGATATTATGGTACATTTAAAATGAAGCCTGATGAATCTAATCAGTTCTTTAGATTACAAGCTCGTCTTAAACACATAGAAATGTGGATGACGCCTACTCTTTCTTTTTAAAACTGAGGTTCTGGTTTTTGGACCTGAGCACCTGTGTGGTCAGCCACTTATTTGGGCCTCCAAAAATAATTTAAGGAACCTCTGTGTTATCTTTGACCAGGTCGTTTTAGCTCTTATAAACAGATGTTACAAAGACGACTTTATTACACCTGTGTAATGTTGCTAAAATTAGTGATGCAGAAAAATGAGTTTGGTAAACAAAAGAAAACTCAAAATAATGGCTGTTTAATCAACAATTATCAATTACCATATATACACAAAATAAAGTCAAGAAAGTTTCCCTTCAAAATTTTCCCCCCAGTGGGGGGTTGACCTATTCAAGGTAGAATTTGCCTCCTTCCTGGTGATAATTCTGCTGTTTCTATCGATGCAGGTCCGGGATTGGTGGATCCCAGCTCAGCAGTTCCTGGAAGAAGACTGGTCGCTGCAGCTGCCAATCATCCCTAGGAAGCTTTCCTCCTCCTCCAGCTGCTGATTGGGCCATGCCTCTCCTGCCAGACCAATCAGGACTAGAGGTGGCCCTATATAGGCTACACACACCTGGAGGCTGTGGGTTAGTGCAGTTCGCCCTGTTAGCCTTCAAATGTGTGTTGCAATGTGACTGTAAGTTAAAAATGGTGGTTTGCTGTTTAGATAGCTTTTACGAGCTTAATGAATTGATTAGTTTTAGACCACTAAGTCCAATGCAATCAGGTAAGTACGGTTGCTATATACGCCAGATAGTCAAAAACTATTTTTTTACCAGATTTTCCCTCTCAAAATTGCCTCTCGACTTATAATCTCTTAAATATTTTTTGTTCCTTCTAAACTGTCTTTATATAAAGCATTGCTTCATATGCATTAATGGAAAAGGAACCACTGAGCTCTATCTAACAAATGCCTAATTAATCTAAGATGTTATGAGATAAAACATATACTCGAAAAACACCCAGCTAATTATTTTTAAGGAGGGTGAAATTATGTGTGCTGTCAGTAATAAAGGATACATGCAATAAACTCAGAGATATTAGGTTAGAGCTTTTTCATGGCTTTTGGGTGGCTCTGCATTCCACTCCAATATAATTACAATAAATTAAACATATGCAAAAATGAAGATCCCCTGCCAACAAGATCTTTTCTTCCTAAATCTTAGGGTTAACAGGAGATTTAGTTGAGCTTGTCCAAGTCCCAAATTAACTGCCGAGGCAATTAAAAGAGCATATTAACCCACGCTTTTTAAACTGTCTTGTTTTCTTTGTCAGCAAGCGTGATTAACAGGCTGAATTGGGTGAGCTGTTATTTTTTGAGCTAGAGCATTTAGCCATGTGATCAATCACACCCTGAAGTTTAGAAATTAACCGTCATCTATCATACGCTAACAACCCAAGGTAAACTGGAGGAACAGACGCCAAAAATATGGGCACAGTCTGTGTGAATTACATATTTTATTAGAAGTTTAAAGACCATAACATAGATACACTATGATGAATAGAAGTGAACAATTTGTTTCTGCGACTGCAGCAGGATGACCACAGATTAAAGCCAACTATTATTTCTCTGAGTCATTTGACTCATTGCACTGAATCATTCTGATAAGTATTAAACTCAGCTACAAAGCAAGAAGAAGAGATCTGGGCAAACTGAATGGTTGGAAACCACCAGAAGCAAGTCACGCATTTTTTCTCTCCTATTCCGTGTGCAATGTTTAATGCATTTCTCTGATGACAGCGTAGGGTGGAGAAAGAGACAAATTATCCCAGCAGAAACACTGAACCTGCTTCTTTATCTGCCTTTCATAAGTTGCCTTCCTGCATAAGCGACTTTCAGATAAACATTTGTTTTCCTGGAAATTATTAAAGTGGCAACATTTGTCCTCATAAAGCTACTTTTACACCTATGTTAGAAGAAGAATATGAAACAAGTGATCGAAAACTGATGAGAAATAAGAGAAGTAGGAATTTTATTCTGTGCATGTGGAGATTTGCATTATTAACACTACTTGGTTATAGTGTTGTAACTTTGTTGTTTGATGTTTAGATCACTGCTGATTTTCTTTTTTGTTGTTTTGAAAAAGTTTATTTTCCTCAGTAAATATAATTCACTCCTGCAGACAGTTTTTTATTTGTTGAAATTGTAGACTAGTTGTTAAAATATGCATTCACTCTAGTGACTGGAATATAAATGTCAGCAATTTAAACACACAAAAAGAGAATTACACACATTTTATGTTACTGATCATCAAGTAGAGATTTAGTGTTAATGGGTGTTTGCTCATCTGTTAAACTAATCCCTGAAAGTTACATTTCTTTGAATTTTTTTAGACTCTAAATGTGTTTATAACAGCTTTTTATGTGTAGGAGGCAATTAATTCTAATGATAGGGATAATTTTGTCTCCACATTTATTTTTATTCGTGTTAGTTTTAATTAGTGACCTACTGATTTAAAAGTGTCTGCAATCTCCTTAAAATTTGAATTCCAGATATTTTAGGCTTTATGTATCCAAAGCACAGCCTATATTTGCATTTAATTGATCGTTGATTCAAAGAGGAAAGAGAAAATTAATCCCTTTTAATATATATTTAATTGGTTATAGACTACATGAATATGATGAAGTAGATATTTTGATGTAATTGGTGTATCACCTAAACGCAGCAGGAGAGCACTTCAGTCACACAGGTGAGATGAAGTGCTCACATATCAATATTTGACACAGTTTCTTTCAACTTATTTTTTGAGTCAATTTTCACACTGTAGTTGAAGGACAGACATTTGCAAATAAATCAAAATGATATTTAAATGACGATGCACTTACACACTAAGGACAGGGTTTGCGACAGAACTAATTTGAAAAACATTTTACTGATTCCTTGTCAGAATTTCCATATTTTGTTCTGGGCAAACAGTAACCTCCAAAAGAAAAACACAATTCTACATTTGAACTAGTACTACAGAGAATGGATTAGAAGTTAGAGTCGGGTGATAGTAACCCACCTCCCAATCAACATATTGAGTCTGGATGGGACATGATCCAGGTCTCTATTACAGGTGCAGCTGAACAGAGTTGCTGCCATAAGGTGGTGAGTGCCCATCATGATGATATAGTCCAAACCTGGTGGTGGATGCCTGAGATGAAGGGATCCATCAGACTGAAGAACGAGTCCTACAGAACTTACAAGTATCAAATGGCAAAGAAGTAGAGGGGTTTCAGATGTGGGAAGAG
This sequence comes from Pachypanchax playfairii, assembly GCA_006937955.1. NCBI lineage: Eukaryota > Metazoa > Chordata > Actinopteri > Cyprinodontiformes > Aplocheilidae > Pachypanchax > Pachypanchax playfairii. Next base: position 690,987 of record SSNP01000217.1, on the reverse strand, counting down.
TTAGATGAGGTTATGGAACAGAACTTGCTGCCAGTCACAACGGGATTCTGTTAAATCGTCTTCCTTTGCCCGAGGTGCTTCACCAACACAGTTTCAAGAGGTGATGGGGTGTTGTTGATCTCAACTGAGAATACAGTGAGGTGGAGGAAGGAATACTTCGATGTCTTCAAGCAGGGAAACCATAAGAGATGGAGTAGAGAAGCACTGCCTTTTATTGTGGAAGCAGAGGCCTACATTTTTTCTCAATCTTTCTGGGCGAGCATACCCACAACCCCACTGTTAGAGCACTGGTTGGGTTTAATTTTCTAATAACTGGCTGACAATCTGTGTGTAGGGTGGTACTTCAGGAGTAGGGTGCTTAGGGAGCCCTGATAAGGTCTAGTTCAGAGATGGAAAACTCCAGGTCTCAAGGGAAGCTATCCTGTATGTTTGAAATATTTACCTGCTTGAACATACCTGATCCAAATCTTCAGGCTGTCAGCAAGTCCTGCAAAAGCCTGTAAATGACCCGATCATCTGCATCAGGTGTGTAGAAGCCGTGTTTCTCACAGCCTGAAGTTGGACACCCCTGGTTTAGTCAATCTTTGTACAACCAGAGTGAGATTTTGGTTTACAGAGTTGAATTTATCTAGAACTACTTTCTGTCACTGACTCTGTTGATAACTTTTATGAACAAAATCTCTAGACAGAAACAAGCAGAAGACGCCTCTCTTTTCTGTCAATAATGGGGTTTTTTGGCCTCAACAAGCAATGACCTCCAGCAGCTACTGAAACGTATTACAGTTGAGTGATGGGATGAAATTAAACTTATCGAGTCTGAGAGTATGGTCCTCAACTGGAAAAGGGCTGATTGCCAACTTCCAGCTGGAAATGAGACACAACCCCAGGTGGAGGAGTTTAAGTATCTGAGACTCCTATTTATAACTGGGGGTAGAATAAAGAAGGATATAGCAAGGCAGATTTGGACAGCTTCTGCAGGGATGTAGATACTGCAGCAGTGTTTCAGACTTAAGGGAGAGCTTAGGTAAAAGGCAAAGCTGTCCATTTACCAATCAATCTATGTTCCAACCCTTACCTATGTTAATGAGCTGTGGGCAATAACTGAAAGAATGAGATTGTGATTCCAAGCTATTGAATTGAGCTTCCTCCACAAAGTGGCTAGAATTACTTGCAAGGAGGTTGGCTTAATATGAGTAATAGAGTTCTGAATATTAACAATTCCTCATCATTAAAGAGCCCGTTCAATTAAAAACGTTTTATCTGAGGTTTGTGTTGAATATTTTAGCTCCACAGGTGTTCTTATCTTCATAGTGGGTGTGAAAACAGGTCAACAACTTCTCTTTCAGTTTTAATCTCTCAAACTACGCAGGTGGCAATAACACCCAAGTTCACCCGAGTGCGAATGGCCTGTATCTGTTTGTTAGTATTCGGCAGCTCCCGCAGTTGCAACCACGCCTAGCATGCTGCTGGCTAAAAGCTGTTAGCATAAGACGTAGCAAATAGGAAGACACGCTGTCTGGTGTTACCATGCACAGCGGGGCAGGAAACAGTATACCTTGCTCTCATAGGCTAGTTTGTTAGCCAATCTGAGTCCAGCAAATTCGAATAATGAATATGAACGAGCTGCTGCTTGAGGCCTGACGGAAGGAGCCGGAACCACCTGAATTTTAATGCAGACAGTTTGAAAGGTCTGTTAATCAGTGCTTCCTGATGTTTTTTAGATATAAAATGTTTTATATTACTGGTTAATACTTAGTCCCGAATTTGTATGAAATGGCCTCTTTAAAAAGATCTTGTAAAGGTGGTTTGGACATCTTGTAAGAATGTTATCTGAATGTCTTCAATGAGACGTGCTTCAGAACATGCATTTCTGCTTGTGTGTGCAGGACACAATGCCTCCAGGGCGTGAAGAAAGAAAGGAAAACACAAAGATGTACATTTGTTTTAATGCACTTAGAAGAAGTGCGTGACTGTCGGAATAATAAACTTTTCCTTTTCGCACTTTTTTAAACTTTTAAATGCTGTTCTGCTGTGCTGTGTATTTATGAATACTTTTACACCACCAGTCAAAAGTTTGGACACACTTTCTCATTCAGCTGAAGTAAAATAAACGTATCCTGCAGACAAGAGCTCAGTATTCGTTATGTATTGAGATATGATGCAGTGCGCTTCTACTTGAGCTTAATATT
>SSNP01000217.1:656298-683798 GCA_006937955.1 Pachypanchax playfairii | reverse complement strand
CAATGTGCTTCAAATGTTTTGAGCCAGCCAGTGTAGGTGAGGAAGAAGAGGTCTGGAATGACAAGGGAGTGGAACAGCAGGTAGTGCAGTGTTTCCATCAGTCATGAGCAGGACAGATGACTCCAGCTGCAGATATTATTACAGATAATGATTCACCTCAAGTGGCCATCATTCTGATATGATTTCTCTTGTTCGCTTCATGTTTTTCTTTCCTCAAGAGTTGGAGGGTTAGAAAAATCTATGTGAGGATAAAGGAAATCTAAGTGAAAGAGATGTTGGGGTTCCTACAGCTACATAAGCTGAAAATGGAAACTTTCTAGACTTTTGTTTATCGGAGGAACATGTTTCAGATTTATTTTTAAACTGTTTTTGATACTACCTCTCACCTATTTGCACACATTTAAATATCACAAAAAAGAAGCTTTCTTAATTGCTTCCATTTGTTTTGGGTATTTCTTAAAGTGCATAATATTTTTATGTGTCAATGGGTTAAAAAATATAGAATTCAAGCCAAAATATTCTATGGGGCCAGTAAAAGCATCTGTTTTTCTAATCGATGTGACTCTTGGGATTTTAAAAGAGGGTTAACAGTTAATCACGAAAATAAATACAATCCTAGAAATTAAGTGCAGCTATTATATAACACAATCCCATGGTTCCTAAACGGTGATGCTGGACATGTTCAGCAGAAATGTTGGCTTGGTCATAAATTTTTATAGATCAATCAACAAGCTAAATAACCATTAAAAATGACTAACTATGAAGTAACATTAAAAAAAACTGTGACATTGTCACACACACACACACACACACACACACACACACACACACACACACACACACAAGTGTGTTTTGGTATCCTTATGGGGACCGTCCATTGACTTCCATTGATTTTAGTAACTAGATTTATACCTAACCCAAACCCTTTTACTAACCTTAACCATTACTGATCTATAACTAACCCTAAGACTAACTAAAACTCTATTCACACCATACCTATAAACCCAACCCCTAACCCTAAAAAGGGGAGTCCCCCTCATGGGGACCAGGTTTCGGTCCCCACAAGAACCCTCGGACCCCAGAAAGATAGTAAAAGTCAGGAAACTGGTCCCCAGGAGGTCAGAAATACAAACCCCCACACACACACACACACACACACACACACACACACAAGTGTGTTTTGGTATCCTTATGGGGACCGTCCATTGACTTCCATTGATTTTAGTAACTAGATTTATACCTAACCCAAACCCTTTTACTAACCTTAACCATTACTGATCTATAACTAACCCTAAGACTAACTAAAACTCTATTCACACCATACCTATAAACCCAACCCCTAACCCTAAAAAGGGGAGTCCCCCTCATGGGGACCAGGTTTCGGTCCCCACAAGAACCCTCGGACCCCAGAAAGATAGTAAAAGTCAGGAAACTGGTCCCCAGGAGGTCAGAAATACAAACCCCCACACACACACACACACACACACACACACACACACACACAAGTGTGTTTTGGTATCCTTATGGGGACCGTCCATTGACTTCCATTGATTTTAGTAACTAGATTTATACCTAACCCAAACCCTTTTACTAACCTTAACCATTACTGATCTATAACTAACCCTAAGACTAACTAAAACTCTATTCACACCATACCTATAAACCCAACCCCTAACCCTAAAAAGGGGAGTCCCCCTCATGGGGACCAGGTTTCGGTCCCCACAAGAACCCTCGGACCCCAGAAAGATAGTAAAAGTCAGGAAACTGGTCCCCAGGAGGTCAGAAATACAAACCCCCACACACACACACACACACACACACACACACACACACACACACACACACAACAATCTCAGTTTTAAATGAAAACTACCTGAACAGGAAGTAGTAAATAACAGTGAATCATTACACCAGAGCAGACTCAAGCAGTGCCACTGACATCTGTTCAGCACAAAAAGTGCAAAGCTAAAAGACAATTTGATGAGTTATATAAAATGTGTTCTGTGGGTTTGTGTGCCAGAACACCCGAAAGCATCATGTGTGCTTTGTAATCTGTCTTAAACCACACCCTTAAACTTAAATAGCATTATTAAACAACCAGGCGTTTTAATGAGAAAACAACTAAAAAAATCTAATAACTAAATTTGGAGCTGATTTCAAACACTGATATACTGTGATTGATAACCCCCTCACTACTGCAGCTTAACTCACTTACATATTTTATATGCAGCATATCTAACTATATATCCCGGACAATGATTGTTTTTAGTTTGGTTACATGCTTCTTGAGTTAGTTTGCACAGCTGATTTCAAAGATGGGACACTATTGGTGAATGGCTGAGAAGCATGTGGTTAATATCCTGGGCATTGATTGGCTCAGATCAGCACATGGTTATGTATGCTGGACCCTAATTGGCTCAGATCAGCACATGGTTATGTATCATGGGCCCTGATTGGCTCAGATCAACATGTTGTTACGTGTCCTGGGCCCTGATTGGCTCAGATCAGCACATGGTTACGTATCCTGGACCCTGATTGGCTCAGATCAACATGTGGTTACGTGTCCTGGGCCCTGATTGGCTCAGATCAGCACATGGTTACGTATCCTGGACCCTGATTGGCTCAGATCAACATGTGGTTACGTATCCTGGGCCCTGATTGGCTCATATCATTACATGGCTATATCATGGGTTCTGACTGGCTCAGTGAAGAAGAGCAGTATTAGAGCAATGTTTGCTTTGCGTTAGCAGCATCTCATCTCACTTGTTTAGCATCATTTACTGTGTAAAGTGATTATAATGGTTTAAAATATATATAAAATAACTATATGAACATGTAGCTTGTACTTCGCAGGTTTTTACCTTCTGGAACACGACTCCCCACAATCACGGTGACATCCCTGTACTTAGTGTAAACATTTTAAGAACTGCATAAACAATACATTTTACAAAAAAGCTTTATTATTTTGTGTTACTTGTGGATGCTCTCAAAGTAAGACAAACTGAAAACTTTGTTTTGATTACTCTGTATTGCTTCTAACAGATATAACTGGCAGATTTTAAGCATGTCATGTTGGGCAGCAGTAACGTTTGGATAAGCCAAGTGGCTGGACTCAGTGTTGTTTATGCAAATAAGGCATATGGACATTTTTACTCCCCTGAGGCTTAATGACTGCAACCACTCTATCTAAATTCCACATAAACATAGAACCGACAAGATGAAAATATTAAAAGGACAAAAACAAAAGAAATTGACTATCAGTGTTTGAGTTTGACCATAAAAAGCTACCATAAGAACTTCAAAAGTCACTGAAAATTTGTTTTTTCTTTCTTGATTGTGGTTTTTGTTTGTTATGTCTTTGTTTTTGTTTTTTTGGGGGGCTGCACTAATTTAACATCTCAGCTTGCAGAATTCATGAGTGAATCTACTTTTGTTAAAGTTCTGCTTCTCCTGCCAAGTCCAACACAGCGGCAGGATAAATGTTGCTATAATCAAATATTGTCATAACACAGCCTGTCTAAAAATCCATGTATGGTTCGTTCTTTGGTTTTTCCATTTCAAAATAAAATCAGAAAAACCAAATAATCAGTTTGTTTTTTTGTTATTTTGCTTTAAAACCAAATTTGAAAAATGAAAAGTAGAGAAAGAAAAAAAGCTTAATTTTTCCCAATTTGCAGGTTAAAACAAAAAATGTTTGTCCCCTTTCGGCGGAACCGGAAATCATAGAGTACTTCCGTGTTACCAAAACTTAAAAGCGTTTGTGTTTAGCAGAGTAACAGAACATTCAGTGTGTAGTTTTAACTGGTTGGATTGTCAGTGGGGAGAAAGAAAACACGCGGTTTAACCCGCTGCGTCCTCCATTAATTTCTGATGCTAGACACCGTTGGACATTATCTCGCCACGGTCACTTACGAAAGAAATACATATTAAGTCAATTATTAATACATTTATGTTAGCGCAGCTGAGCTGACAATTTAATATCGCTCGTTGTATTGCGTTGCCATAGTAACAGGCCTAAAGACTAGCCGTTAGGATAAAGAAACAGTGAAAAAAGTATGTTAACGTATGTCCTGAGTTTCTGTTGTCACGGTTGTTCAGGTATAAAGACTAAGACACTAAAGTGTCTCAATGATAGTTTGTCCAACCTGCTCACGATAATCTAAAGACACACCGATGGCGGCCCCAGTCTATTTTTAGTAACAAAGTGCAGGAAAGTGCTCCACTGATACGTCTGCAGGGTCTGAAAAAAATCTGACTGCCGTCGGGATTTTCTTTTCCTTATTGAGCGAAATTCTTTAAATTACCGGTTTCCTTTTCTAAAAAGTAACAAACGCGTTAAGTTACTAATTAGAGTACTCCCAACACTGGCACCACGCACATGCACTTTGAAAACAGTGAAAACATTTACATGTTTGTGTTATTCAGGGAGAGTTGACGCATCACACATGAAGGGCTCGAGTGTAACTTTTTTGGGAAGTTTTCGCGCTTTAGCCCAGACTAAAACTTACGGGATTTCTGGTGTTGCAACCAGTGGCGGCCGGCCAATAGAGGGCGCTAGGGCGCCGCCCCACCACTTGCCACTCTCCACAAAAAAAAAAAAAAATGCTAATAAAATACTTCAAAATATACGGGTATATATTTCTGATATAAATAGGATAGTATACTAGGATAATAATAATAGGAGAGTATACTCGATCTTTTTCAAGGACATGGTTCGAGAAAAAGGCTTGGCTAACTGGATGTAATGAAGCTAATGCTTTATTCTGCTTTCCCTGCCTCCTTTTTCAAATGGCAGGATCAGACCCAGCTTGGATTCAGACAGGTATGACTGATTTAAAGCACTTTTCAGAAAAAGCAAAGAAGCATGAACAAACTGGGATCCACATGCAAAATGCTATGCGGTTAGCCATGATTGGGAAAACGAATTTGGGAAAAGCTATTTTTTTATGATTATTTTGTGAGCTATAGCCCCCCCTGGATAAAATGACACCAGCCGCCACTGGTTGCAACAAATTAAAACAAATGACGGATTTTGCTTTTTAGGTTAAAAAAAGCTCGTGTAAAAATCCAATGCTGTGGTTTTTGTATTTGTTAAATATTACGTTTTTACTTTTGGCTTTCAAGAACTGAAAAACCAAAAAACTACGGTTTGTTGGTTTTTGTGATTTTATTTTGAAACAGAAAAACCAAAGAACGAACCATACACGGATTATTTGTCTACATGGTTATAGTTTGTTTGGCCTACAAAAAAAAAAAATCCAGTGATCTACATGAGAGAAAGCTACACTGTTTAACAGGAAAAACTAATTATTTTGCATTCATTGGTTAAAAACAAGAAGCCATTTTTAAAACTATTCAATTTGAATTGTTTTCACACAGTGAAGTGAAGGAGACACACTAAACATTTACACTGTCACATGACAGTAAAACTCAGATCATGGAGTAGCTCAGGAGGTAGAGCAGGTCACTAGTTTGAATCCCCACTCTGGGGCTTTACCTTTGTGTCCTTTAGCAAAGCACTTCACCCACACCACCTGCTTGGTGGTGGTCAGAGGTGTAACAGCAGCCTGCCTCAAGGCAGCTGGGGCTACAATATGTAGTTTACCACCAAACGTGTGTGTGTGCGTGTTTGTGCGTGTGAGTGAGTGAGTGAATGACTATTTGTAGAGTGAAAAGCTTTGTGAGTCATCTAACTCAAAAAGCACTATACAAGTACACACTGTTTACCATTTAACACTCTAGTAGTACTACAGGTTTATAAACGACTGAATCCAATCTTTTTGTGTAGAAAATCTCAGTATAACACACAACACGTTTTAATTTCATAAACAAACAGATAGTAAAAACATTTTTTAGTGTTTCAATTACAGGAGGGTAAAGAAAACAGCTGCAGTTTATGTTACCTGGTAGCAGGGAGGGTGCTAACTCGGGTAAAAAACACAGAAGGCTCCACATCAACATGGACCCCCAGAGACAGCTCCCTGTAGTAGCCCTCTACTTTGCCTGCTCCTCCAGAATACTTGAAGTTCAGCACTGCCTCCAAAGTCTGCAAAACACCAAGAGAAGATTATTAAATGAATCCTTCTTTGTTTGACGGTGTGCTCTGAGCTCATCAAGTTATCCATGTCCAGTTTTAGGAGGGAAGGACAGTAGATTCTGGTCACATGCAGTATGTTGCACAACTGGTAAAACTGTAAAGGCTGATCCAAACATTAAAGGGAAATTATAAATATACCACCAGCTTACTGTTGTGCTGTTTAATGAAATAGAGGCAAAGTGATGAAAAACAAACGATTTGGAAATTGTTTTTGCATCCTAGAATGGTATAAGAAGAGGGGGGGGGGGTGGACCTGGCAGGGTTCCCCAGTAATAGGGACAAAATGGACACGAAGAATCACTCAAAGTTATTCAGAGACATCGTTGTACAAGAGACAAGGAACGCAGAGTAAACAGCCATGTGGGCAAATGATGGGAAATTAAAAGTGGCAGTTTATGTTTAGGAGCAGCAGCTGAGTCAGCCGATGGGGCTGAAGCAGAGTAAAAGGAGCATCCAAGGTTCTGCTTTTCTTTTCTTCTACACAGTGCTGATGTAGGCACCGGCTGCACCTTTACAGAACAAATTTAACCTGTTTCCTGATTATATTTGCTCTTTATTCCCTTCATGTAGGAAGTGGGAGCCAAGGTAAAACTCACTCTGAACTCAGTGGGAGGGCAGAGGGCCGATTATAACCCGATGATAGAAACACAACACACTAAAAGAAAAGAAAGACGACAACATAAAAGAGACTTACTGTTACTATAATTCAAGCACTTTCATTCTAGACTTGCACTTAACTCTGACTGCATGGCTTTATGTCACATTCAAGGTAGATAGTTTTCTATTTTACAGGTAGATACTGTTATGTCATCCTACCATTATTTGATACTTCATCATGTTAGTGATCTTTTCATCAGTGCCACATATGAATTATATTTATTAAAAAATGTACTTCACAGCTCAATAATAGATAAATACAATGTCATATGTCAACAAAACACAATGTCATGTATTAATCTGAACTTCCTCTCATGCTGTTTATTTTGCCAAGTATTTTGGCATATCTAGAAATTATTCTTGACACACACATCACATTAACGAAGTATTTCTGTTACATATTCTATAAATGTACTGAGTTGTAGAATAACAAAGATACTGTTGAGTTATTTTTTCTTTGCCTGAACTCAACCAACAGACGCTGGATAAGTATACTTGTCTTGTCTTTTTATTCTATTATCAGTAGGGTTGGGCGGTATGGCAAAATTTTCACATCACGGTTTTTTTCTAAATTATATTGGCTTTATGGTGTTTGAAGATATTTTTTTATATGACTATTACCCACATTATCTTCTAGTAGGTAAAGAATTACTGCATTAGATTGGCTTTAAATAGTCCATTTTACTGTCACATGCACAGAACCATGTTGCACAGCCTCTGCAAAATATGATTACCAATAGGGGGCAGTAATTAAGTTAATTTGTTGGTATTACCGCCGCTGGTTGTTTGGTCCAAGTCCGACTTTTTGAAGCAGAAGAAATTCCAGACTACAGACGTGGCTCCTCTTTTAGGAATATGTTGTTCTGGGTCAGTAATCTGTGCATTGCAGACTGTCCTCCAAAGCAAAACGTACACAGTGGTCGTATGTCCAGTCATCAAATTACGACCAAGGGTGACGTATTTAAAGCGACCTCTGGCGGTGGTTATGCTGACTGCAGTTTCTCGCTGGCAAAATGAGAGAAACATGGCGGCCTTCCCCTCAATTTTCGGCAGAAATTGTTCTATTTCAAAATAGACAGTGGCTTTAGACTTGTTTTGATAACATTTCTAGCGAGAAATATAAACTTTATTTTCATAATATTTGTTTGGTTTATGGAAACGGTACATAGTTTTTTAGTTTCAACGTACATTTTCTCAGGTTTGAGTGGTTACTAGGTTGTTGCTAGGGACGCCGGTGGAACAACGGGCCGGAAGAAAAGAATCAAGCCGCAACCCAGCTCGACCTAACCCTAACCCTAACCCTTTGTTAGCTCATTAAGGGCGGAAAGCAAGTTTTCTGTTGTTCTGTAAAAGTATCTGTTCCCATTTTACCGAAAGGGGGCGCTGAGGGTGGTAAAACCATAGAAAACGCTCCATGGGGTCGTATTCAAGTGCATGGACAAACGTCAACTATGGGCGTATGAGTTGGAGGACGTTCTGGTGCGTTGCTGTTACAGCCCCGCTAGTAGACATTCAAAACTTTATTTTTCATGCGTGGTCTCAGCGTGTAGCACTGAAATTGGTCCCCGCAGGAATAAGTTCCCAATGCCAACGTTCCAGACATTGTCTTGGCTCTTCACCGGTATAGACGTATGTGAAAAATTCATATCATAACTAAAATAAACACCGGTTATCAGTACAAACCGGTATACCGCCCAGCCCTAATTACCAGCTGTTCATCCATATGATTTTTCTATTCAAACTGCTTATAGGAAATGGCTGTACTTGTGTAGCACTTTTCAGGTCAGACAACACAAAGTGTTTCACGCTAAAATTTGTTCTTCGACTGTCTAGCATTCTAGACATCTCCATGTAAAAAGGTAAAGGCTATCAGTGTATCTCCCAGTAGCTTCATGTTCTTATGACCACAGCTGCCTGTATTATTGACAATGATAAGGTTCCTGAGACAATAGCTGACCTCCCAGGACGAGGACACAAGAAGAAACACAATCTCAGCTAGATCAGACAGATAGTATTAAAAGAGCCAACGAAAGTATCTAAAACCATTCAAGTTGAATTCTAATGTCAACATATGTCACTTCTGTTATATTTCAAACCAGAATGGGCTCCACAGAAGAAGAACCAGGAGGTTCTACAACTAAAAGACAAAAATAATACCATGAAGCTTCTGGAAGAACGTCTGCTGGACTGATCAAACAGACCTCTCAGACTCCAGTGGGTCAACACAGAAGGTTCTGGTTGAGCTGGAGGTTTCTTCCTGTTAAAAGGAAGTCATTCTTTTCCACTGTCAACAGTTCGTGCAGGTCAGTATGGAGAGTTTTTGTTTGTTTTTTTTAGGTAGGAAACTTTTTACTATTCAGAATTTCATAACTCTGATTCTGATAACATGTTACAATGACTTTTAATCTGTACTATTGTTATTTACTGAACTTGTTGTTTCTATTTAGCACCTTGCGATAAACTGGTGTTATATAAGGAAACTGAACTGAACTGATCACGCCATCCGTTGCTGTTCGAGTGATAGAAGACTGAAAAGAAGAGAACAGAGTGACACCGTTGCTGAAAGCAAAATCCCCAAAGTTTGAGAGAATATCGTTTGAACTTGAGCCTTTTTACTAGAGACAGTTAGTTTTTTGTTTGTTTGGCTAGTTCTGTTTTTTTTATTTGGAAGGTTGCAAACAAATTTGGGGATATCTATTTTTTCTGTGACACTACATTTCTATTATAGTTCAGTTTTTATGTTATGTTATTATTTACTTTTGACATGAGAGCAGCCACTTCAAAAGAAAACGTGGAACTCACTTTTCTTTTAACCGACAAGTGCTGTGACACATGCAGCTGTGTGAAATTGAGGCTGCCAGTGTGGAACTAAAAGCCTGTACATAATCCTCCTGAGGAGCGGCGATCATCTCAGCATCACTGTCTCACACCAGCAACGTGCCCCACTTGCTGTTTGAGGCGAGCATCAATGCCCGACACCCCCACCTCTCCTTTTCGATTCTTCACCTCTATGCTCTCAGTCCCCCCTGGAACCAGTTTCAATCACACTGAGCTAAAAATAGGACGGGTTGTAATGAGCTGGCACTGCTGCGAATAAGCCAGTGGCAAAAGCTAAACAGGACCTGAAATTGCACCTATATCACATGCACACACACATGCACAGAAACAAACAGATTCAAGCAACACTTCAAACTGCTTTAGCAAACTAAAGACATGCATTAAAACGAAAGCATTACTCAGCTTCTGTAAGTGTGCAGACACTTTTCATATATATAGTATTTACAAAAACTCTACAGTCTTTAATTATGGTCCCTCACATATAAATAAAGTCAGAAAAGACCACGTTACATGTACAGCTTGATTGGGGAAGGGCTTTAATTGAGCACTCAGGTTGTTGGTTTCAGCTAACTTCAACTAGTTTTATACCGAGATCACCGTGTCTGATTAACTCCTTTATTGTTTCCTAAAGATACTCAACAAGACCTTTGCTATAGGTAAACAGGTCCTCAGAATGCCAAAATCTAAACTTCAAGACCTTTTCTGTCTGTGCTGTTTGAACTGTGCACCAATAAGAGGTTTTTTTATGGTTGACTATGAAGTTGGTTGACTATGTTACACCTACTGCAATATGATATACTGAATGATCCAACTCTTCTATAAATCATCATTTTCTTATGTCAGTTGTTTTCATAGATGGTAATACCAAGAAAAATCTAATTTTTTCATGAAAATTTTTTTTTAAAATATTTTATTAACATATTAACATCTTTCCGGACTTTGTGGTTATTTCTTAAGTATTAACCAGTAATATGAAACATTTTATATCTAAAAAACATTAGGAAACACTGATTAACAGACCTTTCAATCTGTCTGCGTGAGGATTTATCAAGCTTCAGCGTCAATTCATTAATATTCATTATCTGAATTTGCTGGACTCTGATTGGCTAACAAACTACCCTATGAGAGCATGGCTTCCTGTTTCCTTCCCCTCTGCGCATGGCAAAAGCGCAAAGTGTCTCTTCAAGTTGATACATGTTTATGCTAACAGCTTTTAGCCAGCAGCATGCTAGGTGTGGTTTCAACTGCGGTAGCTGTTGAATACTAATGAACAAAGGAGTTGTGACGAAACAAATACAGGCTTTTAGAACTCGAGAGTTATCACCACCTTCATAGTTTGAGAGCTAAAAACTGAAAGAGAAGTTGTTAACCTGTTTTCACTCCAAGTATGAAGGTAAGAACACCTGTGGAGCTAAAATATTCAACAGAAGCCTCAGAAAAAACTTTTTTATGGAGTGGCCTCTTTAGAATATTTGATTTTGCACCTTTTTAAAAAACTAACTAAGCAAAAACAAAGTTGAAAATTCTGCTAAAATCTTCATGAAATACATTTTTAAATTAAATAAAGCCTCTGTTTATGGATAATATGTAAATTTCTTAACCAGTAGAAAACTATTTATTTTTAACTTTGGAAATTTGAGTATAAGATGTTTCATCCACATTAAGTATGTTTTTTCATGAAGTGCATGGATCTTAGCCTTTTTTAATCATCAGGAGGTTTTCCATGAAAACAAGGACAGGTGGCTGAATAGTGAACCATCAGAGGGTCACTGTGTACTTTGATGACAAGATGAAATGGAAGTCTGTGGGCCTAATTGTCCGTAAAATGCAACTTGACCCCTGCCTGGGCTGCAGCTGCCTTGTCACAAGGAAGTTAGAAGCCCGCCAGGAGAGCTATTAAATTCCCTGATAGCACTGGGTTCTGCAGAAAATCCTGAGGGTATTTGGATGAGGTTTGTCCATTAGTAGCAATGCTTAGTCTGCATCACTAAGCAAATCAGCTAGTCAGCCCAGGGTTCTAATGTAAGAAGAATCAGTCAGGACACCAGAACCTAGCTACTGAGCTGCTAACTGTCTGAACATAAACACAGCAGAAAATGAAACTCTATAACCAAGTTGAGCTGAATCTGATGGACACAAAATTAACTACACATGTTGGCAAAAGTAGAGATGAATATTATCAGCTATGTATTTATGCAAAGCATCAACCTGTTTTTAGTTGTGTGTTCATGTTCTAGCTGATCAGGAGGGAGTTATTTTTAGTCTGCAGACACATCCGCATTATCATGTCATCACTGCACTTTATATCATTTAATGATTAACGAGAAAAGCTAAAAGGAGGGCTGATAAGCTTGAATATGTTCTTCATCTGCACTACAGGCTAATGACTTCTTAATAACTACAAGACGATGAAGAGGGAGGGTGATGTGAATGAGTGACAGCTGATGGGAGATCAGAGCTGTTCGGTCTGCTATGAGCAGACAGCAGTTCATTTCCTCAGACAGACTGCTTTGTCTGGACAGGTGTGAAAGTTTATTTGAACTATGATGCAGAGTAAAACTAGTGACCTTTGGTCTGTCTGGAAATGTGGGTTTAGTTTGTTTGAAAGTGATACCGTGTGCAGTTCACTTACAGTGGGAAATGTAACCATCTGTTCAACTAAGAGCTAAAGCCTCATTCTCCTGCTCTCAACAGTCTTTTTTGGTTCTGCAGAATTTTTTCATGTACAGCAACTCTCTGGATAACTACTGCCTCACCTGGAACTAATATCAAGCAGCTTCATGCAAGAAATGTTTAAAACACTAAGGTAAAATACAAAAAACTCAAAATCAGCATAAATTTGGCTTTGCTCCCTTGTTTGATTTTGGTGTGATTGAGCTACCTGAAGGAGACGGAATCTTGTTTTCAGAAAAAAAAAGCAGCTGTTGAAACAGTGTGAAGTTGTACATCTAACAAATCATGTGCAAAAACAGTCCATATGTTACTAGATAAAAAATAAGTCATGAGGTGGTGGGTATGTGTCCCCATCAGCAGTCTGTAATTTTATTTATGACAGTCAAAGCGGGTTTCCAGGAACCTAAACTGCTAGACAAAGAGCATCAGGACATCCAGGCCGATACATACAATTCAGTTTCTGCTATGCCAAATAAAAATGACTGCTGTACACAACATCCTTGTATATGTACGGGACTGAGAACCCACAGTTTTGTGAAAAATCAGCTAAAGTTCGTCTCGACTGAAACACTTTAGGCAGACATATTCTTCTAACTTGTATCCATCTGCATTCAAATCTAAGAACAGAGGGACTTTAGGGATATAAATGGCAAGCAGCTTGTAGAAATATTTAAAACTGAAACTCCTTGACTGAACATGAAGGTCATGTCAACCCTACAACATCAGACTTGAGCTGTAATAATGAATGCAGGGTCCATTTATGGCATTTAATGAACATTTAAATCTTCAGTCTGCAAAATGGACATATTTAGACAGTTCACAAGACTTTTGTCTAAAGGATGTGACTGAAACATTAACATGTCACATTTGAATATCTTTACTTATTATTTAATGTAGCAACTTACGTTAAAAACATTACACTGAGATATTCAAACTGTTAAACGACAAAATATTTAGCCCAAAAAACTGCTAAGATAAACAACTATAAAGTATGAAGCCTTATTTTTAATCCATTTTATACAAAAGTTAAAACGCTAAGCCACACGTGTTGCATTAACATTCAAAGACACAATTACAATTTCAAACTAGAAATGTTCCGATATGGGTCCAAGTCCATGAAATGCATATCTCAATGTAATCCTCACTATCCACTCTTTGAACTTATTGGCAGAGAGTTTTGTTCTAGAACTAGAACCAAACTTGATATGTGATGATATGTGTTTTGTTCATTCTTCTGAAAAAATGGTCAGAATTTTGCATAAACAAACCCCTAAAACGTGTGGAAAGTTTTTTCATAAGAAGCTGCAAATGTTGGACCAATAATTTGAAACCTGATGGATTAAGAATGGCATGTCATGTTTCTAGAACCCTATAAAGCTGGATATGCAAAATATTTAGTATAGTTACTCATGAAGGCATTACTTCCTTTATTTGTCATGTGACCAAAAGGGTTAGGGTACAAAAAGAGGTACAAAAAGAGACTGCTCATCACCTCAAGGCTAGGCTTATAATGACAGCAAGTAAACAGAGATGTAAAACCAATAGGGCTTGGGACTACGCTTTGCATTCTGGGAAATTTTAAACGTGGCGGCCATCTTGGCAGTGTAATGAATGTAAACAAACCGTTAAAACATACACTGTTTCCCAATGTCAAGGAACCTTGCCTTGATGCCTTGGTCCCGCACCGGTTGCCTAAGAGATACGTCATTGGGAACCACCAAGGCGCGTTCCAATGTTCATGTGCTACCGAGGCATCTGTACTCGGTTGGCCCGCTGTTTAGCTAACATATCAAGGATACATGGGACGTGCCTTGATGCCTTCCCTCGGTCACAAATTTCCCAGAATACATTGCGGTATTTTCAAAAAATGGTGGTTGAAGAGCCGGCAGCAGCTACTTCAAAGGTGTAAATGTAAGTTAACCGATTGTTGCTATCGGGCTTATATTAAATTTTTTTTTTTTTTAATCCAAGGCAGTTATACGGTTGGTTAGTTGATTTGTAGTTGCAGCTTTGGTGACTAGAAAGTATTAACTCGCTTGGACATTTATTTAATTTTAGTTATATAAACATTTCTAGCTCCATGGCTGAAGGAATGCCGCTATGCTACTTTGCTACTACGATGGGCGGGTCGTAAACAGTGCGCGTGAGCGGGTAGTCGAGGTCACATCAGTTAAGTATGTTCCAGTGTCCTTGTAAGCAAGATGCCTCGTCTACAAAGGCAGTGCCTCGGTAGGCAGTACATCGCGGATAAGAAGCAGAGTTTTTGAGAATGAATGTTAAAACAACATATTAAAATCCCAAAAAGGATGTGAACTGTACAGGGATACCCTAAACAGAGAAGCCAGTGACTAGTATATGGACAAAATCAGCATTATAAATGGTTTGGATCCATATGAAACAGCCAAAAAAGACTGGAGTACCGAGGATGAATTGTTGCTGCTCCTGCTCTGCACAACGGACCTTTTTGCTTTTCTTGTTTGTGGTGTGAGTGTGTACACTTCTAAACAGTTCTGAAGCTACAAGTGTTTGGTGTCGTGCAGTTCATGAATGGATGGATTCAGGAGCTGGAGATCATGAATTCAGCAAACTGTGAGAACACAGTAATCCAGACAAAGGTAAGCTAAGTTCCACCTATTTTAGCAATCTGCTGTTCTAAAAAAATTCCTATATGTGCTTTTAAGAATATGTTTCAACATTGTTCAGATGTTACTTGCGATCCAAGCGAGCCAACTTGACTTTGTTATGTTGGACATTTAGTCTCCGTAGCTCTGTTTCCAAGTAGAAAAATGGTGAAAAGATAGCAAACAAAAATGATAAAAATGAGCTATGATGTGTTGAGCTGTTGCTGCCCACAACACAGCAACAAGTTACCATTTCTGAGTAATAACCAATCGAAATAAAAACAAATAGAAGTCACAAGATGGAGAGAGAGTGCACTGTTGTTCTGGAGAAACAAGCAACAATAACCCTAGTACACTGCCAAGATGGCGGCTGTGTTAGTTGATGATGTCACAATCCCAAACCCTATAAGCAGAGTTGACAGCCACATGTTCCAAAGAAACAAGTTCTACAGATACAAGTTGCAAAGCATGAAAACTGATAAACTGCAGAGCAGTGCATGAGCAGACAAGCGAAACACACACTCATATACTGAGAAAAGCTTGAACAGTAACTTGTAGAATGACAAGCAGGCGTGCTGCATCCTGAAACATGTGGCAGGTCCTGTAAGGTAAGTGGACAGACTCTAGTGCAGTCAGCAGGTGTTCCGTTTGACCTGGTTCAACAGATTTCACACAAGGATTCAAGTCCCAAATGCATGATGAACCCCTCTACGCTCCACTAACCTTCCTAGTCAGTTTGCATACACCAACAAGTCACACAAGATATTGTGTGTGTTCGTGAGTTTACAGAGAGCTAAGCAGTTAAAAATGGTGCTCAGGGGAGAAGAAGGAAAACACAGTGTGTGAACAGGAAACACGTCCTCTCTGCAACATGCACATACAAAACTATGATGCAAATGTATATTCTAATATGCACATTGTGTTTCTATTCATTTAAAATAACATAATGAAGCAACAGTTCTGCAACAATAATTACTCCGGAATAGCGCTATAACTGGTGGCAGCTTGTTGGAGTAGCTCTGTGACTTAGCTAGCATTTTTTTATTCTTTTTGAGTATTTCTTGATGGTTTTTTCTTCTGGAAATATTTTCTAAATACTTTTCTTCTGATTTGGGTGCTGTGCTGATCGAGTTTTTTTTTGCTGGATTTGTCACTTTTTTGCCACTTGTTATGATGCGTAACCATGGCAACAAGAGACTTGTTTACAAGTAAGAGCAGCTAACTGACATTTCTAAGGCTGAAATAATCCTCAAATTGAAAGTCTGGATCCCTGATGAGCTCAAAAGAAGAAGACATGGATGCAGAGCAGGAGCAGAGTGAAGAGAGAGAAAGAGGAAGTTTAAACCTTCACTTCCATCAGTCATATTGACAAATGTGAGATCTCTTTGCTAACAAAATGGATGAACTTGAAACTCTGTTGAAATGCAGCATCATGTGTTTCACTGAGACATGGCTAAAGGGACATATCCTGGACTCCAGTGTGTCTCTGTCTGGCTTTCAAACAATACGGACAGACAGAGATTTGAAGAGGAGCGAAAAAAGAAGAGGAGTTTGTCAGCTGATCACATCTGCAGTTACCTGTTGGGGGCGGAGCATCAGAGTATGTGACACGAGGAGGCTGAACAGATTGATAAGAAGGGCTGGTTCTGTCCTGGAGACTGAACTGGAGTCTCTTGAGTTGATTGTCCAAAGGAGGATGAAGAACATGATGGAAAACCCTCATCATCCTCTTCAGAACACAGTAACTCAACAACAGAGTGTCTTCAGTCAGAAAATTCTTCATAATCCGCTGCAGCACAGACCGTTACAGGAGATCCTTCCTGTCCACACCTAGAACCCTCTACAGGAGAACCTTCCTGTCCACACCTAGAACCCTCTACAGGAGAACCTTCCTGTCCACACCTAGAACCCTCTACAGGAGATCCTTCCTGTCCACACCTAGAACTCTCTACAGGAGATCCTTCCTGTCCACACCTAGAACCCTCTACAGGAGAACCTTCCTGTCCACACCTAGAACCCTCTACAGGAGATCCTTCCTGTCCACACCTAGAACCCTCTACAGGAGATCCTTCCAGTCCACAGCTAGAACCCTCTACAGGAGATCCTTCCTGTCCACAGCTAGAACTCTCTATGGCTCCCTGAAGAATAACTGAGCTACAACAACACTTGAATTTCCCTTCGGGGATTAATAAAGTATTTTTGATTTGATTTGATTTGATTGATAATTACATTATTTGTTTTCTTTATCTTTAAAAAAACTCCAACTAAGCTAGTCTTTCTTTAATAGGCTAGTCTTTGGACTCGAACAACTGAACTATCCTTGCAATGACTTTTGACTTTAAAAGAATATAATTCCAGCTTGTCTTAGAGGTTAATTTAAAATTAATCACACATTGTGATCATTTGTGGGAAGACATTTACAAGCTAATGTATCTTTAATATGTTGAAAAAACTGTGGCTAAAAGTTTACAGACAGATTTTGTTCTCTTCAAATATTCAATTATGGAAACTTTTCTTATCTTTACCTGCTTCCAATATTTTGAATAGGAGACATAGTGTAATGTGAAGAATGATTAAAATATAAAACATAGATTTAAATGCCAAAATGTCGAAGGACGTCCCTCTGAAGAAATCTTACAAGTTATTAAGATATTTTACTAAATATCATCGGGCAACTGAGCTGATCAGGTATGTGTTGAACGATTGCTGCAGCTAATAAAAAGATGTCGTAGAGATCTTGTACTGTTTATTATTAATGTACATTTCACATGAATAGAAATCAGGAGGATGGAAGCATCAGATTTGATGTCTAAAGGGATTTGTTCCTAATGGACCACGTCGTACGGTCAAAAGTGAGAGAGAAACAGCCTGCAGTGCCGCACCACGATGGCACTGCTTTGACTTGAGGTTAGGGACGAGATATACTTTTACTCTCTGTGTGTATATTAGGGATGCACCTATACCGATACTGGTATCGGCCCTCATACCATCTAATGTACTTGTGTCAGTACTGGTATCGGTTAAATGAACCGATACTTAAAATGGGGAAGCGCTGCAATAATTTCACAGAAAATTTTAATTTTCAACTTCTAGATTTTAGTTTTTTTGTCATTTTTATTTATATTTTACTTTTTAATTAATTCGCCATCATTTGTTGTAACAAGCCGAGAAGAAAATATAACCTGTCTTCCAATTCATTGGATTTTTTTGTGTGTGTGTGTGAAGTATCGGCATTGATACTAGGTATCGGCAAGTACTCTGATCCAAATATCAGAATTGTGTGGTGATGAAAAAAGTGGTATTGTTGCATTCCTAGTGTATATATACAATACAAGAAAGATGTAGGTTTCTGTTGCTGTTAGGAAGTGGAGGCTTCCTGCCTGTTGTGACTTTGGTCCAAGAAACCTGACAAAAATGTGCATGTTGACACGCTGCAGGAACTGAAACAGCTTCAAGGTCTGATGACTGTCTGAGCAAATCAAATGGTAATTGGTTGTACTTGTATAGTGTCTTTTCTTTAAAGAGGGCATTTCACACAAATTTCATGACTTTGTGGTTATTTTTGAAGTATTAACCTGTAATATGAAACATTTTATGTCTGAAAACTGTTAAGAAACATGGATTAACAGACCTTTTAATCTGCATGAAGACTCAGCTGGCTTCGGGCTGCAACTCATTAATATTCATTATCCAAATGTGTTCGACTCTGATTGGCTAACAAACTAGCCTATGAGAGAGCAAGGTATACTGTTTCCTGCCCCACTGCACATGGCAACATCTCACGTAGTCTCTTCCTGTTTGCTATGTCTTATGCTAACAGCTTTTAGCCAGCAGCATGCTAGGCGTGGTTTCAACTGCGGGAGCTGATGAATACTAACGAACAAAGGAGTTCATTAACACCAAAACATCTGATACTGAATAACAACCAGATCTGATACTCTGATAACCAGATCAACATCCCAGAAGTTAAACTGACTGATACTCTGATTAAAAAGAGTTAATTTCATTTTTGGGTGAAGTGTAAACAACTGGCTTTGAATCT
Source organism: Pachypanchax playfairii (assembly GCA_006937955.1). Lineage (NCBI taxonomy): Eukaryota > Metazoa > Chordata > Actinopteri > Cyprinodontiformes > Aplocheilidae > Pachypanchax > Pachypanchax playfairii. Next base: position 664,870 of record SSNP01000217.1, on the reverse strand, counting down.
GCACCTGTTAATTAAAAATGAATTTTTGCTTTTGTATTCTGCTTTCAGAGAGCTTTTGTTATGAAATGGCACTACCCACAAAACTGAATTGAATCGAACTGAAAAGTGGAAACAAGATAAAATTATATTCTTTTATCCAAAAGCAGCAGCTGAATCATTAACAAACATCTAAAAATCAATCAATACTTGAAGTGGAACACACAGATAGCTCAACCAATGAACCTGAACAAGGTAAAAGGGGAGAAAGTAAGAAAACGTGAGCTAATACAAAGAAAATAATTAGTTTTTTTGGCTGGAATTTCATACTTGTGCAGACAGCTGTGGCAGTTATAAATATCTGTAGAAATATATGTATGTGTGAAAAGAGCTGAACTGCCACCATCAGGGTTGAAGCTAAAAATAGCAGGCAGGCAGGCAGCTGACTCTGCCTCTACTGGATCTGATTAGCTCTGAAGAAGCTCTGCCCATCCTCCCCCAGTAACACCCCCCACCAGCACCATCAGCTACAATCATCCAACAGGCTGCACACATGTGATGTGTGTGTGTGTGTGTGTGGCAACAAGATGCAGTCTGGGAACATGGTCCTTTTCCACTGCACACACCCGCAGACACACCTTTCATTGTTAGGAAAATGCTTAAAAAGCCTTTTCTGAAGTGGAACTTCATTTTTCTTCTTGCCTGTGTGTTTGTGATTAATACCCTGGTGATCTCAAACTGTAGTTTAAATTATGACACTGCAACTTTAATAAACCCAGCCAACATAATAAACTAAATAAATGCTCTCTGAAGCAGTTTGCAGAGTGATTGTATTTTTAAAATTGATTTCATCAAAGAAAAAAAAGCATCTGACTGTTGATCTTTTAATGGATGACGAATGAAACAAATTAATGCCACACTTGTTCTGGACTCTGTGAGCTTATTGTAGAATCTGTGGATGCTTTTTCATAATACAGCATCACTTCTCAGGCAACGCAGTTTAAATGATATATTCTTGACATTATGCAATAGACCTTTCGCTGACTCCGCCCCCAAAATGGCCATTGACCAATCACACAACCGTTACTATGTGAGCAGGTCCGACAAACATTAACTCCAAACAAGATGGTGAAGCGGTGCGCCCACATCTACTAACTAGATGTAAGGGGGAGCTCGGTACTGAGGGGCGTCCCGAGAGGTGGTGCGGTCCACCTGCAGATTAGCGTGAGCCGGCTTGGGATTGCCGACTGGTGGGGGCGGCGCAGGGGCCGAGGTCTGGAGGTGCTGGCAGCTGGGAGTTCTTACCAGCTGCTAAGAGGTTGGCTGCGAGCGGACGGACGCCACTCAGCAGAGCTGATGTGGAGAGAGAAAGGAGATCAAGGCTGGTTCAATTTGGAGGATGTCGCAAAGGTTTAGCTCCAGAAAAGGTCACTGACATGCATGGAATACCTCTTACAGTCATGATAATCTGTCGCGCTGGTCGTTTTTGTCGGACGTAGCAACAGTAACTAAGGGAGGAGGGACTCGTCGAAAGGTCAATCATAGAGTAGGTATAGACATTTTGAACTGTAGGATTTTTATGAGGGTAGATTTAATTTCTGGACAATGTTTCTAGATTATGTAAGACAAATTGCACTTAATGTCTTCTCCTAATGTGTTCATCCTTTTCTTGTTGCTGTTTAAGAATACATTCTTTATGTTGTGATTAGGATTATACTTGTTGACCTGTCCAGGCGTAACCCATCCAATGCTGCACCAGCACCACCTCTTCCAGGTTTAACCTTGTTCTCTCCCCTCTTTCCATCACTTTTTAAAAATTGGCTACTACTGGTTTGCTAAGTTTGTATACAAATGCTAATTCTGGCCATCCATGTTCTCTGTGTATCATGACAAATCCTGATAATAAGTTTAGTTAATGGTTTCAGAAGGTTCCTACAACCACTGGTCCATCAGTTCACAATACATGATAAATGGTAAATGGCATGTACTTGTATAGCGCTTTACTCAGGTCCTACGACCCCCAAAGCGCTTCACACCACAGTTTTTTGTCATTCACCCATTCACACCCATTTGTCATTCACCCATTCACACCCACACTCACACGTTTGGTGATGATGGACTACACACATGTTGGTAGCCACAGCTGTCCTGGGACACACACTGACAGAGGCAAGGCTGCCAGACACTGGCGCCACCGGACCCTCCGGCCACCAAACAGGCAAGGTGGGTTAAGTGTCTTGCCCAAGGACACAACGGCCAGGCAATCTCTGGGCAGAGCAGGGATTCGAACCAGCGACCTTCCAGTTACCAGACGACCCGCTCTACCACCTGAGCCACGGCCGCCCCATCCAGTTCAAACAGATGAAACATTAAGTTTTGTCTACCTAAAACTTTACGCCCAATTTTCACACAAAGAGCCATGAACTGTGAGAAGGTCTAACTGACAGACAGAACCCCCACGGCCTCTGGGCCTGAACATATAAAACCCCACGATACTCATCAGCACTCTCAAGCTTTCAGTCTCTTCCCTCTTATAGTCTTAGTTTTGCTCTTTGCTTGTAAAATCTGTTTTTGCTTCCCACTGATCATTTGAGAGAAACTCAGACGGACTTTCTCACTCTGCAGGTATCAATGATACCTTAACCCTATAATGCCCCTTGTATCATATTTGCTACATAGTTTTGATCATTTCTAACATGGTTGCTCCCAGTAAATGATCCATTTGCCTTTTTTTTTCAGGTTAAATCATCATTATTATATGGATGAATGCATTATTATTAACTCATTTTTTATATTACAATTAAACCGTAAAGACGGCCAATGTAATAAATGTGATACAAAAAATCTATTATAAATAACATGATGCAGCAAAAAAATGTTTGTAAAATTTGTTCTAAGGCTTCGTAAATATCCCACTTCCAAATAATAAGAATTTTCTGGCTATTTTTTAATAAGTTGGGTCTTACATGGTTAATCATCAATCGAGTTTTTAATTTCAGACCCAAAGAGGGAACATCTCATCTTGAGTTTCTTTTCAACCACAAAGTTTGTTGGTATTTTTGCACCGTGTCTTTTTAGCCTTTGCCGTGAACATATGCAAACTTTTTCTCTTTGTTGGAGTAACTTTGTTTTAAAAGTCTGAGCCCGTGTCAACCAGTGATAATACAGTTTCACTCATTTTCAGGAAAGTCGTTTTTATTTTTTGGAACTTTTTCTGGTTCTAAAGACATCAGAATGCAATGACCATTTTCAGGAAGACTGGTGATTTAATTAATGTTTTGGAAATTCAAAACTGTTAACCACAACAGTTTACAGCCCATCCAGCGAGTGGCAGTGATCCAAAACGAAATCAGACAAACATGCCCATGTGAGCTAGCATTAAAGATTTCATTTGCAGGAAGATTCATCTGGATTCATCTTCCCAAGAACTTTGGAAGCTCATATGGTCTCACCAGCTCCGCTGGACATTTTAAGCTATTTGCTATAGTTATGGAATCGTGTCCATTCTCTGATCCTGAACAAGCAAAAGAGCAATAATTGTGATTTTCATTACATTTTCCTAATTTAACACATTTTTTTATTCCTTCTCTCCTCCTGCTTGCTTTTAATTGTGTTTCTTTGTTTATGTAAATCAATATTTATATAATTTTGACATAAAATAATTTGAAATAATTCTTCTAACTTTTTTTATGACCCGTTTTATTCTGTAAATATGTGGAAAAAAAACCCAGAAAGTACTGTTGTCATTCAATTTCCTCTGTGTTATCAAGAATTTTAATGAACCTCAGATTTCAAATAAAAAGGCATAAACTTGCATTATTTATTACTAACATGCCATTTCTATATTAATGCTTAAAACATATTCTTTCATTTCTACAACTAAGAAATCGCCTCTTATTACCAAGAAACCGATGCAGTTAAATCTTAATAATACCGGATACATTTGGCTGAGTTAAGAGATGCAATTCATCGGGAGAATTGTGTATTCCAAGAGCACAGACGCTGGCAGAGGAAAAGCTAGAAAAAGCCTCATTTTTCTCAGGCTGTTTGCCTCTGAGGAACACAAACATCTATATTTTGACAGAGATCTCTACATTGTAAAACAGGGTTTAGGAAGGAAAAGTGAAATTACACCAGAAGCAGCTTCACAATCCTCATGGCATTTGAACTTTTCAAGTCCAGGACTACAAACTAGTCAGTGTTACAATAAGCTGGTCAATCACAGAAGTTGGGTATTCTCTACTTTTTACTTATTCCCCATAACTTGAATTCTAGGAAAACTGAGATGTTCAAAGCTCTATAAAATAATCCAGCTGCTTTTCCTCTGGGCTTGTTACTCTCATGAGATCTACCAAAGCAAAGATCTGAGGATGTAGCAAAGGTTCTAAAACAAGAATCAGACCACAGCGGACACATGAAATAATGTGTCTTTTACTGAGGACAGGCAGGTGGACGGTGACACATGGATGGATGGATGGATGGATGGATGGATGGATGGATGGATGGATGGAGTGAGTGAGTGAGTGATGGATGGAGTGAGTGATGGATGGAGTGAGTGAGTGATGGAGTGAGTGAGTGATGGAGTGAGTGAGTGAGTGAGTGAGTGAGTGAGTGAGTGAGTGAGTGAGTGATGGATGGAGTGAGTGAGTGATGGATGGAGTGAGTGAGTGATGGATGGAGTGAGTGATGGAGTGAGTGAGTGAGTGAGTGAGTGAGTGAGTGAGTGAGTGAGTGATGGAGTGAGTGAGTGATGGATGGGGATGGAGTGAGTGAGTGATGGATGGGGATGGAGTGAGTGAGTGAGTGAGTGAGTGAGTGAGTGAGTGAGTGAGTGATGGATGGGATGGAGTGAGTGAGTGAGTGAGTGAGTGATGGATGGGGATGGAGTGAGTGAGTGAGTGAGTGATGGATGGGGATGGAGTGAGTGAGTGAGTGAGTGAGTGAGTGATGGATGGGGATGGAGTGAGTGAGTGAGTGAGTGAGTGAGTGAGTGAGTGAGTGAGTGAGTGAGTGAGTGATGGATGGGGATGGAGTGAGTGAGTGATGGATGGGGATGGAGTGAGTGAGTGAGTGAGTGAGTGATGGATGGGGATGGAGTGAGTGAGTGAGTGAGTGAGTGAGTGAGTGATGGGGATGGAGTGAGTGAGTGAGTGAGTGAGTGAGTGATGGATGGGGATGGAGTGAGTGAGTGAGTGAGTGAGTGAGTGAGTGAGTGAGTGAGTGAGTGAGTGAGTGATGGATGGGGATGGAGTGAGTGAGTAAGTGAGTGAGTGAGTGAGTGCGTGAGTGAGTGAGTGAGTGATGGAGGGGGAGGGAGTGAGTGAGTGATGGATGGGGATGGAGTGAGTGAGTGAGTGATGGATGGGGAGGGAGTGAGTGAGTGAGTGAGTGAGTGAGTGAGTGAGTGAGTGATGGAGTGGGGATGGAGTGAGTGAGTGAGTGAGTGAGTGATGGATGGGGATGGAGTGAGTGAGTGAGTGAGTGAGTGAGTGAGTGATGGATGGGGAGGGAGTGAGTGAGTGAGTGAGTGATGGATGGGGATGGAGTGAGTGAGTGAGTGAGTGAGTGAGTGAGTGATGGATGGGGATGGAGTGAGTGAGTGAGTGAGTGATGGAGGGGGAGGGAGTGAGTGAGTGAGTGATGGATGGGGATGGAGTGAGTGAGTGATGGATGGATGGGGATGGAGTGAGTGAGTGAGTGAGTGATGGATGGGGATGGAGTGAGTGAGTGAGTGAGTGAGTGAGTGAGTGAGTGATGGATGGGGATGGAGTGAGTGAGTGAGTGAGTGAGTGAGAGAGTGATGGATGGGGATGGAGTGAGTGAGTGATGGATGGGGGTGGAGTGAGTGAGTGAGTGAGTGAGTGATGGATGGGGATGGAGTGAGTGAGTGAATGAGTGATGGATGGGGATGGAGTGAGTGAGTGAGTGAGTGAGTGAGTGATGGATGGAGTGAGAGATGGAGTGAGTGAGTGAGTGAGTGAGTGAGAGAGGGAGTGAGTGAGTGAGTGAGTGAGTGATGGATGGGGATGGAGTGAGTGAGTGAGTGAGTGAGTGAGTGAGTGATGGATGGGGATGGAGTGAGTGAGTGAGTGAGTGAGTGAGTGAGTGAGTGAGTGAGTGATGGATGGGGATGGAGTGAGTGAGTGAGTGAGTGATGGATGGGGAGTGAGTGAGTGAGTGAGTGAGTGAGTGAGGGATTGATGGGGATGGAGTGAGTGAGTGAGGGATGGATGGGGATGGAGTGAGTGAGTGAGTGATGGATGGAGTGAGTGAGTGAGTGATGGATGGAGGGAGTGAGTGAGTGAGGGATGGAGGGATGAGTGAGTGATGGATGGAGTGAGTGAGGGATGGAGTGAGTGAGGGATGGAGTGAGTGAGTGAGTGAGTGAGTGAGTGAGTGAGTGAGTGAGTGAGTGAGTGATGGATGGGGATGGAGTGAGTGAGTGATGAGTGATGGATGGGGATGGAGTGAGTGAGTGATGGAGTGAGTGAGTGAGTGAGTGAGTGAGTGAGTGAGTGAGTGAGTGAGTGAGTGAGTGAGTGAGTGATGGATGGAGTAAGAGATGGATGGAGTGAGTGAGTGAGTGAGTGAGTGAGTGATGGATGGGGATGGAGTGAGTGAGTGAGTGAGTGAGTGAGTGATGGAGGGAGAGAGAGTGATGGATGGAGTGAGTGAGTGATGGATGGAGTGAGTGAGTGATGGATGGAGTGAGTGAGTGAGTGATGGAGTGAGTGATGGAGTGAGTGATGGAGTGAGTGATGGAGTGAGTGAGTGAGTGAGTGAGTGAGTGATGGAGTGAGTGAGTGAGTGAGTGATGGAGTGAGTGAGTGAGGAGTGAGTGAGTGAGTGAGTGAGTGAATGAGTGATGGATGGGGATGAGTGAGTGAGTGAGTGAGTGATGGATGGGGATGGAGTGAGTGAGTGAGTGAGTGAGTGATGGATGGGGATGGAGTGAGTGAGTGAGTGAGTGATGGATGGGGATGGAGTGAGTGAGTGAGTGAGTGAGTGAGTGAGTGAGTGAGTGAGTGAGTGAGTGAGTGAGGTGAGTGAGTGAGTGAGTGATGGGTGAGTGATGGATGGAGTGAGAGATGGAGTGAGTGAGTGATGGATGGAGTGAGAGATGGAGTGAGTGAGTGAGTGAGTGATGGATGGAGTAAGAGATGGATGGAGTGAGTGAGTGAGTGAGTGAGTGAGTGATGGATGGGGATGGAGTGAGTGAGTGATGGATGGATGGGGATGGAGTGAGTGAGTGATGGATGGATGGGGATGGATGGAGTGAGTGAGTGAGTGATGGATGGAGTGAGTGATGGATGGAGTGAGTGAGTGATGGATGGAGTGAGTGATGGATGGAGTGAGAGAGTGAGTGATGGATGGAGTGAGTGAGTGAGTGATGGATGGAGTGAGTGAGTGAGTGAGTGATGGATGGAGTGAGTGAGTGATGGATGGAGTGAGTGAGTGATGGATGGGGTGAGTGAGTGATGGATGGAGTGAGTGAGTGAGTGATGGAGTGAGTGATGGAGTGAGTGAGTGATGGAGTGAGTGAGTGATGGAGTGAGTGAGTGAGTGAGGGATGGAGTGAGTGAGGGATGGAGTGAGTGAGGGATGGAGTGAGTGATGGATGGAGTGAGTGAGTGAGTGATGGATGGAGTGAGTGAGTGAGTGATGGATGGAGTGAGTGAGTGAGTGATGGATGGAGTGAGTGAGTGAGTGAGTGATGGATGGAGTGAGTGATGGATGGAGTGAGTGAGTGATGGAGTGAGTGAGTGATGGAGTGAGTGAGTGAGTGAGTGAGTGAGTGAGTGAGTGAGTGAGTGATGGATGGGGATGGAGTGAGTGAGTGAATGAGTGATGGATGGGGATGGAGTGAGTGAGTGAGTGAGTGATGGATGGGGATGGAGTGAGTGAGTGAGTGAGTGAGTGAGTGAGTGAGGGAGTGAGTGAGTGAGTGAGTGAGTGAGTGAGTGAGTGATGGATGGGGATGGAGTGAGTGAGTGAGTGAGTGATGGATGGGGATGGAGTGAGTGAGTGAGTGAGTGAGTGAGTGAGTGAGTGATGGATGGGGAGGGAGTGAGTGAGTGAGTGAGTGAGTGAGTGAGTGAGTGAGTGAGTGAGTGAGGGATGGGGAGGGAGTGAGTGAGTGATGGATGGGGAGGGAGTGAGTGAGTGAGTGAGTGAGTGAGTGAGTGAGTGAGAGAGTGAGGGAGTGAGTGAGTGAGTGAGTGAGTGAGGGATGGGGATGGAGTGAGTGAGTAAGTGAGTGAGTGAGTGAGTGAGTGAGTGAGTGAGTGAGTGATGGATGGGGATGGAGTGAGTGAGTGAATGAGTGAGTGATGGATGGGGATGGAGTGAGTGAGTGAGTGAGTGAGTGAGGGGTGGGTGAGTGAGAGAGTGAGTGAGAGAGGGAGTGAGTGAGTGAGTGAGTGATGGATGGGGATGGAGTGAGTGAGTGAGTGAGTGAGTGAGTGATGGAGGGGGAGGGAGTGAGTGAGTGAGTGAGTGATGGTGTGAGTGAGTGAGTGAGTGATGGAGTGAGTGAGTGAGTGAGTGAGTGAGTGAGTGAGTGAGTGAGTGAGTGAGTGAGTGAGCGAGTGAGTGA
>SSNP01000217.1:548729-656247 GCA_006937955.1 Pachypanchax playfairii | reverse complement strand
GGAGTGAGTGAGTGAGTGATGGATGGGGAGGGAGTGAGTGAGTGAGTGAGTGAGTGATGGATGGGGATGGAGTGAGTGAGTGAGTGAGTGAGTGATGGATGGGGATGGAGTGAGTGAGTGAGTGAGTGATGGATGGGGATGGAGTTAGTGAGTGAGTGAGTGAGTGAGTGAGTGAGTGAGTGAGTGAGTGAGTGAGTGAGTGAGTGATGGATGGGGATGGAGTGAGTGAGTGAGTGAGTGAGTGATGGATGGGGATGGAGTGAGTGAGTGAGTGAGTGAGTGAGTGAGGGGGAGAGTGAGTGAGTGAGTGAGTGAGTGAGTGCGGGAGGGGGAGGGAGAGAGGGAGTGAGTGAGTGAGTGAGTGAGTGAGTGAGTGATGGATGGATGGGGATGGAGTGAGTGAGTGAGTGATGGATGGGGATGGAGTGAGTGAGTGAGTGAGTGAGTGAGTGAGTGAGTGATGGATGGGGATGGAGTGAGTGAGTAAGTGAGTGAGTGAGTGAGTGAGTGAGTGAGTGAGTGAGTGAGTGAGTGATGGATGGGGATGGAGTGAGTGAGTGAGTGAGTGATGGATGGGGATGGAGTGAGTGAGTGAGTGAGTGAGTGAGTGAGTGAGTGAGTGAGTGAGTGAGTGAGTGAGTGATGGAGGGGATGGAGTGAGTGAGTGAGTGAGTGAGTGATGGATGGGGATGGAGTGAGTGAGTGAATGAGTGATGGATGGGGATGGAGTGAGTGAGTGAGTGAGTGAGTGAGTGAGTGAGGGAGGGGGAGGGAGGGAGTGAGTGAGTGAGTGAGTGAGTGAGTGATGGAGGGGGATGGAGTGAGTGAGTGAGTGAGTGAGGGATGGATGGGGATGGAGTGAGTGAGTGAGTGATGGAGGGGGAGGGAGTGAGTGAGTGAGTGATGGATGGGGATGGAGTGAGGGAGTGAGTGAGTGAGTGAGTGAGTGATGGATGGGGATGGAGTGAGTGAGTGAGTGAGTGATGGATGGGGATGGAGTGAGTGAGTGAGTGAGTGAGTGAGTGAGTGATGGATGGGGATGGAGTGAGTGAGTGAGTGAGTGAGTGATGGATGGGGATGGAGTGAGTGAGTGAGTGAGTGAGTGAGTGAGTGAGTGAGTGATGGATGGAGTGAGTGAGTGAGTGAGTGATGGATGGAGTGAGTGAGTGATGGATGGAGTGAGTGAGTGATGGATGGAGTGAGTGAGTGAGTGATGGAGTGAGTGATGGAGTGAGTGATGGAGTGAGTGATGGAGTGAGTGAGTGAGTGAGTGAGTGAGTGAGTGAGTGAGTGATGGAGTGAGTGAGTGAGTGAGTGAGTGAGTGAGTGATGGATGGAGTGAGAGATGGAGTGAGTGAGTGATGGATGGAGTGAGAGATGGAGTGAGTGAGTGAGTGAGTGAGTGAGTGAGTGAGTGAGTGAGTGAGTGATGGGGATGGAGTGAGTGAGTGAGTGAGTGAGTGAGTGAGTGAGTGAGTGAGTGAGTGAGTGAGTGATGGATGGGGATGGAGTGAGTGAGTGAGTGATGGATGGGGAGGGAGTGAGTGAGTGAGTGAGTGAGTGAGTGAGTGAGTGAGTGATGGATGGGGATGGAGTGAGTGAGTGAGTGAGTGAGTGAGTGAGTGAGTGAGTGAGTGAGTGAGTGAGTGAGTGAGTGAGTGATGGAGGGGGAGGGAGTGAGTGAGTGAGTGAGTGAGTGAGTGAGTGATGGATGGGGATGGAGTGAGTAATTGATGGATGTGGATGGAGTGAGTGAGTGAGTGAGTGAGTGAGTGAGTGAGTGAGTGAGTGAGTGAGTGAGTGAGTGAGCGAGCGAGTGTGCGGACGGACGGACGGACGAACAGACAGCCAGGTCTTCTACACCTGCAACTCATCCATTCTGACAGCATCCATATTTCTCTAAGCCCGCTGGCAGTAGCTGCTTGTGGGAGGACCAAAAACCAGGTGCTCAGATTGAGCAATGAAAGGTCAGAGAGATAAATGTGTTGACTCCTCCTGTGCAGATTACAGATCTGTCAGGATTGATTGCACTAACTCAGAGTCTTGCAAATATACATACCAAGAAAAGCAAGTAGTAAATAACACAGTTACATTTACTGAACAAGGAGAATAAACTGGTTGTAGAACGAAACATGTGGCTGACCAAACGCTTGGGTTTAAGTGGCAAAAAAATGGATCGACACTTGATTGGTCAACCTAAAATTAAGTAATGCAGGAAACACTGTGCTGCAGTGCCAGGTTGTTTGGCTTGAAGGTTCTCAATTTCCTATGCATCTGTGCACATAGTGTCTGAGCCAAAACTACAAATCACAATTCTCTCTCACTTCAACACACACTAACACAGTCAAGAATTTTAAAACACATATAGATGTTTTTAACACGTGTATAAATACAAACACTGGCAGAGATATTGGAATGTTTTGTTAAAGTAAGACCAGCTTTGTTAAAAGAAACTCTTGTAGGATGTTAACTGACAGAGATTCAGCTTTCCAAAAACAACTGTGTCCCTTTACAAACAGAATGACACGCCATTAACACACGGACTGAGTTCCATCATGTGCTCAAGCTCAAGCGACACAATGAGGAGTTCATCATTACTGGCTGGCTGCATGTGGAAATATTCACACAGTAGACTCGTTAATCCACTGAAGGCTAAAGGATTGACTATATATTCGTACTGAAAATATATAAATATAAAGTCAGTCCATTTGAATATATTTTTATATATCTACCACAGTTCAGGCTTTATTGTTAAATCAGTTATAAAATTCGTGAATTCAGATTTATTTAATGAGCGTAACAGTTTGATGTTTTTCGTGTTGTTAACATGTTCTTGTGGCATTTTTCTGATGCTAGAGGACGCATCCTTAAGAAAACTAAGCTCAAATTTGCTTTTCTGACTGTTTCTGCGGGCAAATAGCAGTGAATCAGTAGCAGACGCAAAAATGCAATTTAAAAAAGGAACTGTTTGTGACATAGAAAATCCACTGGGCGGGCCAAAAAACTTCTTCTCCACAAGCTGTAAGCTAAGAGATAGAGCTAGCATAAAGAGAGGTCTCAGCGACGGGGAGGGGCGGGGGGGATCCTCCACGTCAACAATTCTGCCCACAACACAGACGCAAATTGCTAATGAGCTACTGCCGCTATGCAGAAACTACTTCCTGGAAAACAGGTTTTGTGATTTTGAGTAAAAAGTCCATAATCACAATTTAAAGACCACTAAGATGTTTTAAAATAGCTCAAAAGGTGATCGGAGTGGGTCTTTAAGTAACAGTAGCTACGTTTACATGCGCCAAATTTCCCCAATCTGATTAAAATCTTGGTCGATCTGAATTCCCAAATCCCTGTTTACATGGACACTAACTGAAATGATCTGATCATGTCATGAGTACACATGCACCAAGCACTCAATCAGGTTAAATGAGTTGAGCATGCGCACAGCGAGTTGTCTTTCCGGGGGAAGAAAAAAAAAGTAAACAAACTCTGTCCTTTCTGCACGTCTTTCCCGCCCCATCGTGTGCTCGATCTGACTCACGTTATCCCCAATATGGACCTTCTGCAGGTGATTACCTTTATGTTTGGGTTTTTACTGGTCGCATTAACCAAGCTAGAGGCTGAATACATATTGCTACTGCTCCTCCACCACAGGAGAGGAGAGCAGGATGACAGGATGGCTGCACCAGCAGACCACTTCTGTTTACTTCCCGCTATGTTTTCTACTTGGGTCTGCGAAAGCAGAAAGACGTCACGCTGAAGTTGTACGCATGCGCAAAGGGCTCTTTTCACCCTTTCTTTCTGAATGGGTGTATACATGCACGTCTATCTGAATGAAGATCGGACAAAACCACCCCTCTCGATCGGAAGTAAATTTCTTTCGGATCAGGCTGCATCGGATCAAAACAATCTGATTGACATGTTTACATGACGTCTTTTTTATCCGATTGGGCGTTTATTCCAATTAAATGTGCCCATGTAAACGTAGCTACTGATAACCTAAAACAGATAAAATCATTACTGGCAATCACGACTCAGGCCACAAAACATTTGTGCCATTCCTCAACAAAATATACCCAAAATTCTTGAACAACAATCACTTTGTGAACAGAATCTAGGAGTACATCCCATTATGCACATTTCCCTTGCATGGAAGTCATTCTTCTGGATACAGACCACAACTCGGTAAAAATAAACATCTTAAGATTTTTCAATTTCTTTATTGTTATTTTGGTGAATGTTCATAAAACACTGGAGAAGAATACCTCCATCTGTGTATTTACTTAGCAAAAGATCGCAGTCTACTGCCCTCTCCCCCAGACCAGGATATAGAATGTAGAACTATATTGGAGTTAGTGTTGCATAGCTCTATGTTCTTTACGTATATAGCAGTAAAGATTTCTATCAAATGGAAATATCTTATATAACTGTGAGGCATTTTTGAATGTATTTTGAAAAATGTTACATCCTTTTACCCACGACGTGGACGTGCGTTCAGTGCATGCATTGTGAAGGTGAAGCTTCAGGAAAAAAATGGTCTCACAAAGAAATAAATCATTGTGATGTCTATAGACTGTCCAACAGTAGATATGAAAATAAAAAAGTAGATGCTTGCCCTTTTAAGACCAGCTGCAGGGCAAATTTTTAAGTCAAACAAAGCTTTTATACCTCGTTCTGCTCTGAAACTCTGCACTGTCAACTCTGCCTCAAGTAAGTCTAACAACTCATTAAAATGTCTGGCTAGCTTTAGAAAAAAGGCTACCAGCATAGGTAGTGGATATCTAACAGGTTTTGTAATACATTCACAATGAAATGGATTAAGTGCTTTTCTGAGCAGTGTTGCATGAAGAATATTTGCAAGCACAGTAGGATAATCCAAACTTAATTCCAGTGTGTTACAGAGAAGAAGATTTATGAAAAAGAGACACTATTTATCATTTATTGGTTGTTTAATTTTGCATTTGTATAAGAAGTAGTCCAAACAATTGTATTTTATGTACAAGCTCACGACTTTCCGTAATGTGGATTTGCTTCAACATAAAGATAACAGATAAAACTATGTACATGAAACCATGTAAATAATTCTAGAAATAATTTCCTGAAGACATGATGCCCGCCACTTGGTGCACCATATCCAACATGACTATTGCTTAGCAGGGAGGCATTTTAAGTTGTAACTGTTCTTTCTTAAAAGCTGTCTCAGTTTGTCTTCTTTTAATCTATTTTTCAGAATCCTGTTTAACTCTGTAGAAGTTTCCTGTTTTCACTTATGATAAATCACAGAGAATCAGCAATTTCCGTGGCTGTAAAAGTTACCACAATGAAGTGAATCACCACTTCAGGGGGTTTGGCTGTTGTGCAAGAGAACACTCAGCAACTTTATATTCCTCAGCTGTAAGTCTTCAGGAAAATGGTGTCCCTCCTGACCTGCTCATCCAGTGAATTCTCCACTCATTTCTGAGCTGATGTTGAACTCTGTGTGCTGATTCAAAGAGCAGAGTACCTCTTGAACCAATGTGAGATACCATCCAAAAAGCATGGCACCCTTTCCACTGGCATATACAGTGGGGCAAAAAAGTATTTAGTCAGCCACCAATTGTGTAAGTTCTCCCACTTAAAAAGATCAGAGAGGCCTGTAATTTTCATCATAGGTATACCTCAACTATGAGAGACAAAATGAGGAAAAAAAATCCAGAAAATCACATTGTCTGATTTTTAAAGAATTTATTTGCAAATTATGGTGGAAAATAAGTATTTGGTCAATAACAAACAAGTAAGATTTCTGGCTTTCACAGACCTGTAACTTCTTTAAGAGGCTCCTCGGTCCTCCACTCGTTACCTGTATTAATGGCACCTGTGTGAACTCGTTATCAGTATAAAAGACACCTGTCCACAACCTCAAACAGTCACGCTCCAAACTCCACTATGGCCAAGACCAAAGAGCTGTCAAAGGACACCAGAAACAAAATTGTAGACCTTCACCAGGCTGGGAAGACTGAATCTGCAATAGGTAAGCAGCTTGGTGTGAAGAAATCAACTGTGGGAGCAATTATTAGAAAATGGAAGACATACAAGACCACTGATAATCTCCCTCGATCTGGGGCTCCACGCAAGATCTCACCCCGTGGGGTCAAAATGATCACAAGAACGGTGAGCAAAAATCCCAGAACCACACGGAGGGACCTAGTGAATGACCTGCAGAGAGCTGGGACCAAAGTAACAAAGGCTACCATCAGAGATGTACTACCAGAGACAGCAAGCTGGCTGATGGGGTCCTGGAGCTGAACCGTAAACTGGGTGCGCTGCTGGATCTCACTGGAAGGATTGGTGCCACCTTGGAGAAGTTGCAGTTTCGGCTCGGAGTGGAGAAGTGATTGATTATTGGTACTATGCAATTTGGCCCTAATTCGGATTATTCAGACTTTTTTCCACAATAGTGCACCATATGGACAATGAGAAGCTGTTGCAATTCTTCAGCTTCGACTTAATCTCTGTTATCTCATTTCGGCTGGCCTCAAGGCCAAAACACTGAATTCCTCCTGGAACAGTGAGCACCGAGACACACATCCCCCCTCCTTATCCGTGTCCACCGGGCGCCAAAGACTGTGGAAGACATAACATCTGCGTTGTCCCAGAGACGGTGTCCTTGATAACTCTCTGCACACAACCACATACACTGATTACATTCACATCCTCAAGAAAGTTCTCAACATGTCTCGTGAACATCCCCCCCCCGCTGGAGGTTTTTATTGCTTATATCAAGCGCCCCCTCTTGATGGGGCACTGGGTGTAGGGAACCTTTTTTCTCCTCCATCTGACCTTACGTGGTCTTATTCATCTTTTTTTTTTTCCTAACACACAGGCTGATGCGTGCTTATGTATATGTATGTATGTATTTGTATGTATTCTCCTGTGTGATCTTGCTGGCCTGATCGAAGTGCGCTGGGTATACCGGCAGCCTGGAGAGTGAAGGTCAAGCTGTTCTCATGTCTCCTTGAATTTCCCTTCTGGGATAAATAAAGTATTCATTCATTCATTCATCAGTAACACACTACGCCGCCAGGGACTCAAATCCTGCAGTGCCAGACGTGTCCCCCTGCTGAAGCCAGGACACGTCCAGGCCCGTCTGCGGTTTGCTAGAGAGCATTTGGATGATCCAGAAGAGGATTGGGAGAACATCATATGGTCAGATGAAACCAAAATAGAACTTTTTGGTAGAAACTCAACTTGTCGTGTTTGGAGGGGAAAGAATGCTGAGTTGGATCCAAAGAACACCATACCTACTGTAAAGCATGGGGGTGGAAACATCATGCTTTGGGGCTGTTTTTCTGCAAGGGGACCAGGACGACTGATCCGTGTAAAGGAAAGAATGAATGGGGCCATGTATCGTAAGATTTTGAGTGAAAACCTCCTTCCATCAGCAAGGGCATTGAAAATGAGACGTGGCTGGGTCTTTCAGCATGACAATGATCCCAAACACACCGCCCGGGCAACGAAGGAGTGGCTTCGTAAGAAGCATTTCAAGGTCCTGGAGTGGCCTAGCCAGTCTCCAGATCTCAACCCCATAGAAAATCTCTGGAGGGAGTTGAAAGTCCGTGTTGCCCAGCGTCATCCCCAAAACATCACTGCTCTAGAGGAGATCTGCATGGAGGAATGGGCCAAAATACCAGCAACAGTGTGTGAAAACCTTGTGAAGACTTACAGAAAACGTTTGACCTCTGTCATTGCCAACAAAGGCTATATAACAAAGTATTGAGATTAACTTTTGTTATTGACCAAATACTTATTTTCCACCATAATTTGCAAATAAATTCTTTAAAAATCAGACAATGTGATTTTCTGGATTTTTTTTCCTCATTTTGTCTCTCATAGTTGAGGTATACCTATGATGAAAATTACAGGCCTCTCTGATCTTTTTAAGTGGGAGAACTTACACAATTGGTGGCTGACTAAATACTTTTTTGCCCCACTGTACCATAATATCAGGGTAAAAATCACAAACTGAGATATCCCTCATTCTGAAAACAGGACTGTCAGATTGCACAGGTATGAAAATCAAATCAAATCAAAAATACTTTATTAATCCCCGAAGGGAAATTAAATGTTGTTGTAGCTCAGTTCTTCTTCAGGGAGTCATTGTAGAAGGTTATAGGAGTGGACAGGAAGGATCTCCTGTAGAGGGTTCTAGCTGTCTGTGCTGCAGCGGATTATGAAGAATCTTCTGACTGAGACACTCTGTTGTTGAGTTACTGTGTTCTGAAGAGGATGATGAGGGTTCTCCATCATGTTCTTCATCCTCCTTTGGACAGTCAACTCAAGAGACTCCAGTCAGATATGATCAGCTGACAAACTCCTCTTCTTTTGACGCTCCTCTTCAAATCTCTGTCTGCTCGTGTTGTTTGAAAGCCAGGTAGACACACACTGGAGTCCAGGATATGTTCCTTTAGCCATGTCTCAGTAAAACACATGCTGCTGTATTCCTGATACTCCGGCTGGGTCTTCAACAGAGTTTCAAGTTCATCCATTTTGGTAGCAAGAGATCTCACGTTTGTCAGTATGACTGATGGAAGTGAAGGTTTAAACTTCCTCTTTCTCTCTCTTTTGTCCTGCTCTGCATCCACTTCTTCTTCTTTTGAGCTCATTAGGGATCCAGAGTTACAATTTGAGGATTATTTCAGCCTTAGAAATGTCAGTTAGTTGGTCTTTCTTGCAAACAAGTCTCTTGTTGCCATGGTTACGTATCATAACAAGTGGCAAAAAAGAGACAAATCAAGCAAAAAACTCGATCAGCACAGCACCCAAATCAGAAGAAAAGTATTTAGAAAATATTTCCAGAAGAAAAAACTAGCAAGAAATACTCAAAAAGAACAAAAAAATGCTAGCAAGTGCTAGCTAAGTCACAGAGCTACTCCAACAAGCTGCCACCAGTTATAGCGCTATTCCGGAATAAAATACTGTCCCCCTTAACAAACCCAAACAATACAAATAATAAAAACCATGAATTGGAATTCATGATTGTTTTTTTTGTTCATGCCAGGGAGAGTTGTTTGTTTACCTTAATGTGGCTGTACTCCCCCTTGCTTGACTCGCTGCCCATGGTCTTGGTCTCAGGTCTGGGCTTGAGGACTTGTCGGAGTGGACTGCAGATTGGAAGGCCTGTCACACTGATCCCATCTGAAGATCATGCACCACAGAACAAGAGAAAAAAAAACAGATTATAAAGATAAGTTCATTTAATAGAAGGTGACAGATAACTATTGCAGACAGTCCCACTCAGTTATATTAGCTGGCAATAATAATTTTTGGGAGGTATTTTGTCATGAATTGATTTAATTATTGTACTTTAATCCATCCTAAGACAGAGCTGTCCAATAAGAACTACATGTAACATGAAGTATCTTGAAAACCAACCAGAGCTATTAACTCTAGGGTTTCTTTTTAAAGATAATTAAAATGGAGTGTGATGTTTTTCCACTTTCAAAAATATTTACCAAAATTATTGTCAATTTCACTTACGTAAGAAAAACATCCTTTTAAGATATAAAAGTTTAAATGTTCTTTAAATGGGAACTGTTGTTTCTGGAATGTGATACATGCACCAAACATTACAGC
Organism: Pachypanchax playfairii; assembly: GCA_006937955.1. Taxonomy (NCBI): domain Eukaryota; kingdom Metazoa; phylum Chordata; class Actinopteri; order Cyprinodontiformes; family Aplocheilidae; genus Pachypanchax; species Pachypanchax playfairii. The sequence goes on along the minus strand of SSNP01000217.1, from coordinate 646,641 downwards.
AGGTGAAAAAGAAAGTGTTAACGGTTCTGCAGAAAAATCTAGCTTGTATGTGCTTTAACTCAGTGGTGACAAAATAACACCATAAGTAACCACCATCGTTTAAAGATTTAAGAACTGACCACAGTCGTCTCTCAGAACAAGAACCATTACAGCGGCAGATATGCAAGATCGTGTCTGAAGTATGAAGACTTGGACAAATGCAAGCCTTGGCATGATCTTGGCACGCGACTTGAGAAACTGACTGCTCTCCATGAACAGCTGGCACAACAAATGAATCAGCTGGTAACAGATGGGAGTCTCTCAGAGTGGTTGACACAAGACTGGAAGGTCTTGATCATGAAGGACCCCCAGAAAAGGTCAATCCCATCCAACTATCGGCCAATCACCTGTCTCTGTAAAACACGGAAGCTCCAGTCAGACAGCTAAGATGAATAGACCTTGTATCAGTACATGAGCGGAGCACAGAAGGTAATTGGCGATGACCCCAGAGGAGCTAAACACCAGCTATAGGTCAAGAGATTAGTTGTTCCAGACTGTAAGACTAGATGTACAAAACTGTGCACTGCTTTAATTGACTACAAAAAAGCCCATCTGAAGCATGTCTCAGAGCCACACACACAGATCCTGGAGTTCATGGAACTCTACAACATCAGCACTTAGAGTCTTCAGGAAGAACTCTATGGGAATATAAAAGACAACTCCAGAGGCCAGTTCAAGGCCACTTTCTCCACATAGATGACGTCAAGCTGTATGTTTGGCATACAGCGTGACGTCATCCAAGTGGAACATTTAGTTTTGAATAAGATGTTTTTCCTTCTCAAACCAAATACATTGTCATCTGGTTCAGATCTGAATTTCAATCACCAAACATTGACCTTAGGGATACACTGATACCGGTATTGGGTATCGGGGCCGATACCATTCTAATGTACTCTTTTGGTATCAGTTAGTTAACCAATACCATGAACCGATACTTACAATTTGGAAACTCTGCAATAATTTTGCAGAAAATCTTTATTTTTTAATTTCACTTGAAATTTTGGTTTTGTGGTCATTTTTATTAACATTTTATTCTTTAATTGAGTTCACCATCATTTGTTGTAACAAGCAGAGAAGAAAAAATTAATTCATTGCAATTTTTGTGTGGTAGAAGCAGTGGTGGCTGGCCAATAGAGGGCGCTAGGGCGCAGCCCTCCCTATCAAAAACATCATGTGGCAACAAATAAGAAATATATATATTTTTTTTATTTACATGTATTTAGAGTTAAAAACACTCATATGTATATTTATATACTGAGAGGATTGTATAAATGATTTCTGAAAGACAGAAGTTGCTTTGTAAACTATGATTTCCTCCTGCTTCTTCACTTCTCATATCTCTAGTACAGCTCTGGGGCGCTGGAGAAAGTGCCCTCAGGAGGTGGGCTTTTAGATCGAATTAGCTAATAGCAGATCTGCATTGCCAAACGGAAGAACTTAATTTAGCCAATAAAAGCCGAGAAATTAACTTCATAAAGAAGTCAGCCATAAGTAACTACAAAAACTAAGACAGATCTAGAAGAGGCCCCTGAATGATGTAACAAAGTCCAAGCCATCAACCCAAATGCCCCGCCAGTCATCAGATATCCTGCTGGCCAAAGGAAGAGGTAGAAGCCATTATTATCAAGACAAGAAAGATCCTCACAATGCAGGAAGTGTTTCACCTCCAGTCCAGCACTGGGACTGTACAGTACACTAAAGTAAAAGGACGCTGAGGACTAATGAGCATCACTATATGGCAGTGTTTCCCAACCCTGGTCCTCGGGATATGCCGTCCTGTGTGTTTCCAAAGTGTTTCTGCACAAAAGCAGCTGATTCAAATGAATTAATGAATTACCCATTATAAAAAAATCTGTGACACAGCCAAAATTTACCTCGAACTGGGGAATATATCCTGTTGTTTTTATTAATGTGATGGACTTTCTGAGTGTTGAGAAGGGTTGCATTAGTCTGGCATTGTGAAAGCAAAGAAAGACATTCCTATAAATACTTTTTAGGTGAGTTATTATCACCCTCAGAGAGCCTAAAGATAACAAATCTTATCCGTGTTATGTGCCATTAAAAAAAACAAGAATGGTAACAATTAGAGAAGAGAGAACTCTATGATTAGTCAGTTGGCATTATCATAACAATCAAAATGAAAGCTAATCAGCTGTGCTGCAGGTAAAATGTTGGAATTACACTGATGGCTGCATCATTCTCCTATCTAATTTGCATATACTATTCTAATACAAAAACGTGTGCTCTCAGTTTATAACACACGTTTCTTTTCAAGCACATTGGCCTGCTATATAATAACTACAATTATTTCAATATATTGAAGTCACATGTTTTTAATACCAAATATCAGACTCAATTAAGCTCTTTATGGTACTTTTTTTTATAAAACATGCAATTAAAATTTTATCTATTTTTCGAAATAGATCACAGGGGTTATGTACGGCCATATGAATGTAAAGATTTTTTTTTTCATGACCTTGAAAGAAGCAGTGCAAACACAGAAGCAGCTGCGCTATCAGCAGCTGTGTTCAGCACCACCACAGGGGCTGCAGCTTTCAACCCATTTAAACAATGCTAAAATGTGATGCCCACAGCTTAAGCTCCAACGTCAAAGGAATCATGTCACTCTCTGACGTCAGTGTAATTTGCCTCATTCCTTTGGAGAGGAGATATTACCAGACTCTACAGTAGCTAAGGCGACTGGGTTCATGGAAGACAGACAAATTCAACGACAGCCAAACTTTGTGACAGCGGTGTAAAAACTGGTAAGAAGAAGAAGTAAGACTTGCAACTATGAGAACAAGAAAAAACAGTTCTCTCTGGGTTTTTCATAGAAAACTTACTATTGAACTGGGAAATCAACATTTTAAGTCATTTTACTTGCTGCTAAATAATTTACAAATCCAAGAGGTTACAGTGTATCTTTATTACTCAGATGGATTCTGGCGTCTAACTGTCCAAAAGTAACTAATCCAGCTGTATCTTAGTGCTAATCAGCCACTGGGGGAAACAGCAGATTTTACAGGAAAATAAAGATGCTCAAATCTAATTTTCGACAGGGATGAGAGCGGAGAGAGCAAACTAAAGCTGCGTACCTAAACACAGCGGTAAACACAGATTCCCAGCTCCTATTTTTCTCACACTGAGACCAGTATTTTGCCTGTGGCTATTTTCAAAGTTCCACCAATCCATGTTTAAACTGGGATCAATGTTGGTACACAACATCTCCGCTAACATGCATCAACTTATCTTTAAATGTGACTGTTATCCAACACGTATTCACTTTACCCTAAAACATAAACCCAGCTTTGGGTCAAGAAAACCTTGATTTAAAATGTATATATATTTTAAACAGCTTCTAAAAACTTTTTAGGTCTAACTGCAGACTCATGTTGAACAGAACGAAAGGCTTAAACAAGTATAGGTCACATAACCTAAACAATGGCGATTTACAATAGGTACTTTTGTTTTTGTATAAAAAATGATCAGCTAACAATATGTTGCTGATGGTATATCGAGAAAGCAAAGTTGGTGACTGCAGGAAAGAATGTTAAGTAGAAAAGCCCTCGGAGAGCGCAGACCTCCGCCAAGGACCTCTGTTCCACACCCAGACCCAATGTTAAAAAATCCTTTAAAAAAATTCCTGGATCTGTACAGTGATCACCCCAAAATCTAATCAGTAGTTTCTGGTCCCATTCCAGATATTTCCTAAAAAAATCATCAACAACTTTACAAAGTCATGTTGCAAACAAACAAACCAATACCAGCAAAAACATGACCTCCTTAACTGAATTCTGCGAATGAGCTTAGAGACTGCAAGGTACGCTCAAACAGTAATACAAGCCACTGAGAGAAAAAGGGACATGAATCCAGATTTCTAAAAATTTGACGAGTTAGTTGAAATCTTTTGAAGTTAGGTTTTTTTTAGAAAAATTATGCACAAATATTATCCTACCTGTTTAAGACTTCAGTTTGGAAAGCTAGCAGTTAGCTGCAACTGGATCGACAAGCTAACGACCAGTGTCAAGACCTTCTTAAAACTCTAATCTCAAAAATGTCGTAGCAGTTCATGCTAACCTTCCACTGCTATACATTTTACATTACAAATGTTTTACATGTGGTTCTGCAGTTAAATGCTTCAGAAATTAGAAGCTATTTGTACAACCTGTAGTTCAGTGAGAGATACTTCATGCTGGAATTTATAGAATTTCTCAAGAATAACCATGTAATTCAAATTCCCAGCAACCCTGGGTACTGAAAAAGTATGGATGGATGAACTGCAATAAAACTAGAGCTTAAGGTTGTTTTAAGACTGTGAAACCACTTGAGTCTTTCCGATTTTCCCCAACTTATTAGCTCTTTCAATGCCATAGACGTCTATAGATGTCTAACTAAATCTGAACGCTCAGTGCCATAGACGTCTTGACGTCTCTACAGCTTTTATTGGCTTAAATCATGATCCAGGAGAGGGCAGTGGTGCATTTCTCTGGGTGAGATCACCCATATTATTTACCGTGTTATTAGCCATTTGCAGCGGGGGAGGAGCCAGACACTCAAAATGAGACAGAAGGTGAATGAGGAAGCGGTTCAGAGCCTGTGAGCAGCTGTAACGCGATCTGATTGTTCAGAGAGACTTATTACAAACTAGTATTGAATTTATGGATTTGAGAAGGTGGTGGAGTTTATGACATGGATAAAAGCCCTCCAGCGTGTCTACCGGATCTACCGGGAACGAGTATTGTGTCAACCGTGGCGCGGTTTGTGCTCCAGCTCATCATTTTCGGACTTGTGATGTCTTTAGCCAGACGTGACGGTTCTTCTGGTGATTCTAGTGAAGCTGAGGTGGATTTATCTGACACGTGCACACAGGCGCGCACATACACACAGAGTATCTGAATCAGAAATTTGCTGCTTTTTTTCTTATATTTTATTCAAATGTTGAAATTGTCTATAAATGACTCTTTTTAGACATAAAATAAAAGTACTTTTTTACTGTTTATTTTTCACTTTCATAGTAGTAAAACATAGTTCAGATGTTGCATGAATCATTGAAACATGAAATATTTACATCAAAGTCACTGATCTGCTTGAAAAACCTCTTTACACAAAACGCTCTTTATCTCAGCTTTTAGTCCTGAAACGTGTGGATTTTCATAAAAGTTCCTGTTTTGTACTGCAGATTACTAAATAACAGAAAGAGGTAGAAACATTTTTTTTTTTTTTTTGCTTTTGAAAGAAGAAAGACTAAATTTTGTGTTGATGGTTTCAGAATTCATATAGTCATAGGAGAAAATATTCTGTGGGCCTTCAAAAATCTATAAAAATGCTAAATATCTCTGGTACTGAGGGGGATATGAAATCTGAAAGTGGCACTGAATGAGTTAATTGATTTATCGCCCAGGCCTTGTTTAAAGTGTATTTTTTAGCAATGCATGGCCTTTTCCTCAGCCCTATTGTAGGCAGTCGTGTTGTCATTAACTACAACACTCACACCATTTAACACAATGAAGCAAGTAAGTCAAGGCCCATTAGTCATGAATGTGACATCACTCCTATCTGATTCTGAGTTATAGTGAGGTGGTCTTGAGCTGGACACAGAACCAGGGATAAACTGTGTCTGAGGATAAATCAGCAAGGTTCAGCCTGTTTTCACTGTTTTGTTTGATTTACCGTCTCTGCGTGAGCTGAAGCATTGAGGACATTGAGTACCAGGCAACAGGTAAGGCTGATGGCTTGATTTACACCTGACTGCAGGCATACAAATCGATTACCAAACAACATATCATTAAGGAAATACAAAAAGTTCACTGAAGATGTAATAAGGTGTAAATCTGAATGCAACATGACAAACAGTAAAGGCTAAACTTTGGTCATTAGAAGCCCACCAGACATTCAAGCTTACAAGTGGATTAAAGAAATGATTTTAACACGATGAATCAGCTGCATTCACCACGGTGAGCCTCCGAAAGACTCGGCACAAGTCATTAACTTGTTTCTCTTGAGGCTGAGCAGCTAGAATAAGAGAATGTCTGTGTGCTCACGGTCATCTTCAAAATGATCAATAGCTGCTTTTCTCTCTTATTTCCAACAAGGCTGATGAGATTAACATACACTTATTTAAAAAGTAGTAAAATCATCTTTACATCTCTGTAACATTGAGCCACATTGAACTCATACTGAAAACGCTTTTTTTTTTTTTAATACAATGAACATTAGCGTTTATTAAATGATATTTGAATTTATTTATGAAAATGTTGCCTATAAAGCTCAGTAATTATTCCAGTTGACTTGGCAGAGTCTTTGAAGCTGCAAACTCTATTATCTTGGTGAAACAAAATCCTGCTGAGACTGTTTGTCTAAAGCATGAAATGACTTTAAAAGCTCAGATCTTTCTTATCTTACTGATTTTTAAAAAAGACTGTTGCAATTTAGATGAATGCACACTGGGCACCTTTTGTAGTTTTAATTTGGTATCCATTTGTTTAGACCAGTGGATCTCAAACTGTTCATGTCCACCCCCCCATTGGAGGAACACGCCCCCTCCCAACTTAGAAGAAATTATTATGATAAAAAGAACATTTATGTAATTTTTGTCTAATTTTGTTCCTCTGGTTTGCTTATGTACAATTTATTAAAATAAAGAATGAAATCTTTGACTATCCAAAAACTGATGTACAAGTTTTTTTTACACAAAAAAACCCACATTTGTTGTTATTTTAAAGAGATAAACATTTTTTCTGTCCAGTGTTGCTGATTTACTGACTTTGTTTCTATATTTAACCCCTAACAGTCACTAGGCCACTCTATTGACTTTTTTAAGCAATTAGTGATAAATCTAGAGACATGTTGTTCTGTTATTGGAAACTTTAAGAGACTCGGATGTGAAGGTACATCAAAGACCAGAAGGTGGTGCCTTGGGGGCTCCTCTGTTCCAAAGTACTCACAAGAGGCCGACTCCTCATGCAGAAGTCAATTCCATCTGACGTCAGGGTACGAAGTGTTTACACCTCCATGTCCAGACTGCAGATGAATCTAGCATTCCTGGTGTCATTTCGCAATAGCTACAAATATTAATGTCTATGTAGATACCATGCAAGTACCCTGTAAGTACCACAGTCAGTATGTACTGAGCTACATTATATAGTACTACCACCTGTGAAATGTAGCTTTTACATACCTCAGTGTAAAGTGAGTGGTCCAAATACTTCGTCAAAGCAATTTATTCACTATAGATTATTTAGTACTGCTGAGAATTTTAAGTTTTTTCCACAAAAAAGACATTATAACACAAAATGTATAATTGTTATTAGCTGCCAGCAGCTCAGTTTGTTTATCCACCCTCAGATGGTGGGATGCAACAGAAGACCAACCCAGTTAACTCCAGCAAATAGCAACAAAACGTTATGACTGTCATACAAACATAAAGCATGATGTGTAAAATTCTTTTTTCCAGGCTATTTTGTGTTGACAGCTGCCAAACTGAACAATGCCATTAAACAGTTTGCTGAGCATCTTTTGTTTTATATTTATCCATCAAAGACAAGGAAGTGAGTTCATTATATTACCGTACACACGGCTATGTGCTTCCACCAGTTATATGCCTCAAGGGCCTTTTAACTGGCAAACCTACCATGTTCAGAGAACTTCAAAGAATTTGGTCAAACGTGTTTTAATAAATTTGATGAAGAATCAGTGACATCACATTTTATTCTGATTTGTAACTCTGGAATAATGACAGACTGCAGGGAGACTCATGCACCTGGCAGCAACATATGGACATAGGCTGAGGTTTGATGTTACACGGTCCGATCCTTGTTCAAGTCCTTTCACTCACACATACTGATGAACATTTCCATTTAAAGACCCACTCCAATCATCTTTTAGCTACTTTAAAGTATTTCAGTGGTCTTTAAATTATGATTATGGCGTTTTTACACAGAATAATAAAACCTATGCCTATGATGTAGTTTCTGCATAGCAGCATTACCTCATTAGGAATTTGCCTCTGCGCTGCATGCGGAACCGTTAGCATGGAGGATTCCCCCGCCTCTCCTTGTTGCTGAGAGCTCTCTGTTTATGCTTGCGCTACTGCTAGCTTACAGCTAGTGGAGCAGAACTTGTGGTCCACCCAGTGCCTTTTCTATGTCACAAACAGTCTTGTTAGACACATTTTTGCATCTGCTACAGATTCACAGAGATTAATTAATTTCCCTTCAGGGATTAATAAAGTATTTTGATTTGATTTTGATTTGAATGCAGAAATACTCAGAAATGCAATTTTAAATGTGTTTTCTTAAGATATGTCCTCTAGCATCAGAAAAATGCCACAAGAACATGTTAATAACACGAAAAAAACATGATTTTCAACTGAGTGGGTCTTTAAATGTTGTGTGTATTTGAAAAGTCATCTCAAAGTTCTGCATAGAATCAAAATGACTTTTTTTTTGCTTTAGACTAACAATAAAATGTCCAAGTATTTTAGCTTATGCAATGCAAAATGAATGAAACTGCACATAATACAGGGTGACTGTTTTATCCAACCTGATTTTACAGTGTAATTAGCAGCAACAGCAGAACTTTGTAATCTTCTTGCACACAGACCCACAGACAAAACAAGCAATAACAGGTTTATGCAAATAAGTTAATCAGCATATTAACACAATATTATTAACATGACTAGATAAAGCATTGTATAAAAGATAGCATCAGATGTTTTTAACAAAAACTGCAAACCCATAAAAGTCACTATAATAACTCCATTCAGAGCTGATGTTTAGAAGAAAACTTGTCTTATCACATTAATTCAGGGCCTCAATTATTGTCGAGCTAATTAAAATTCTGAAATACTGAAATATCACACAAGTGACCTCATGTATAGCACTGCAGGATCATATCTGTTTATTTTCCAAGTCATCCAGATCCTCATGCAAAAGCACACAAATTGTCCAAGATGCATGAGCATGTCTGTGGTGACCTAGCATTAATATTCATCAGCCCATAAGCTTCAGAGTGAAGAACTCCAACAGTGTGAAGAGAGAGAAGGAAAAATCAGGAGAATCACAGAAAAAAGGAAGATTACGGGAATGAAATGAGACAGCAGATAATGAAGGAATGAAATGATTGTGCTTTGGGGTAAAAGAGAAAGTCACAAACCTCCTCAAGCTTTGATTTATTTTTTGAATCAGGAAGAAAAATTAGAGGTAATAAAATCTAGTTGTTGACATGAAGAAGCTACATTACATGCTTGGAGGCAAACTAGGGTGGAGAGACCTCGGGACCTTCCCTTCTATTACTGCTGAATCCTAAATAAGGAAGGCAGAGTGCCTTTAACAAGCAGATTCCATGTAGAACAGAATATCAACTCATATGAGCACATGTACTTTTTAAGAATATTAATAAAGCTCCAGTGCAGAGTAGGAAACAGATTATTAAATATTGGCAGAACAGCAACTGAACGTCTTTTTTTAACAATATTATATTCAGTTGGTTTTTTGATAACACACAAATTATATCAAGTCAAAAACTGTCTATGTAAAGGCCAAAGACAGTTAGGACCAAGATTGACTTCTCAGTGGTCTTAAATGAGAACGTAATCAAGACTTGTGCATATCCAATTAAATGTAATTCAATAATACTTATCTAGATTTAACTCATTATCCAAGTACACATTAAGATCAGAAACACAGTGTTTCTGTTATTGCAGCACTGCTGAAATAACGTCCACACTTTTTTCAAGGTAAATGTCCATCTCATACCATGAGACACGGCAGCTGCAGCTAATTGGTCGTAACAGTTATGATGAAGTCTGGTCAGTTTTAACTGTGATTCTTACGTCGTATCTCCTTTAGTATCAAAACTTAAATAAGTCGAGCCATGACTTCCTGCGTTTGTCTCCCCCTGAAAGGTTCTGGTGGATTGGTGACAGTAAAAAGTTTAGTATAAAAATGACCTCTTATGATTATTTTGGGGTTTTTTTGTGGGGTGAGATGCTTCATTTTACCTTCTCAACCCTCATGAGAACAAACATTTAGTCACAAATTACAGTTACTTTAGAACTATGACATACCACACAAATTTCATGACTTTGTGGTTGTTTCTTAAGTATTAGCCTGTAATATGAAACATTTTATATCTAAAAAACGTTAGGAAACACTGATTAACAGACCTTTCAATTTGTCTGCGTGAAGATTCGGCTAGCTTCGTCAGGCTTCAGGCAATAATATTCAATATGCAAATTTGCTGGACTCTGATTGGCTAACAAACTAGCCTATGAGAGTACGGCTTCCTGTTTCCTTCCCCCACTGCACATGGCAACAGCGCACTGAGTCTCTTCCTGTTTGATACGTGTTCATGTTAACAGCTTTTAGCCAGCAGCATGCTAGGCGTGGTTTCAACTGCGGGAGCTGAAGAATACTAACAAACAAAGGAGTTGTGAAATGTTTTTATGTGTTTTATGTGGAATATTTTAGCTTCACAGGTGTTCTATGTTTCGTACTGGGTGTGAAAATAACTTCTGTTTTCTTTTTTTTTCATATAAATAAGGCAGGTGGAGGAATCAACTGAGTTTGAAAACCCTATCATTGTGATGTCACACTGATTTTGCTCATTAATATTCATCAGGGCAGTTGAGACCACGCCTACATAGTTAGCTCAGCTGTTCAGCAGCAAACATGGCCATCCGTCAGCATTGTTGTGCTACTGCTCCAGCTGGACTTACACAATGCACATGTTGCCAAAAAATACAGATTTGAGGGACAAATGGCTTCAATTTACTTTTAGAGAGACTTTCAGAAATTTGTTTCTCCTAATGTTTTTTAAATATAAAATATTTCAGATTACAGGAATATACTTAAGGAATATTCACAAAGTCATGAACTTTGTGTGATAGAGCACCTTTAACATGAACGTTCTAATTTGTACAGACCTAACTGATTAAGTCATTAGAAGGTTTAAGTACAGTCTCATAATGGTGCGTTCACACCAGCCCAACCGTCAGCGTCAGAAGCTTCAAGTTTACATGTAAAGTCTATGGTGGAGTCCGTCAGACCAGCGTCAGAGTCTCTGCGTCGTTTTGTGAGCGTTAGCAGCGTCAACTTTTCAAGCTTTTCAAGCGTTTCAGGCGTTGAAACTTGAAACGCGAGCAACGCAGAAGTTCAGCTAGCTGAACTTTTGACGCTCTTGAAGCTGCACGTCAACCAATCAGAGCGTCTCATCATTGTGACATACCTGAATGAAGCAGGAAGTCTTCAAACAGGGCGCGGGACAGACGGAAGTAGCACTGGAAGCAAACCTCATCCATATGTAGCTCCTGGAGCAAATGGTTTAACTCCTCAAACTCAAAACACATCTGAAGAATGGGGTGTATCCACAAACGGAGTAAATAAAGCCAAGCCACTCTCTCTATATGATCCGCCATAGCTCAGAACATCCGAACAAAGGAAGCCCCGCCTATGCATTCTTTTTAACTGGCAGGCGTTACAAGCTTCAACTTTCAAGCGTCAAACTTGAAGCGTTATGAACGTTGCTTGACGTTGACAAAGCTGTCGGTGTGAACGCACCATTATGAACATGAATCAAACTGATCTTGGCCTAATAGATTGCACTACAGATAACAAACCTAAATAAATTTAACTTGGTGATAGTTAACAGATAAAACCAGCGGAATTTATGTGACAAGTTTGTGTTGGATTTGAACTGAAAACACAGTCAAATAGGAACTTTGTCTTTTTTCTGTGGAAGAACACTGAATCAGTCTAGCTGGATGTACCAATGTGTTCAGTAACAAACCCAGAAGAGGTTGGCCGACAAACTCTGAAAGTGTTGAGTTTCACATCATGTGTTCACTCACCCTCATTGAGGTCCTGCAGCAGGTTTTCCTGACCAGAGAAGTCCAGCTTGACTTTGATGCTGACAGTCAGTGTCACAGTCTTGCCAGGTTTTAAAGGCAGGTGGCATAAAGCTTCCTCCAGATCCCAGCTCAGAAATTCACCAAAAACTTTCTCTGCATTAACAAAAAAAAAAAAAGAGAGAAATAAATTAGTTAAACAATTGTTACAATTTTGGAGTGTGGCCATCACTTCTATGAGGAAGAGGTTGTAGATGTTGGTAACTGTATGATTTTGTTTTGAGTGTTTGGAAATTGGAGGCCGTCTGCAGGTGCTGCAAGTTAAACAAGAAGAACGCTGGTGTCAAAATGACGTTTCTTCAGCCCATCGTCAGCCTTGATGAAGTAATTTATGCCTCCCACCTCTACTAAACGAGACTAATGACTCAGCTGTATCCACTTCAGCCAGCAGTGCCAGATGAATGAAACATCACCTGAATAAAGCATGTGTTCTGTCAGTGCAGGTGAGCCGCTGCAGGAACAGTAAGACGTCTGATTTCAACACGTAGACAGCAAAGGAGGAGATAACAAGCTTGATGCAAGAACAACAGTTTACACATCCTCGTCTGATTCATCACCAAAGCTTGTAAAGTCTCGTAAGAGGATGTGAATGTAGGAAGCATTAAATAAACATTCAGTGAATAACACTTTGCTTCAATTATTCATAAACTAAGAGCTTTTGGACGGAATTAAAAATGAAAAAGAAAAAAAGGGAGCAGTGAGGCAGTGGAGGCTTAAAAAAAAAAGACCATTCGCTTTAACATGCAACATCAGGCCTTGAAACTCAACAAGTAGAAAGTCTAGGTTGTGGATGGAGAGACTATAACCACATTATTGAAATAGGTGTTATAAAACATAGCAGCCTACTGTATGTGGCTGGATTTTAGAGTATCAAAAAACATTCAAATTGTTTTCAGTCACATCAGTAGTACTATTGAGAAAAGATTGGAACTACTGAAAACAAAATCCTCTTCTATTAGCATTGATTGAAAAGATACTTATTGAACAAAAGGGTAACGAGCAGGTTCTTCCACATACATTAAATAACAAAATAATCAACATGTCTTTCAATCTTTTCATTTCGGTGTATTGTATTATTTTGTATATGTTATATAACTTTGTCTGTTTTTGAATGAGAGATAAAGAAGATTGTTGTGGATTTTAGGAGGAGCAGCAATGTGAGACACCGTTTCCATTGTGGGAGAAACGCAGAGGTGGATGAGTAGATGCTGTCTTGGCAAAGACAGTCTTTTAAAAGGAGATTGTTAATCTCACTGAAGGTTTTCCTGGTTAAATAAAATAAAATACCTGGTGATCACCTGGACAACAGACTGAACTGGAGACACAACTGTGATGCTGTTATTTAGGAAGGAACAGAGCAGACTGGACTTCCTCAGGAAGATTAGATCCTTCAACGTCTGCAGTGAGATGTTGAAGATCTTTTATAAGCCTGTTGTGGAGATCACACCTGCAGTCACCTGATTTGGGCGGAGCATCAGAGCAGGTGACATGAAGAGGTTGAACAGATTGATAAGGAGGGCTGGTTCTGTTCTGGTTCTGATCTGGAGTCTCTTGAGTTGACGGTCCAAAGGAGGATGAAGAACATGATGGAGAACCCTCATCATCCTCTTCAGAACACAGCAACCCAACATCAGAGTGTCTTCAGATCCAACACAGACCACAACAGGACATCCTTCTTGTCCACAGCTAGAACCCTCTACAGGAGATCCTTCCTGTCCACAGCTAGAACCCTCTACAAGAGATCCTTCCTGTCCACAGCTAGAACCCTCTACAGGAGATCCTTCCTGTCCACAGCTAGAACCCTCTACAGGAGATCCTTCCTGTCCACAGCTAGAACCCTCTACAGGAGATCCTTCCCGTCCACAGCTAGAACCCTCTACAGGAGATCCATCCCATCCACAGCTAGAACCCTCTACAGGAGATCCTTCCTGTCCACAGCTAGAACCCTCTACAAGAGATCCTTCCTGTCCACAGCTAGAACCCTCTACAGGAGATCCTTCCTGTCCACAGCTAGAACCCTCTACAGGAGATCCTTCCTGTCCACAGCTAGAACCCTCTACAAGAGATCCTTCCTGTCCACAGCTAGAACCCTCTACAGGAGATCCTTCCTGTCCACAGCTAGAACCCACTACATGAGATCCTTCCTGTCCACAGCTAGAACCCTCTACAGGAGATCCTTCCTGTCCACAGCTAGAACCCTCTACAGGAGATCCATCCTGTCCACAGCTAGAACCCTCTACATGAGATCCTTCCCGTCCACATCTAGAACCCACTACATGAGATCCTTCCCGTCCACATCTAGAACCCACTACATGAGATCCTTCCCGTCCACATCTAGAACCCACTACATGAGATCCTTCCCGTCCACATCTAGAACCCACTACATGAGATCCTTCCCGTCCACAGCTAGAACCCACTACATGAGATCCTTCCCGTCCACATCTAGAACCCTCTACAGGAGATCCTTCCCGTCCACATCTAGAACCCTCTACAGGAGATCCTTCCCGTCCACATCTAGAACCCTCTACAGGAGATCCTTCCCGTCCACACCTAGAACCCTCTACATGAGATCCTTCCCGTCCACATCTAGAACCCTCTACATGAGATCCTTCCCGTCCACATCTAGAACCCTCTACATGAGATCCTTCCCGTCCACATCTAGAACCCACTACATGAGATCCTTCCCGTCCACAGCTAGAACCCTCTACAGGAGATCCTTCCTGTCCACAGCTAGAACCCTCTACAAGAGATCCTTCCTGTCCACAGCTAGAACCCTCTACAGGAGTGTCTTCCCGTCCACATCTAGAACCCTCTACAGGAGATCCTTCCCGTCCACAGCTAGAACCCTCTACATGAGATCCTTCCCGTCCACATCTAGAACCCACTACATGAGATCCTTCCCGTCCACATCTAGAACCCACTACATGAGATCCTTCCCGTCCACAGCTAGAACCCTCTACAGGAGATCCATCCTGTCCACAGCTAGAACCCTCTACATGAGATCCTTCCTGTCCACAGCTAGAACCCTCTACATGAGATCCTTCCCGTCCACATCTAGAACCCACTACATGAGATCCTTCCCGTCCACATCTAGAACCCTCTACAGGAGATCCTTCCCGTCCACATCTAGAACCCTCTACAGGAGATCCTTCCCGTCCACATCTAGAACCCTCTACATGAGATCCTTCCTGTCCACAGCTAGAACCCTCTACAGGAGATCCTTCCCGTCTACAGCTAGAACCCTCTACAGGAGATCCTTCCTGTCCACAGCTAGAACCCTCTACAGGAGATCCTTCCTGTCCACAGCTAGAACACTCTACAAGAGATCCTTCCTGTCCACAGCTAGAACCCTCTACAGGAGATCCTTCCTGTCCACAGCTAGAACCCTCTACAGGAGATCCATCCCATCCACAGCTAGAACCCTCTACAGGAGATCCTTCCTGTCCACAGCTAGAACCCTCTACAGGAGATCCTTCCTGTCCACAGCTAGAACCCTCTACAGGAGATCCTTCCTGTCCACAGCTAGAACCCTCTACATGACATCCTTCCCGTCCACACCTAGACCCCTCTACATGAGATCCTTCCCGTCCACATCTAGAACCCACTACATGAGATCCTTCCCGTCCACAGCTAGAACCCTCTACAGGAGATCCATCCTGTC
This sequence comes from Pachypanchax playfairii, assembly GCA_006937955.1. Taxonomy (NCBI): domain Eukaryota; kingdom Metazoa; phylum Chordata; class Actinopteri; order Cyprinodontiformes; family Aplocheilidae; genus Pachypanchax; species Pachypanchax playfairii. Next base: position 631,036 of record SSNP01000217.1, on the reverse strand, counting down.
CACAGCTAGAACCCTCTACATGAGATCCTTCCCGTCCACATCTAGAACCCACTACATGAGATCCTTCCCGTCCACATCTAGAACCCACTACATGAGATCCTTCCCGTCCACATCTAGAACCCTCTACAGGAGATCCTTCCCGTCCACATCTAGAACCCTCTACAGGAGATCCTTCCCGTCCACATCTAGAACCCTCTACAGGAGATCCTTCCCGTCCACATCTAGAACCCTCTACAGGAGATCCTTCCCGTCCACATCTAGAACCCTCTACAGGAGATCCTTCCCGTCCACACCTAGAACCCTCTACATGAGATCCTTCCCGTCCACATCTAGAACCCACTACATGAGATCCTTCCCGTCCACATCTAGAACCCACTACATGAGATCCTTCCCGTCCACAGCTAGAACCCTCTACAGGAGATCCATCCCGTCCACAGCTAGAACCCACTACATGAGATCCTTCCCGTCCACATCTAGAACCCACTACATGAGATCCTTCCCGTCCACATCTAGAACCCACTACAGGAGATCCTTCCCGTCTACAGCTAGAACCCTCTACAGGAGATCCTTCCTGTCCACAGCTAGAACCCTCTACAAGAGATCCTTCCTGTCCACAGCTAGAACCCTCTACAGGAGATCCTTCCTGTCCACAGCTATAACCCTCTACATGAGATCCTACCCGTCCACATCTAGAACCCACTACAGGAGATCCTTCCCGTCCACATCTAGAACCCTCTACAGGAGACACTTCCCGTCCACACCTAGAACCCTCTACATGAGATCCTTCCCGTCCACATCTAGAACCCACTACATGAGATCCTTCCCGTCCACATCTAGAACCCTCTACAGGAGATCCTTCCCGTCCACATCTAGAACCCTCTACAGGAGATCCTTCCCGTCCACATCTAGAACCCACTACATGAGATCCTTCCCGTCCACAGCTAGAACCCTCTACAGGAGATCCTTCCTGTCCACAGCTAGAACCCTCTACAAGAGATCCTTCCTGTCCACAGCTAGAACCCTCTACAGGAGATCCTTCCTGTCCACAGCTAGAACCTTCTACATGAGATCCTTCCCGTCCACAGCTAGAACCCTCTACAGGAGATCCATCCTGTCCACAGCTAGAACCCTCTACATGAGATCCTTCCCATCCACATCTAGAACCCACTACATGAGATCCTTCCCGTCCACATCTAGAACCCACTACATGAGATCCTTCCCGTCCACATCTAGAACCCACTACATGAGATCCTTCCCGTCCACAGCTAGAACCCTCTACAGGAGATCCTTCCTGTCCACAACTAGAACCCTCTACAAGAGATCCTTCCTGTCCACAGCTAGAACCCTCTACAGGAGATCCTTCCCGTCCACAGCTAGAACCCTCTACAGGAGATCCTTCCTGTCCACAGCTAGAACCCTCTACAAGAGATCCGTCCTGTCCACAGCTAGAACCCTCTACAGGAGATCCGTCCTGTCCACAGCTAGAACCCTCTACAGGAGATCCATCCCATCCACATCTAGAACCCTCTACAGGAGATCCTTCCCGTCCACATCTAGAACCCTCTACAGGAGATCCTTCCCGTCCACATCTAGAACCCTCTACAGGAGATCCTTCCTGTCCACACCTAGAACCCACTACATGAGATCCTTCCCGTCCACATCTAGAACCCACTACATGAGATCCTTCCCGTCCACATCTAGAACCCACTACATGAGATCCTTCCCGTCCACACCGAGAACCCTCTACAGGAGATCCTTCCCGTCCACATCTAGAACCCTCTACAGGAGATCCTTCCCGTCCACATCTAGAACCCTCTACATGAGATCCTTCCCGTCCACATCTAGAACCCACTACAGGAGATCCTTCCCGTCTACAGCTAGAACCCTCTACAGGAGATCCTTCCAGTCCACAGCTAGAACCCTCTACAGGAGATCCTTCCTGTCCACATCTAGAACCCACTACATGAGATCCTTCCCGTCCACATCTAGAACCCACTACATGAGATCCTTCCCGTCCACAGCTAGAACCCACTACATGAGATCCTTCCCGTCCACATCTAGAACCCTCTACAGGAGATCCTTCCCGTCCACATCTAGAACCCTCTACAGGAGATCCTTCATGACCACAGCTAGAACCCTCTACATGAGATCCTTCCCATCCACATCTAGAACCCACTACATGAGATCCTTCCCGTCCACATCTAGAACCCACTACATGAGATCCTTCCCGTCCACAGCTAGAACCCTCTACAGGAGATCCTTCCTGTCCACACCTAGAACCCTCTACAGGAGATCCTTCCCTTCTACAGCTAGAACCCTCTACAGGAGATCCTTCCTGTCCACACCTAGAACCCTCGACATGAGATCCTTCCCGTCCACATCTAGAACCCACTACATGAGATCCTTCCCGTCCACATCTAGAACCCACTACATGAGATCCTTCCCGTCCACATCTAGAACCCACTACATGAGATCCTTCCCGTCCATAGCTAGAACCCTCTACATGAGAGCCTTCCTGTCCACAACTAGAGCCCGCTACAGGAGATCCTCCCTGTCCACACCTAGAACCCTCTACATGAGATCCTTCCCGTCCACATCTAGAACCCACTACATGAGATCCTTCCCGTCCACATCTAGAACCCACTACAGGAGATCCTTCCCGTCCACATCTAGAACCCTCTACAGGAGATCCTTCCTGTCCACACCTAGAACCCACTACATGAGATCCTTCCCGTCCACATCTAGAACCCACTACATGAGATCCTTCCCGTCCACAGCTAGAACCCTCTACATGAGATCCTTCCTGTCCACAGCTAGAACCCTCTACAGGAGATCCTTCCCGTCTACAGCTAGAACCCTCTACAGGAGATCCTTCCTGTCCACACCTAGAACCCTCTACAGGAGATCCTTCCCGTCCACATCTAGAACCCTCTACAGGAGATCCTTCCTGTCCACACCTAGAACCCTCTACATGAGATCCTTCCCGTCCACATCTAGAACCCACTACATGAGATCCTTCCCGTCCACATCTAGAACCCACTACATGAGATCCTTCCCGTCCACAGCTAGAACCCTCTACATGAGATCCTTCCTGTCCACAGCTAGAACCCTCTACAGGAGATCCTTCCCGTCTACAGCTAGAACCCTCTACAGGAGATCCTTCCTGTCCACACCTAGAACCCTCTACAGGAGATCCTTCCCGTCTACAGCTAGAACCCTCTACAGGAGATCCTTCCCGTCTACAGCTAGAACCCTCTACAATGACTCTCTGGGTGTTACAACAACATCTCATTTACCTTCAGGTGTTAATAAAGTGTTCTTGAATTTAAATTAATTTAATTCTACATTATTCTCTTTTACTAGAAGTTAAAGACCGTGTAAAGGGAATTCTGTTATTTTCTTCTAACCACATTATAAACTTAATAAATATACTGATCTAAACATGTGAAAAACCTCCCAACAATTAAAAACTGAATTGTGGAGCTAGCCTTCAAATTGCGTTTCAAGAGTTTTCTGTTTCAGGATTTTATGGGCGGGTCTAAAAGGGCAGCCGCGTGACGACACGCGGCTGCCCTTCAGGATAACCCCGCCCCCTGCCGCTCTCGTCATATAAAACCGTACAGTGCGGTAGCTTCAGTGGTTTTCCCGTTCCTTCATCCGAGGGATGACCGTCTTGTTTGGTAGATAACCGAACCTGCTGCGTGTCTCACCCTGTAAACTAACTTTCATTTTCTCTCTACTCGGCTGTAAGGCAGGTCTCACACGCCGTCTTATGCTGTCACTGATATTGTCATTGATATTTCCTGATGTTTCCAGGACTGTGAGTGAATGACAAAAGGTGATCATTAGTTTGTTCAGTCATAGTTAATGTGGTTTGTTTAATATATAATCAGTTGTACTTAATCGGTTTACAGCTACATGCTTGTGATGAAGCATCGGTGAATTGTGGGTTTGTTGCAGCCCGTTCCGTTTTTATTTTCCTGTTATTTATTGTTTGTGAAGTTGTCTTCACTATTGGAATCTGAACCTGTAATTTGTATTGTTACAGACCACACAACTTGGAATTAAACACGTTAAATGGGCAACTAGGTGTGTTTCCTGAAACCCTTACCATACACTGTTCCACCAGCACCCCGGAGATCCCTTATCTCCTTTTTAGTGGAAATATTTCAACTCCTCAAAAAGCAGCGATGCGCAGTTTTACATGTGGGTAGAACCTCAAACTTAACGAACCAGCCAGAACTCAGAAACGGAGGAAATGCAGTGATGTGGGGAAGAGAAGGAGGTGCTGCTAGAGGATGAGACAGACAGGTTTCAGCGCCTGCAGCGAACACGCCCCCAGCGTCTCAGAGCAGAGAAAACTGATCCTTTTTTCATTATTTTGTAAACAAATTTCATATGCTTCATATGCAGTGTTTTTAATCATTCAAATTTGGCTGGATGACTAATAACTAATATTCCTGTGCAGTGACAAACTCAGAACACACATTTGTTGTTACTTTACACGGGCTTTAAAAGGTGCATTAATACTACGTTGCCCTTTAGGAGAACCAGATTTGTGATGCTTGTCTTCAATGCCCCGCATCACAATATATTTAAGTTTTTGCCCATTACCTCAATGACAATATAAATAACATTCCGATTGATATGTTGTCTTGAATTCTTCAAACATCAGCTCTCAATTTAACAAACTCTTCACACAGGACATTGATCCCACTTTGCTCTCAACAACTTGATCTATTAGAATGAGGCTGAAATGTGACAAATCTGGAAGTCGTGATACAATGAGAGATGAATCATGATGTTCAAATGCATTTAGTACAATCTACAATGTCCCAACATCAGAGGAACGGATCCCCCAAACTCCTACACACCACCTGAGAGGGAATCTCAATACACTGCCACCACAATGATAAATCAGCACATTGCTACAAAAGTTCTGAAAACCATCCCAGAGTTTTCACGCTCTGTCATGCATAACGAGGAACCAACTGCAATCTTAATAGGTCATCATCTGAAGATTTCACCCTGCAAACACCATTTGCATTCAGAATGATTTTTTTTATATTGTAGCAATGTCTTTAACGAGTGTGAAGGGAACCTAACAACAGGAAGGCCATTTCTTTTAAATGCAGCTATGCCACATTTTTGATTTATCGTTTTCCATTTTCCACAGTATTTATGATCATCTTAAGCAAAATATGAGCATAAAAACCAAATTAAAGAGTTTAATATAAACATGTCTGGATCATTTTTGGACCAAAAGTACAATCTATCAAGTTTTTTAATAATCAGATACATAATGATTGTTTGTATCTTAACTGTAAGTTTACTTTTTTGCTACTAACTTTCAAAAGTCATATTTGCCATTAGCTACCGAACTTTAGCCACATTAGCACTTGATGGATTAATTCAGGGATTAGAGTCACTGTCATGCAACACACATTGATTTAAAGTGTGCATTTCTATTCTTTTGAAAAGACTGAGTATAATTAACTGAGGCTGATATTTCTTCAGACGNTCAGACGTGTGCAGAAAACGAACATCTGCAAAGATTTATAAAAGTTTTAAGAGTTTCTATCGGCTTATTTTAATAAAAATTTCAAAAAATACATTTCAGAGAAATACATTTCTGGTGAAGTTAAGTTGGTAAATGCTGGAGAAATAAGATTATGTAAGAGTGAAACATCAGAAGTTGACTTGTTCTCAAATTCTTGCTGGTTTTGAAAATATAAGACTTCATCTTCAGCTATTAATCTTACAAGTGGAATGAAAGCTCATCTCTAAAGACTGATGTAATTCCCAAGCAAAATTTATTTTGCTCTTTAATCTACACTAACAAGCCACATTTGCCAGACCTACACATGTTATGTCAAATAAAATAACATTTTGAAAGTGATTATTAAAGATATGAGACATTTCATGAACACAGTGGTTTCAGCAGATATAAAAACACAAACAACAAAGTTACACTGACGAAAAGACACTGATCAATTACTCTGTCATGCATTTAGCACATGTGGTGGCATCATTCAGCCCACCAGGATGGTATTCCTCAGAGAAAATGAGGAGGAACATTCTTTGGCTGAACTTTTATATGTGTATATGGTGGGGGATTACTGGTAAAGGACCAAACTGCAACTAAATATTGATCCAAGTTTGTCTCCTATGAGGATTTTTCTGTTTTCTGTTAATATATTATGACCTTGTTGTATTAAACAGATTCTTCATATAACAGAAACAAACTGCCTCTGATAAAAGACCTGAGACACTTTAAAGAGGCCCTTCCATTAAAAACGGTTTTTCTGAGGTTTCTGTTGAATATTTTAGCTCCACAGGTGTTCTTACCTTCATAGTGGGTGAAAACAGGTCAACAACTTCTCTTTCAGTTTTATTCTCTCAAACTACGCAGGTGGTGATAAAACCCAAGTTCTCCTGAGTTCAAACAGCCTGTATCTGTTTCGTCACAACTCCTTTGTTCGTTAGTATTCGGCAGCTCTCGCAGTTGAAACCACGCCTAGCATGCTGCTGACTAAAAGCTGTTAGCATAAGACGTAGCAAACCGGAAGAGACTACGTGCGCTGTTGCCATGCGCAGCGGGGCAGGAAACAGGGGAAACTCCTGGTTCTGGGACTGGTTGCCTTTCTTGGGTGATGGTGCCTAGATCTGGGAGTATAGAGTGTGTATGGGGAGCAGATGTGACTGTCCATTGTCTATTCCTGTTTTTGTCTTTGTCTGTGTGTGTGTAATGAAACAATGATAGTTTATACAGCCTGCTCATGATCATCTAAGGACACACCAATGGCGGCCCCAGTCTATTTTTAGTAACTAAGTGGAGTTAAGTGCTCCGCTGATTTGTCCACAGGGTCTGTAAAACAGCAGGCTGCCGTCTGGATTTTATTTTCCTTATTGGGTGAAATTCGTTAAATTACTGGTTTCCGTTTTTAAAAAGTAACAAACTCGTTAAGTTACACATTTCACACAAAAGTAATTAGAGTACTTCCAACACTGGCACCACGCACATGCACTTTGAAAACAGCGAAAACATGGACATGTTTGTGTTATTCAGGGGGAGTCAACACATGAAGGGCTCGAGTGTAACTTGTGAAGTTTTCACGCTTTAGCCCAGACTAAGACTTCTGGGATTTCTGTTGTTTCAACAAATTAAAATAAATGTTGGATTTTGCATTTTAGGTTAAAAAAGCTAAACTGAAAAACCAAAAAACTACGTGGATTATTTGTTTTTCTGATTTTATTTTGAAACAGAAAAACCAAAGAACGAACCATACACGGATTCATTCATCCAACCAGTTTCATAACAGCTTGTTCCTGCAGGATCCTGGTGGAGGCTGATGTTTATCTCCAGCTGCATGAACAACAATCTGTTTATGTTTGTTTTTTAAAAAGATAAAGGTGAAACATCCTACTTTAACTATAAGTGGGCGATTTATTGTATAAACTCTTTTATCTTCATTTTAACGGTCAGTGACTTAAGGCTCTTTCAAAATTACTTGGCCAAATAAAACAGATTCTGATTAAATTTCTTATCATTGTTGAGAACGTGGCTCTTTCTGTCAGAAAGGTTTCAGACCTCTGTGTTGGATGGATGATAGAAGTTTGATTGTGCATGTTTCAACATGTTATAGTATAATTTTTTTTTAATTTATTGGCTAATAGGTTTCACAGCTCTGCAGCAAATGTTCTAGAGAATCAGTGTAATAGTAAAAAACATGTCAAATTCTTATAGTGATTTAGAAAACAACAACAATGGAAAAAAATTATTTACAAATGATTAAATATAATTTAGATGGTTTGAGATGCCTATCTAAATTGCATAACAGTGTTACACAAAGTCATCAAGTCAGAGAGATCAGTGCATCATCTGGTTGGGTCTAGATCAGTGATGTTGCTCACAGGTGAATCTTGAAGCAAGCGCACATCAGATAATTAAACGTAAGAAGAAAAAACTGAGTGGCAGGTTTTTAAAAGAGAGAAGAGTTTGTAAAAATGAGAAAAAATATAATTGTGGCTGTTGCAACATTTCAGTGTCAACAATATCGATTTTAGCTCCCTCTAACGTGTTTACACACTCGTTCTGTTGTGAATTGCCTACTTTTATTAAAGAAAGAAATCTGACGCTTTAAGGAAGTTTAAATTGAAGCTCCCTCTGTTTCAACAAAGGGATCCCTCAAGGATGTGTACCCAGTCCTTGCTCTTTAAAGAGTTAATTATATGGATGAAACTGTAAAGTCATGCTGCACAGTCACTCAGATGTAAAGAAAAAAAGATTTTCTTCAACATTTGTAAGTGAGAATACAATTCAGTGAACTAATGATTTAGATATTCATTCTGGGAAACTTGGTTGGACATTAAATCCTGAGTGAATTTTGTAGAACTTTATGTTCTAGTATGCCACTCCCTGTGGGAGAAGTTGAAAAACCAGGTCAGGACTCTAGTATAAAACAGTTACAGCACCACAGAAAGGTGTAATTTAGGGGTAAACTTTACTTAAAGAGGCAGAGGTTAAACTGAGAATCAGTGCATTGAATTTATTAAATGGCTCTTGAAGGAGTGCCCTTGGTAATTTGTTCCACAGAAATTGTTGTTAATTTACTGAAGCTCAATGTTGTCTAAATTCTTTACATAATATTTGAGACTCAAGTGATGTTATTTCAGTTATTTTTCATTCTTTATCTGCAGTATGACAGAGACGACCAGGAGAACCTTTCTAACTTGGGGAGATAAGTATTTTCTTGAATTGTGATCATCAGGTTACAAAAATGTCACAGGCATAGGAGATGTTGACAGTGCTGAAATAAATATATTCAATTTAATTTTAATGTTATTAAAATCTTGTTTTATTGCACAATGACTGGCCAGTTTGTAAATTTGACACTTTTAACAGAGAAAAAAAGAGAAAACAATGTCAGTAAGTCATGAATTCTTTACCACTGTGGGACAATGAAAAGTTTTTCTTTTCTTCTTATCAAAGTCTTTATGAAAGCAATTCGTTAAAAAAGAAAGGACTAGATCAATGTGCGTTAACCCTTGAACAGAGGAAACATACAACTGTCGCCACAGAACTCTCGGTCAGGCAAAGTCCATAAATACCCGATTCCCACATCTCCTAGTTTGTTCATCACCATTTGACAGAGCTCATGCTGAACACAAAGAAATAACAAGTATTTCAGATTTTCTTTGTGGTCTATTGGGTAATGTTAGAGAATATAGAATACAAGATTACTAACAGGTCCAATGATTCTTCCTCTAGTAAAGTAATAAGAAAAAAAACACCACAGAAGTATGAAATCAGGATTTCAGAGCTACAGCTCCATCATAGAACTGTTGCCTAAGACAGTTGACTCACGAAGCCCTTCACACTAAAGCTTCACGCTCACACGTCAGGTGGTGATAAACTACGTACTGTAGACACAGCAGCCCTGTGGCAGAATGACAGAGGCAAAGATGCCATTTCATCAGCACCACCAGACCCTCTGACCCCACCAAGCAGGCAAAGCAAGTAGTTTATCTATTTGTTTTTTGACTGAGTGGAAATTAGAACATGCAACCCTGCATTTGCTGCTCTCCCTCTGGAACCACTACCGTCCCAACTCAATAATGAATTATTCCTCAAAGGAAAATCTTTACGCAAATTAGTCAAAAATCTGCAGAAAGAATGAAAGAAGTGTCGAAGTATAAATTAAAATCCAGAGATCAACGTAAAACATTGAGTGTTTGTTTAGTATTCTGGCAGCATTAAGTAGATGACCTGCAGCACTGGCACAAAAAAATGGTTTAATTTCTTCTTCCTCTATATTTGTTTTACTCCTGCTCTTCATCAAAGACATCTTCACCTCATGTGGGTTTTTAGCTCTTGCTCCAGGTGTCACTGGAGCTTTAAGCTCAGTCAGCTGTTTCTGCAAGTAAACAAAACTCCTCTTGGTCATTTCACTCATCAAAATACACGTTTAAAAGCATCAGGACTTCCGTTTCACGCAGTTCAGCATCCAAGTCATATAAAATCATGTTCCAAAAATGTTTTCTGTTGAAAAACAAAGAAGGCATCATGGAAAATCTAAAGATCTAAAGAAAAACCAAAAATAACTCCAGCCACTAAAAAATGTGGCCCCTAGAGTGTTATTCTACACCAAACGCTTCTGTTAACCATAAACAAGAGCACATCTATGATACGGTAAAACAAAGAATACACTATGAAACTTACTGTATATCAAACATCCATAAACATGCAGAAGAAACTCTTCAAATGTAAGTCAAAGTAAGGAAACAGAGGAGTTTCTGTAACTGTACAATATTAGAAAAAAGTTATTATTTCCAGTGTGTTTATTTAAAGAAGATGAACATCCCTTGAATATCTCTACACTATCTGTGGATCTGGTTCATATAATCTTGTGAAAATTCCTTTGGCTTTTAGATATTGCAAAATATCACAAAAATATTGCAGCATGTTTTTATCCCCTAAATCCAGCTTCTGAATACGTATTTGGAGGAAAAGTCAGGTTACAAAATGTGGAAGTGAACACTTCAACGCACCTACTGGATTTCATAAAAGTTAATTGGTGGAGTTTATTGGCCTTTAAATGACATTTTGTAACTACAATACAGCTCCATGGTGGTTCTGCTAAAAACACTTCATCAGCAAATTACTTAAAAATCTATAATTTTATCCCTGGATTAGTAAGATGTGTAAAAGTCTAACAATAATTCTATCACCCGTAGAAAAATTAAGTTTGTGCTATTTTCAAAAAAGATTTTTCAATCATTTTCCCACCACAGACATCAAGACAAAGACAGGTTAAGAGTCAGTGTGAGCAGAGCTGCAGAGATGTGGGGTGTGAGCAGGTGTTGGACAAGGATGAAAGATGAAACATGAGCTGAAAAGCCACAGGGGCATGACAAACACAGGGACGAAAAAATGGGGCAGTGACCCGTGAAGCACGGTGGACATGGAAACTGCAAGAGGCTGCTGATTTCTATGTGGTGAAAAATCTTGTCACAATTAAAATAACACCTGAAATTTTGGTTGTTTTGATTCTAAGCATATTTTCAATCTGCATAATGTCAAGTTTATTACTTCTGTTTAAATATTAAAGAAACGACTTCCTGTTTATTCAGACATTAGCATCTGAGATCTAAACTTAAATGTTAAAAAGTGACGAACGTCGCTCACCTTTGGTATTGACAATCTTTGAGGTGAGCTCCAAAGTTTCGATGTCTTCAGACCCAATGTTCTCTAAGGTGATGGTGAGCTGCTGAGTCTCTCCATTAAAGAGCTGAATGGACACTGAGCTGGACAGTTCTTCTTTGGACATCGGCTGAGGTGCGTAAGCCGACCTGTGCGTAAGTATGAACAGAGGAAAAAACTGTGTTTTATTAAAAATCATAGTACTATAACAGCAAATCTGATGGTAACAACAAATATCAGAACTGCCTTAGAAAGGACAGCAACACTGTGCAACCCTGTGTGTGGATCTATCCAAGCCAGTTGAGCAGATTTAAAGATACTAATTGGACTGATGCAGCTACAGAGTGGTCAAGTAGCTAGTACCTTTCAGACAGATCATGTTGGTTACTAATTTATGTGACGTGCGGAGAGGAAATCACAGACAGGACAAGTCATTGCTCATGCTTCTCCAATTTTATTATAAGCACAACATGAAAACATTTCAGAGTTATTCATTTATATCAGTTTTATTCTTTGTTTATGTATTTGTTTATTGTTGTATTTTCTATTTTGCTTTATCGCTTGATTTGCTGTACAGTACTCTGGTCACCTGTCATGCTGTATGTTAAAGTGCTCTATAGATTCACTTGACTTGACTTCAGATCACAGATGCCGAAAACACTCTCTCCAAACAAAGGGGAAATCAAGAGTTTTATTGCTGCCAGACTATCGTTCTTACATAACCTCACTCCTTGTGGCAAGTAAAACTTCTAAACTTCATATTCTGAGTCTGTGATTCTTTTTCTGTCTGAGGGTTTAATTGTGTTTGGTGTCTAGGAACAATTTCCCTGATACCCTACCACAACAATCACAGCATGTTTTTGCAGATGGATTAAGCCTGCTGATATTTAAAGGAGTCCCACAAGGCTCTGTTTTAGGCTTTGTTCTATTCTCTATTCTATTCTCCCAAGAAATTTGGCTTTTCCTCCTGACTTTATTCCACCTTATGGTTAAATCCAGAAAATAACATAATTACTAAGAAAATAGTTGAAGAATATAGACATAGGTTAACAAAAATAGACATGAATAGACATGGTACAGAGACAGGAGAGATATAGCCGGTAGCAAAGAAACTCGATAGGTTAATGCTTGATTAATGCCTGATTAATGCTTGAAGTCTGTATATACAGATATAATTATATTATTATTTCCATAGGAGAATGTCATTTTCTGCATTAAATATGTTAAACAAGTTTACTGAACATAGTAATGCTTTGGTGTACAGTGAACTGTAGCCATGTACAGAGGGGACAGAAGAGTTCAGATCCAAGGTGCATCACACCAACAAATTTGACAATTTGCACCTGTAATTGCACAATTTAGTTTGCAGGAGCAGATTTGTCAAGTTTTTCATAGACACGACCCACCCACACACTCTATTCTACCACTAAAACGATGAATGTCCTTTCCTTAAAAATGTTGCTCTTTTTTAGGGGAAATAAATAGTATAAAATATATTGCTCAGAAGCATTGTTACAACTCAACCAGTTACACACAAGTTCACAGCACCATTACGAACACGAGCTGACGTTCACGACACTGAGCTGCCTGCCGTCACCACCTAAACACCAACATTACTCTAAAGGCTTTAGATTACCAGCATTTCAGTGCATTCTTTGCACATTTTAGGAGTCAGAGATAAAAACTTAACAGCTTGGCATATTGGTGTGACTTGGATGAATGTCCCAAAATCTTGGTTTTATTCACTTTTTTGCTGTCAACATCTAATGAAACAAGAATGGAGGAAAAATTCTCCAGGAGTGGCTGCAAATATGTGTCAAGTATAATGTGTCACAGCCCACAAAAGCAAAGTCTTCAAAACGCTTGAGAACAACTGAAGCTGTGGGGTGTCAAATCTCGGCTCCCGTAATAAGAACCTTTCTGTCATTCTTAAACTTTTTCAATGAATTTTTCTTTTTTTTTTTTCAAAAGAAACAAACATTCAAGCGCTGGTTCACACAGCAGGATTTTAACAGTGCCGCAAGAGTTTCAGACCGGACACACACCGAAAAAAATCGGGCATGTTCCTCTGTCTGCCCCTACCGTGTGTGGTGTTTCATCACGTGGCAGCACATCACACACGGAGCAATTTCACTCGCCACAGAGAAGGGGTTTCCCAAAAAACTCAGAAATTCGCAAAATCTGTGTGACTTCTGTTTGAAATCTGTCTGTTTTCTAGTTGAAATCTATGGTTGACAAACGCCACAAAACCTCAGAAGAAGAAGAAGCCTCCTGTCACCTCGCTTTCTGATTGGCTACCCGCTGCACTGAGCTGGCTGCATGATCAGTTTTCCTTGCAACACATCACACACTGAGCAATATCAGGCCAAGATAATCCAACATGTTGCATATCCCAGATTTGCGATTGACTGTCCTTCCAAGTGGACTCGATCATGCTTAACACACCACACACGGCAGGAATATCGGTTAGGATTATCTTAAGAGCAGTTCTGATAACCGGGGCAAAGTCGGCATGAAAGTCCTGCCGTGTGAACCCATTATAAAGAGATAAAATAAAAAACATCCCTTTCAAACCGAGGAAGATTCTGTCTGCAGCGGGTTCTAAATTCTCTGTTTGTCTGAGTTAAAATGAAAACTGATTTCAAACTCGACATTGTTAACTTGCTTCCTGGTTGATGCATGTTTTCACTGCCTGGAGGTAAATGTATTTTCTCCGTCACTTCCGTTATTTTATAATGAGAACTCTTGAGTCGGTGTGATTAAATTTGCATAAAGTGGCTAAAAATATGCTTAAAATGAAAAAGTTCATCATGTTTTTGAATTGGAGGTTTTATGAGTGTTTATCTCAATGGAAATGCAACGTTTTGTTTAAACTGCAAGATGTTCTTTAAATGTGATTGTAAAACTGAACTAAAGGGTTTATTCCTTAAAAAGTCCATGTGATTTTTATGATTGGTTTTAATTTAGGCACCATTTTATTTTAATCATTTTGTTTTATTAACTGCAACAACCAGAATCAGAATAAAATTCTCAAAAATACTACTCTGTCATAAGGTGTTTGTATTATAAAAGGCAAAGTACATCAAAGATTTTAATGAGATTCTGACCACTGGGGAATAATGAGGCACAGTTCAGTCCCAAACGTGAAGGTTTTATTTTATAACTTCAATGACATTTTTAAAAATAATGATCTTAACTTTGTAGAAGTAAATTCAGTAAAACATACAATATCTCAGGCTAGAATTTTAAACTCCACCTATGAAATACTACAAAAGAGGTTTGCAAATAAAAAGGGTAACTTTAAACGTAACACTAAAAGTATAAATAAATGTGGTAGAAGACACTGTGTTTTCTGTAATGTTAATATGTAAATTCAGAAATCTGCTGATTTGAGTAGTAAATTACAAAGGCCCCTCTTAGAGGCTTTAAAGCTTTGAAGTCAAATTTGAAAGCCTCCCTATGGACACTGAACTCCCCAGAAACCAGGTATTCCATTTGTATTCCATTTGCTTCACATGATACAGAACTCTTTCAGCACTACAAAGCAAAGACTTTTCACAGGAGAAATATAGTGATGTGCTGTATTTACTGACACAATCTAAACAGTAGATATTTGCTGAAGCTCTGTTCTGAAAATGAGTTGCAGAACTCAAATGGGATGTTTTACCTAGTATTTTCTAGAAGTAAATTAAATTTATTCTGCTGTTTCCTCCTTTACTGTTTTGAAAATACCTAGGATTTTTATGGGGGAAAACTGCCTATTCTATAAGTTTCTGTTGGAAGAAACAACCTTTTATACTCAAAATTGTTCTTCAAAAATGATCCGTTTCATGAGTTCTCCCACGTTACGGAATAACTTCCTTATAATTAGACAGACAAACTGGGTAAAAGTGCATCAAACTGATCGGTGGTAGAATATTTTTTACCCAGAATATTAAAACCAAACCCTGGCCATGCAGCTAAAGGGACAACCAAACCGCTGATGCACTGTGTCAAATCTAAATAGAAAATGGACATTCAGATCTAATAAACCAATATTTTACTCCAAGTAGAGCATAAACAGCAAATCAGATGCTGAAACAGATATTCTGTAATTCCATAATAAATTTTGGCTCATTGTGAATTAGATGGCAGTTATTTACAACACATTAACTCAACAGAGAGTGTTCAGTCAGAGGCTTCTTCAGATCTCCTGAAACACAGACCGCTACAGGAGATAAAATATCTGTAGCCAATATAAATAAATAACAGCATGAACTTGTAGCAAGCACGTGTTTCATGCTATGTTTTCAAACACAAGTGCCGTTCGATCGACTGTCCTCCTGCAAAACTGAAACTGAGTATTTTTATGCACATATGATTTTTTTCTAATAGATTTGTTGAGTAACTAATTGTTAATATTACTATAAATGATAAAAAATATAAATTTAAAGTTTTTGACATATTTATTTTAAGAAACTATTTTTGTAAACTATTTAGATTAGATTAGATTAGATTAGATTAGATTAGATTAGATTAGATTAGATTAGATTAGATTAGATTAGATTAGATTAGATTAGAACTTTATTAATTCCTCAGCAAAGGTTCCTTCGGGAAATTATGGTTCCAGTAGCAAACACCGTCATACAGATTCAAAGCAATAAACAAGTAAGGTCACAGTATAAAAGGGAAAAAGATTAACAATAAGCATGACAGAGAGTCCATAGTAGTCGAGTTATTGCACATTATTGTCATATGGATTCACAAGAATAAACAAACATAAACAAGTAGGAGGGAAAAAGACTAATAAATGAGAAAGAGAATCCAATAGATAGTTGAGCTATTGCACATTTAGAAACCCTAAACTCTCACATTATCATAATTAAAGACCCATTCCAATGAAAATAGTGTTTTTTGTGTTGTTAACATGTTCTTGTGGCATGTTTCTGATGCTTAAGGACATATTTTAAGAAAATTAAGCTCAAAATTGCATTTTTTCTGCGTTCAAATTGCTGTGAATTAAAAGCAGATGCAAAAATGTGTCTAAAAAGAGTGTGTCTGTAATTTCTGTGATGTAGAAAATCCAGTGGGTGGGCCACAACATCCTACACCGCTAGCTGTAAGCTAGCATAAACACAGATCTCTCAGGAACATGGAGGGGTGCGGGGGAATCCTCCGCATCAACGGTTCCACCCATAGCGCAAAAGCAAATTGCTAATGAGCTACTGCCGCTATGCAGAAACTATGTTATGGAAAACGGCACAGGTTTTGTAGCCTGACCAATCAGATTCTCCTGCATTATGTTTAAATGACACCGGAGCCGCACTCAATAATTTCTGCATCAAATTTTTGGACGGACCTATTACATCACCTTTGTTGTGCGTCATCCTGAAAACACGGAACTAGCGTTTTCCACCCAGAGCACAACATTCAACATGGCGGACTCGGCTGTGGATGAAGTGTTTACTTCTGTGTTTGCACAGTGTTTGCTTGGGGCGGGAGTGTGCAATGACACCTCGTATTCACAAGTTTTTGACACAAAAGTGACAACTGTCATTAATATTCATCTTTTCTCTTCCATTAACCATGGCTAGCTACCATTACGGCTCTGTAGCTACCATTACGGCTCTGCAGCTACCATTACGGCTCTGCCCGCTAAACCTTTTGTTTTTGTTCTGCCTCATGTGTATCCGCTTTAGCATCACATATGTTGTGTCACTTCCGGGTTCCTGTGATTGGTTCTCTCTCAACTGGTTAAGCCCGCCTTCGAAATTGAGAGACAGCGGGTTCAGCTCCAGGCCCTCACGTCTTTGTAAAGTATTCTGTCAAAGACGTGAGGGCCTGGTTGATCAGGTAACATGTTTTGTGATTTGGGGTAAAAATGCCACAATCATCATTTAAAGACCACTGAGACACTTTAAAATAGTTCAAAAGATGATCTGAGTGGGTCTTTAATGACATCTGGTAATACCGTATATTTTGAGGAAGACTTCTGTCTCACTACAGTCGTTATACATACTGTGTTTCTGGTTTACAGAATCTATGAATGATTGTGTGAAATCATACATCAGCAATTCAGAAATAAATATGTCATCCAAAGTAAAAGTGGTGATTGGTGCGTTTCTAACCGTGGAAGCGATGTGCTGAGCTGGAGACGAGGAAGAGAAGGAATGACTTCCACTAAACAACCACCGGTCTTCACTGTAGGCAGGTCCTCCAGCATACAGGCGCTGGTCACACCAAAAACTGACGTGCAATAACCTGCAAAATGGAGACATTGAGCTTTTCAGCCAGAAACTAGGATCAAAAGGTTGGTAACGTTTGAAACAGTGTTTCAGCTGAAAAGATCTGTGAAATAAAACAATGATCAACTATGAAACAGCTGAGGAATAAGAAAGTTCTGACCATTCACAGTGATGTTGCCAGCTGTGCGTGGGACGCCAACCAGAGTGACAGGATACAGACCGGACTCTGCAGGGAGGGACAGCGCAGCAGGCAGGGACTCAAACTCCACTCCAGAAGTCAGCAAACCCTGCAAAAAAGAAAAAAACATCAGATGAAAAACTGTCATGATCCGCCACACATCTCATACCAAGAGTGACTTTCAAGAAAAACCTAACTGACAATGTCATTCTACAGAAACCAATCATCCCTGAGATCAAATCATCCAACAAAACTAATCACATTCTTCATTTCTTGGACAATTTGTGGATTCCATGCCAACAAGACTTCTATTCATATTTTCACTGAAGAAGCACACTGAAGCGTAGCTGCAGACAAATTCCCTGTGAGGTATCTCTCAAGCAGCTTCCCGCGATCCATCTTCTTAGCATCCCCGTGATGTCCTGAAGATAAAGTCTCTGCCAGCATGGGCACAGCCAATTCAACTAAACTGAAAATAAGTCTCACAAATCACAATGCAGAAGGCAGAGTTATCAGAACGGTTCCAACCGGGTGTTACAGACAGCAGCACATCTTCTACCAATGTTCTTTTTATGCATCTCAAATCTTTCAGCGGAAACCCAATGTTGAAACAATGAAATGAAAGAATGTGAAATGAATTTAAATAAACTCTGATTCCAGTTATATAGATACAATGAATGTTTTTGTCCATCCTTTTTAGGAGGAAAATGTTTGTGCTGTTTGGCATTTATTCTAAATGAAGACTGGGTTCTAAACAAAGTGGGATAACGCTGGTCAGAGTTGGGTAAGTTATTCATAAAATTAACTTAATTACACTACTTTCTGATTGTTTTTGCACCCAAAAAGTGACCAGCAATACTGTTTTCTTTCAGTTATGGCTGAAGATCTTTTATTGACCTCCTTTAATAAAAGATATGCAACATGTAATCTGTGTTTGTAAGACAGTCCTTTACGTGTTATCGTTATAAATAGTCGGTCAGAAACAATGCACGGTGGAAAGTATCGGAAATCAGGAGAAAGTTGGCTCCGGGAGATTTTCAGGAAGGGCACT
The DNA here is from genome assembly GCA_006937955.1 of Pachypanchax playfairii. NCBI lineage: Eukaryota > Metazoa > Chordata > Actinopteri > Cyprinodontiformes > Aplocheilidae > Pachypanchax > Pachypanchax playfairii. The sequence goes on along the minus strand of SSNP01000217.1, from coordinate 612,380 downwards.
GAAATTTGGGAGTCTCCCGGGAAAATCAGGAGAGTTGACATGTATGGGCAGGATTCAGACTTTTACTTTAGCTCTATTTGAATAAACATCTTACCAGATTATAAAATAGTAGGATAGGTTACATACTGTCTTATCAACCTCTGGTAGTTTTTTAAAAATATGTTCATGGATGTACACAACAAAAACTAAGTGTGTGTTCAGTCATACATTAACAATCCCCCCCTTTGGCTTTAATAAATCTGTAATGATGTCTTCTCAGAATAACTGCACAGTATTGACATTCCCAGTAGCAGTGTGCAACAAATGCAGACTGAGGTGATGTAATGACTGCATCAGTCCCTGACAGCAGACACTACCTCACTACAGAGAAAGCTGCCAACCTCCGAGGTGCCCGGCTGTGAGTTAGAGTGCTCCTTCTTTTCACGTCAGGACATTCTGTGCTTTTCTTGAACAGCACAAGTCTGAGCATTAACCTATTGGAAACAGTTCATTTGCATTCTGACTTGAAAAGGTTAATTAGCTTGTTTCAACAACAATAATGACTAAAGCAGGTGCAACGAAAATCACATTGCTTGAACTGGTGTGCAGACTACTTTACTAATATGTAATTAACCTTCTGCTTTACCCTCGCAGATGCCTCAGTTACTAGTTGTGATTGTGTTCTCTGTGATTCCGTATACGTTTATACGGCAGACAGAAATGAAAATAAATGAAATGCACAAAATTCAAGATGTTAAAAAAAATGTAGGCAGGGCCGGTTCTGGGCATAGGCGGATTAGGCCATTGCCTAGGGCGCCCTCTGCTGGAGGGGGCACCAAATTCACCTTTTTTTTTTTAACAAAGTGTTGGACACACCATTCATCTCATGTAAAGAGCAAAATAAGTAATAATTAAATACCTATCTATATCTATCTATCATCTCTACTGTTCATTTTAGTATAAATAAATATTTTTGCAGTGCAATCCAGTTATTCAGTTATGTTGTTTCTGTTCTGGGCAGTAGGAGGCGCCAAAATCCCTTTTCGCGTAGGGCACCATGCAGCTCAGGGCCGGTCGTGAATGTAGGTTTCCAAAAGGATCCTTCTCTTAAAACTTCGACAGACAGTAAAATTAAAACATATTTCACCTTTTGATACGTCAGTTTTATTTCACTTATAATAATTTACTGATTAATTTATGTTACAAATTGGGGTGGTGAAGCTTTTACCCATTCTTAACGCTGCCATTTCTTCTCATAAAAAAATCCTTCTGGCATTAAATATAAAATATCCATTAGTTGTTTTTTGCACTGAGCAACAGCACACTATTGTTTTTGTTTTTCCACAGTTTCTCAGTTGTTGTGCTGATCAGTTCAGCGCCTCTGTAACATCTGCACAGTTTCAGTTCTGTTTGTTCTGTTGTAAATAATCATAGTGTTTCCTACTGACTCCTTCAATTATTGATTGATATTGTGTACTATAGAGGAAGAAATAGGTAAATAGATTTAAATTTTTTTATTGAAAAATTGGATTTTAACATTTTATGTTTTTTTTTTTATGAACCGTTTTTGCTTGACTCATACAATCGTATTTAAATAACTTTTTCATGTACAGTGGGGCAAAAAAGTATTTAGTCAGCCACCAATTGTGTAAGTTCTCCCACTTAAAAAGATCAGAGAGGCCTGTAATTTTCATCATAGGTATACCTCAACTATGAGAGACAAAATGAGGAAAAGAAATCCAGAAAATCACATTGTCTGATTTTTAAAGAATTTATTTGCAAATTATGGTGGAAAATAAGTATTTGGTCACCTACAAACAAGTAAGATTTCTGGCTTTCACAGACCTGTAACTTCTTTAAGAGGTTCCTCGGTCCTCCACTCGTTACCTGTATTAATGGCACCTGTGTGAACTCGTTATCAGTATAAAAGACACCTGTCCACAACCTCAAACAGTCACGCTCCAAACTCCACTATGGCCAAGACCAAAGAGCTGTCAAAGGACACCAGAAACAAAATTGTAGACCTTCACCAGGCTGGGAAGACTGAATCTGCAATAGGTAAGCAGCTTGGTGTGAAGAAATCAACTGTGGGAGCAATTATTAGAAAATGGAAGACATACAAGACCACTGATAATCTCCCTCGATCTGGGGCTCCACGCAAGATCTCACCCCGTGGGGTCAAAATGATCACAAGAACGGTGAGCAAAAATCCCAGAACCACACGGAGGGACCTAGTGAATGACCTGCAGAGAGCTGGGACCAAAGTAACAAAGGCTACCATGAGTAACACACTACGCCGCCAGGGACTCAAATCCTGCAGTGCCAGACGTGTCCCCCTGCTGAAGCCAGGACACGTCCAGGCCCGTCTGCGGTTTGCTAGAGAGCATTTGGATGATCCAGAAGAGGATTGGGAGAACATCATATGGTCAGATGAAACCAAAATAGAACTTTTTGGTAGAAACTCAACTTGTCGTGTTTGGAGGGGAAAGAATGCTGAGTTGGATCCAAAGAACACCATACCTACTGTAAAGCATGGGGGTGGAAACATAATGCTTTGGGGCTGTTTTTCTGCAAGGGGACCAGGACGACTGATCCGTGTAAAGGAAAGAATGAATGGGGCCATGTATCGTAAGATTTTGAGTGAAAACCTCCTTCCATCAGCAAGGGCATTGAAAATGAGACGTGGCTGGGTCTTTCAGAATGACAATAATCCCAAACACACCGCCCGGGCAACGAAGGAGTGGCTTCGTAAGAAGCATTTCAAGGTCCTGGAGTGGCCTAGCTAGTCTCCAGATCTCAACCCCATAGAAAATCTCTGGAGGGAGTTGAAAGTCCGTGTTGCCCAGCATCAGCCCCAAAACATCACTGCTCTAGAGGAGATCTGCATGGAGTAATGGGCCAAAATACCAGCAACAGTGTGTGAAAACCTTGTGAAGACTTACAGAAAACGTTTGACCTCTGTCATTGCCAACAAAGGCTATATAACAAAGTATTGAGATTAACTTGTGTTATTGACCAAATACTTATTTTCCACCATAATTTGCAAATAAATTCTTTAAAAATCAGACAATGTGATTTTCTGGATTTTTTTTCCTCATTTTGTCTCTCATAGTTGAGGTATACCTATGATGAAAATTACAGGCCTCTCTGATCTTTTTAAGTGGGAGAACTTACACAATTGGTGGCTGACTAAATACTTTTTTGCCCCACTGTATGTATGCATGCATGCCTGCGCTTAGGGGGACGAAAGCAATGGGTGCCGCAAACGGGCCCTGCGACAAACCCCATGCATACATATATGGACAGATGGACGGACAGACATATTGTGAGATCACTATATAAGAATAAGATTGAAATGAAGTGCTTGATGAAGGTCTGTGCCTTCCAATAACTTTCTAGTTTGTACTTTCAGATTTTTCTTATTTACTGTTGGTCATTTAGAGGTTTTTAAAGATGCTGCAGAAGATTGCTGACCTATACTGAGTAAATATATTAGAAAGAGTCATTTGTTGTTATAGAAAAAATGAGTATTCTTGTTGTTGTCTAGCATATGAATAGGATGGTAAAAGCCTCTTACACTGTCCTCAAAATTAAAATTAAGTGAGAGGTGGGCTACAGCACCACTTAAACAAAAATCTATAAAGCTAAGCTTGTTACAAGAGCTAAGGTTATGCACTGAATGAGAAAAAGGGTCAAACTACATACTCACCTTGACATTTCAAGATGGAAATTGAGATTGTGCATTTGCTTTACACAACAGGAAACAGCTAGCAGAGTGAGTACATGATTACTTTCACCTAGCACCAGTCACTTTGGAGAACAAATGAGTGGTTGGAAGTTGAACACGGATGTTGACTCAAGACAAAACGAGTACCTCGAAACGAAACAAGAGGCTGCAGAGTTAGTTGGAAGTTAGATATTGATTTGATGTTTTTTTAGGTTTATTTGTTTGATTAATTTTAACAAATGATTGTTTTTAATAATTGTTTTTCTTTTCCTCTGATTTTAACTTATTTTTCTATGTGAAAAAGTACTCGTACACATATGATTAAGTCTAAATCCTTTACACGTGATTTCGAAACATTTTGTCAAATGAGCAACAACAACTCTTCTTTGTTTGTTTATAAATTATTTTTTAATGTTGATTATTGTAAATGCCTGATTTTAATTTCATCTGTAGCGCAAATGCTAATACTAAAGTTCACGTCTTCAACACAAACAGGAACAATCTGATAAAAAGCCTGAAACTGGAGGCTATAAATACTGTGGAGTTGGAATTTAGTGTGTCATTAATAGATGAAACACAGCTGTGACTACTAGGAGAAACTGAAGGCGATGGGCATGGCAGATCCAAAAACAGTTAAACTAACTGAAAACTGGAATGACAATAAAAATAATCCCTGGAAACAAAATGCTACAAGACCCCTGAATAATTGCAGTTTTTACCTTTGTTAAATGTTTGAATCATGTGATCTTACTAATGCCCCTTTTCAACTGGGGTCGGTACGGAATGGTGCACTATGGTTCAGACCCGTTCTGATGTGGTTCCATTACTTTCTTCTAGGACCGCATCAACACAGCAGTATTTCCATCCTAGGAGAGGAGGTAGAGGTGGTGGAGGAATACAAGTACCTTGGAGTTCAGCTGGACAACAGACTAGAGTGGAAATGCAACACAGAATACATCTACAAGAAAGGTCAGAGCAGACTCTACTTCTTTTAATGTCTGCACCAAGATGTTGCAAATCTTCTATAGGTCTGTTGTGGAAAGTGCAATCAGCTTTGCAGCCATCTGCAGGGGCAGCAGCATCAGAACCAGAGACTTGAAGAGAATCAACAATCTGATCAGGAAAGCTGGATCTGTGCTGGGAGTATCTCTGGAGCTGCTGGAGCTGATTGTACAAAAAAGAATGCTGGACAAGCTGATGAAGATGATGGAGGACTCTTCTCACCCTCTGCACGGCACAGTGATTAAACAACAGAGTGTGTTCAGTGAGAAGCTTCTTCAGGTCCGATGCAAGACCGAAAGATACAAAAGATCATTCCTGCCTGCAGCCATTAGCCTCCACAACAAGAACAGTCCTTGATTTTTATTATTGTATTGTTGTCTTCATTGTTGTTTTTATTGTTGGACAAAAAAACAAAAACAAAAAAAAAAAAACTACTACAACGTTGAATTTCCCTTCTGGGATAAATAAAGTATTTTTCATTTCATTTCATTTTCATTTCATTTCAAATCACCCACCAGGACACCAACTACAGGCGCTCTATTCCTCCCGAAGAGCGCCTGTCCATCTGTCTACGGTAATGTTATGTATGATTTTTGAAATCAGCGTTTTCTAGACTATTTCACATAACATTATTCACTACGATGAGACGCTCTGATTGGTTGACATGCCACTTCAAGAGCATTATGAACGTTAAAAGTTCAGCTAGCTAAACTTTGACCTTTTCTAACTTTTCAAGCTTTTCAAGCGTCAACGCCTGAAAAGCTAGAAAAGCTTGAAAAGTTGCCGAACATAACGCTCACAAAGCGCCGCAGAGCCGTTGACGTCTGTCTGACGCCCATCCACCATAGACTTTACATATACAGTGGGGCAAAAAAGTATTTAGTCAGCCACCAATTGTGTAAGTTCTCCCACTTAAAAAGATCAGAGAGGCCTGTAATTTTCATCATAGGTATACCTCAACTATGAGAGACAAAATGAGGAAAAAAAATCCAGAAAATCACATTGTCTGATTTTTAAAGAATTTATTTGCAAATTATGGTGGAAAATAAGTATTTGGTCACCTACAAACAAGTAAGATGTCTGGCTTTCACAGACCTGTAACTTCTTTAAGAGACTCCTCGGTCCTCCACTCGTTACCTGTATTAATGGCACCTGTGTGAACTCGTTATCAGTATAAAAGACACCTGTCCACAACCTCAAACAGTCACGCTCCAAACTCCACTATGGCCAAGACCAAAGAGCTGTCAAAAGACACCAGAAACAAAATTGTAGACCTTCACCAGGCTGGGAAGACTGAATCTGCAATAGGTAAGCAGCTTGGTGTGAAGAAATCAACTGTGGGAGCAATTATTAGAAAATGGAAGACATACAAGACCACTGATAATCTCCCTCGATCTGGGGCTCCACGCAAGATCTCACCCCGTGGGGTCAAAATGATCACAAGAACGGTGAGCAAAAATCCCAGAACCACACGGAGGGACCTAGTGAATGACCTGCAGAGAGCTGGGACCAAAGTAACAAAGGCTACCATCAGTAACACACTACGCCGCCAGGGACTCAAATCCTGCAGTGCCAGACGTGTCCCCCTGCTGAAGCCAGGACACGTCCAGGCCCGTCTGCGGTTTGCTAGAGAGCATTTGGATGATCCAGAAGAGGATTGGGAGAACATCATATGGTCAGATGAAACCAAAATAGAACTTTTTGGTAGAAACTCAACTTGTCGTGTTTGGAGGGGAAAGAATGCTGAGTTGGATCCAAAGAACACCATACCTACTGTAAAGCATGGGGGTGGAAACATCATGCTTTGGGGCTGTTTTTCTGCAAGGGGACCAGGACGACTGATCCGTGTAAAGGAAAGAATGAATGGGGCCATGTATCGTAAGATTTTGAGTGAAAACCTCCTTCCATCAGCAAGGGCATTGAAAATGATACGTGGCTGGGTCTTTCAGCATGACAATGATCCCAAACACACCGCCCGGGCAACGAAGGAGTGGCTTCGTAAGAAGCATTTCAAGGTCCTGGAGTGGCCTAGCCAGTCTCCAGATCTCAACCCCATAGAAAATCTCTGGAGGGAGTTGAAAGTCCGTGTTGCCCAGCGTCAGCCCCAAAACATCACTGCTCTAGAGGAGATCTGCATGGAGGAATGGGCCAAAATACCAGCAACAGTGTGTGAAAACCTTGTGAAGACTTACAGAAAACGTTTGACCTCTGTCATTGCCAACAAAGGCTATATAACAAAGTATTGAGATTAACTTTTGTTATTGACCAAATACTTATTTTCCACCATAATTTGCAAATAAATTCTTTAAAAATCAGACAATGTGATTTTCTGGATTTTTTTTCCTCATTTTGTCTCTCATAGTTGAGATATACCTATGATGAAAATTACAGGCCTCTCTGATCTTTTTAAGTGGGAGAACTTACACAATTGGTGGCTGACTAAATACTTTTTTGCCCCACTGTAAACTTGCTGCTTATGAAGTTGATGGTTGGGCCGGTGTGAACGCACCATAATGGAAAAGGGTCAAAAGTATAAAGTGGATTTTGTTTTTTCTGTCTTCAGTATGAGCTTTAATCCAGTGATGCCAGCAGACTAAATTAAAATGAATTGGCCAAGTTTATTTGGCATCAGCTCTGAGACAGATGAAGAAATTAAAAGGCCAGTATCTCAGCTTAAAGACCGTCTAGGGTAATTTATTTTTGACGTTCCAAATAATTAAAGCAACGTCATTTTTGACAGGTATTATAATGTGTGCAATTATGTGTGTGACTGCTATCAAAAACTAAAAATAACCTGTTCTCTGCTGGTATTGTTTTTCACACCACAACTGCACGTCAGAATTTTCCACATAATATAAACAGACACAGCAGGAAAAACAGCAGTTCATTTGTTAATTCTTTTGCAAGCATTAATCATATAGTAGCTCAACACATGCATGTGCATGTGTTTGACGAGGAAGAGACTAACGAAGTGCATTATTATATTAATAAACGACACTAAAGTGTAGATCTTTGTTTTTTATAATAAGGAAATATTCTGAGTTCTATCAGCTGTTGTCACCAAGCAGTTTTTGAACAACATGGTTCTCCTTAAAGCCTAATGGGCAATTTAAACTTTTATGTTTTACAGAATATGAGACGGAATGATCTTGCATTCCACACAATGGGAAACTTCTTTCTTCTGACAGATGGTGAGTTCACCAGTAATGGTAATGATACTGCAAGGTGTGCTACCCTAACAATGAATGTTATAAAGATTTCCTTTATACCACCTCATACAATTACTGATGTATAAACCCATTAAAAAAGCTTTATGGAACCTTAATTGGGTAACGAATGAACAAAGAAAGGTTTACTTTTACAGGGACTTTTGTTTTCAGTTTTCAAGTGAGTACAAAGAGATGTTTGGTACTGCTAAGGCAAGACTATTTTAAGCTTTCACACAATGTGGATGTACATAAAATGGGTTTAATTCTTAAGCAACTGATGGCATTAATCAAACAAAAATGATTACAGCAAGTTTGAATTTTGGAGAAGAAATTTTACTCACCATATTCTCTACACGGAGCTCATAAGGCATCGGATTGTAGACCATCAGCTGCACTTCACAAACATCTCCTTGAACCCACTGGAAGTCTGTGAAAGGACATTGAAATGAACCATTACATACAATTTTAATGGTACTAAAACTTGTTAAATGTAAATTAAAATAAAAATGCAATAAATTCTAAATCATTCACCCTAAATTTAAGCTGCCCTTTCAAGCATTCCCACATTCTTGCTGTGATTTCAGTCTCCATCTTTTTATATACCTTTTGTTTTAGAATTGACCAGTTTTTCCCTCTATTGCCTAGAAATATGTTGTACATTGAAAAACTGAAGGAAGTATATCTTGACCTATTTCTTAAAGCAGAACTAAGTAAGTTTTGCTCTCGCTCTCCCCCTACTGGTCCCCTGTGAAAGCTCACTGTCGTAACGTTCCCCCGCCGCCGCCGCAGACCCCCCACCCCACCCCCCCACCCCGCCGCCGCCCCCCCAACAACAACGCGCAGAGAACGCTTTTGCAAGAAGAAAGAAAAACAAAACCAAGAAAATGTCTCGACAGGTGAGTATTATTGTCATCTTTGCGCTCCTAAGGGTGGCGTTGCTAACAACGGCAAGGGCTTCATGCTTGTATTTATGTACGTGAGTGTGAGTGCCGTAATGCAGGTTTGTTCTCGCGAGATTAGTCGGGTCCGATCCACTGAAAGTTGCAAGTGCTGCTTTCAGGACACAGACCCCGGAGGGAGGGGAGGGACCCACGAATCACCCCGCCAAGTCCTTGTTTACCCCCACAGGGACTCTAGAAAACATTTATTGAGGTGAAAAAACTTACTTAGTTCTGCTTTAACCTCAGTATTTTTACACAGCCATAGGAGTCAAAGTATGTTTTCCTTTTGATAGAAGTGTAAATCATAGCACAACAGAAAGCTTCATTCAGTTAGCTGATAGAATAAAGTGGTTATTAAAGAAAATAAATAAATTTAACTGGCTTCCTGATGCAACTAACCTAAAAACAGCATAAGAATTAAACATGGAATACCTTGTTTTTATTGAATGTATTAAGATGGATGTTATTAATTTGAAAATAACTTAATTAGTTTAATCAGGATTTGACACTTGACTGTAATTAATTAAATTATTCATTTTATTAATTTCTTGATTCGCTGTACAGCACTTTAGTCAGCTGTCAAGCTGTATGTTAAAGGACTCTATAAATAAATTTGACTTGAAGTATTTGGAATTTAATAACGACCCAGATTAGCCCTTGATCCAGATCCGTCCTTGATCCAGATCAGTCCTTCAGTCCTATCATGCAGAACTTATTGGGACTCACCCTGTATCTTTTTATTACCATTTATTGTGGAGTTGCATGCAGATATGTTAAAAACAAATCTATCTTACAATGATGAAGAATCATTAAAAACATTCCTGGATCTAGACAGTGATCCGGATCACCCCCAAAATCTATTCACTTCTTCCTTGGACCATTTCAGATCTTTGCTGAAAATGTCATCCCAATCCATCTAAAACCTTTTCAGTTATCTTGCTAACAGACAACAAACCCTGGTGAAAATATGACCTGCTGGTAGAGGTAATTATATTAAAAAGTATGACATTTATGGGAGTGCAGCTAACCTCTCAAGATGTGGGTGCAAAGGGAAATGCAACCCCAGGTTGACTAATTTAATGGACAAAAGAACCAAAGAAACATCCATAAATATTCAAGCTGAAGCACAAAGCTTCTTGGAGAATGTCCTTTGAACTGATGGTCACAGAACTAGAGATGTTTTTGCTCACATACATTTTCTCTATGTTTACAGAAGAAAAAATTAAGCTTAAAAGAAAAAAGAAACTCATACCTACACGTGAAACACGGAGGTTAGTTTAATTTTAGAGCTGCTATGCTGAATCTGGCTTAGGCTGTCATTAATCTGTGACTATCAAGGTATCCTGGATCCAGATGTGCTGTCCAGGCTATAAATTTTGGTCTCAGTCACAGGTTGTGGGTCCTTCAGCAGAGTTATGATGTATAACACAGCTTAAAACACCCAAGAATGGCTATAAACAAAATATTGGATAGCTCTGAAGAGGTTTAAAGGTGGTATATGGAACCTGGAACACAATAACACAGCACAAAGCCTTCAGCCATCTGGGTGCCAGGCTCGTTAACCCCCCTGCATGCGCTCCGATGCTGAGGTCGACCAATATTCCACACCAAACCCACTTGGATCCCCGATCCGAGCAGGACAATAAAATATCATGAGTTCAGTTCACTAATCATGCTCTCCAGCCCCGCTGATCACACATTGATTCTGATAAAAGCAGCTCCTGTTTGTAGCTCAGTCATCAATTCAGTCCATGACAAAGAGTTCACAGTTGTCCCGCAGCTCTTCTAGAGCAAACCAAAACTTCCTGCAGTCCCTCCTAAGATCCTCTGTCCTCCTCACACACCATCCTGCACGCCTCACTTATCCAATAAAATTAAAAAAAACAATAAAATCTTCCATTGTGTGTCTTCTAGTCGAACAAGTGGCCCAAAGCTCCCCAACTACAGCGACATGCTGCACCTACGTATTAGCTAGCTGCTAATAAAAACGTTTCCACACAGAACTTGCTCGTCACATGGGAAACCCTCTATGGCAAGCAAATAAGGTATATAATCACCACATGTCCCCGGTGCTTCCAGCTGCTTGACCTGCAGACTCCACAGTACCAGCCTCACTGTGCTGGATTATTTACAGTATTAGGCAACCCAAAATGGTGCCCGCTGCTCTGCCAGCTATTGGCTGGCAGATGTAAACAAAACGTCGTGCCTGTCATAATTAGTATTTTATAATATTTTACTTCGAATATAATTTTTAAAGGAAATGTTGTATTTTCATTCTACAGCCCTCTAAACACCCTGTGGAGGTTTTTTTTTTTTAAATATTGCTTTTTATTAAAATATTCCATATTCCACCTTTAAAGTCACTGACGTTTACTTAATGTAAAGTTTAAATAAGTTACTTTTTTACTTTTACTTGAGTATATTTTTACACAGGTAACTTTAATAGTACTCATACTTGAGTAGAACGTTACCAGAGTAACTGCCCATTTTTATGATATATTAGTGGTGCTTCTGTTTCCAGACAGATCTGTAGAAAAGGTTTGTCATGCAGAGAACACATCGAGTCCCACTGCATATCTGTCTCCATTTAAAATTTCAAACCATCTAGTGCATTTGAACAGTTTATCGCAGTGATCAGAATTGCAAAAAGGGCCTGAAAAATCCCATCTTAGACTCCGGGGAAATTAAAACAGTCCAAAGAAACATATCTATAATATGACAGTCTGGAAAGCTTCATACTACCTCAGGTCTGCCTCACAGGCAAGTTCTAACAGTCAGCCAATTAACTGTGAAATACACCATAGAAGTACTAAAATCCAATTGTATTCCTACTATTCTTTTTCTGTGGCCTCGATCTTAATTCTGTAAGTTGTTATGAATATTTAGCAGTGAGATCCCAAAGCTTTAGCTCTTTGAAACGTCATCATTCAAAGTATAAAAGGAAGTTTTTATTCAATGCAGTGCGGCATGATAATTTAATTATTGTTTCTGTTGGAATTTGACTTTTTAAATAAACTGTTTTTTCAAACTTTCTTTGCTGTGAAAATGATATTAATGGCAAGAGAAAGACCAGAGGAATGTTTGCTGGTAAGATTGTGTCTTACTATAAAATACTTACAAATGAAAAACAGTATTAATATTAAATACTGAAGAATATTTGCACACAAGCACTGAAGGAAAAAATATCCATATGAAATTCAACCATAAAAGCAACAACGCAGCATTAGAAAATGAGGTGAAACGAAATGAAAGTCATGCTTTGCTTACTACTAATATCTTTGAAAGAAATTGCTGATGGAATTGTAGTTGATTTACATTTCAGGTATTAAACAATGAAAACAGCAAGCAAACGTCCGACTAAGTAAAATGAAATATTATTTATAATAAATAAGCAAACAGGACAACCCTAATATAAATCCAGTGTTTCATTTCTGGGTTTGTCCCAATCTTGGACAAAACAAACAAAAACTGACACTTCTTTTCAAGAGATCATATTGTTTTGAAGCTTCTTTGGACTCACCAATCTTCTTACAGCGCTCCTCTCCTCTGTTGTGCATGATTATTGGTGAGTAGATGAAGGGACTTGCAGTGGACATGTTCTGTCCCAGCAGGCCTTTTACTTTGTGGGGTCGCAGACTGATGGGCAGATTGAGGAGCTTCACTGATCTGGGTTAAGTAAAAAATGAATAACAACGTTATCAGTGTAACGTCACACTGATTTTGCTCATTAATATTCATCAGCTCCTGCAGTTGAGACCACGCCTACAAAGCTAGCTCAGCTGTTCAGTAGCAAACATCAGCAGCATTTATTTTTGGAACTTATAGTGAACTCAGCAGCGGAGTCTGAGGGGGGCTCTACCGTTTAGCATGGATTCCTGATAAAATACAAGGGTCTTATCCACGGGCACCTCTTCCCACTCATAGTCCCCATCCATGGGGGTGTTGGTCTCCAAAATAAAGTTCCATCTCTGCTGGTACCATTCGCAAATCTCCCCTAACTTGGATTTATACAGGATGTTATTAGGAATGTTTCTCGGACAGTCGTAGCATTGTTGCACAGTGTGGGAGGAAACAGGAAGCCGTGCTCTCATCGGCTAGCTGTTAGCCAATCTGAGTCCAGTGAATTAGCATGATGGATATTAATGAGCACAGGCCCAATTCTCAAGAAGTCAGATTACTCTGAGCTTCAAAGGCTGGAAATTCATTTTTCCTCATGTTTTTTAGATATAAAACAATTCAGATTACAGGTTAAACCAACACTAAGTAACTTTTCAACCTTCATGAAATAGTTTCATAACTTCTGTGATTATATGGCGACTTACAACAAGTTGAATGACACCTCTGTCATGGCTTGAGGGGGTCTGTATCGCTTTCACTGGCACTAAACAACTTTGAGGAGGATGGTGGGAACCCTGCCACACAAAAAACTACAAATGGATAGGCTGCTTTTCGACATACGTCACTTCCCCTTTCCCCATTCGTCATAAACACGGAACTCGATGCGACCTGTTACGCGCAACTGCAGCTAACATGGCAGAAGCCCCGAAAAAACGAAAAGTTTTGTCTGAGGAGACAAAAAAAAGAAAAAGGGAGAGTAACCGGATAAAAGGACAGTCAAGAATCAACATAGGCCCGGCTTTCACTCGCTGGCGTGAACTCAAAGTTGAGGAGGGATTTCCGACTGATGCTGCCGTGGCTCTGTTCCTGCTGGACTAGTAAGTATCTTTCTATTCTCAAATCAAAATGCTAAAACCAGCTTTCGGAAATGTGCATGGAAGTAATAACTGGACACCAGGTTGACAGTTCATTCACTCAGCCACTGGAAACCGAAATGTAATGTAGTTCAATCCAACTGCTGGCGGACGGGGTATCTGGATTTTACGACGCTACGCACTGGTGCTCATGGGAAATGCAGGCTTCGTTCACGTAAAATAATACCTCTTTTGTTCAGTGGCGCCGCCAAAATAAACCTAAACTGAAAGCTCCTAAGTACTGCTTTAATACTTCAGAAATAACCACAAAGTCATGAACTTTGTGTGACAGAGCACCTTTCCATCTCAATGTGATGTTTGGAATAACTACGACTGAAAGTGACAAAGACAAATCCTGGTTAAGTTTCGGTTTATCTTTAGCAACATCTGGTGTAACTTAAGTTTTTGCCCAACAGCAACTTCCTGCTGCTGCAGAAGAAACACATTTAACTTGTTTTGATGCTCAAACAATCTGAAACCCCAAATGTATGTTACTTCTTGTAATGCTCTTCATAAACCTCAGAATTTGCGAGTGCTAAAATGGGAACAACCGTGTATATTCTGGAGCCTTGTTAAAATGTGTGTGTGTAGAGGCAGATGTTCAGATTCTTTTGGCAACATGGTGCATGTTTGACAACAAAGAGAAATGAAGCCAGCACCCAGCAGAATAACAATGAGTGTTCTTGCTGCTTTACCGGACTATGGGGAGCTTTGTAAAAGGCACTGGTGGGAGTTTGAGTCCATCGGAAAGTGTGATGACCTCCATCCCACCTGGGCACTTGGACGTGTAGTTCTCCAGACTCTGGGTTACTTCTTTCTTTTCTAAAAAAAAAAAAACAGAGACGCACAAACAGAGGGACAATCAACAAGTACACAAGTAAATAAAACCCTGTTAACATATAAATACCCTGAAGGTGATGGCAACAATAAATAGACCTTTAAAAGACAGTCAACTTTCAGACAATTTGAGCAAATTCATCCGTGTGATAATTAAACAGAGATTAATGTGTGAGGTGCTTCAGCCTCCGAGGGAACTTTATTGTATCATCAATACCGTTTGAGAAAATGTTACTGCTCACCAGCCATAAAATTTGCTTCAGCTCTGCAGGGTTCAGCTGTGTCCATCAGTGTATAAAGCTGTTAAGGGACAAAAAATTCTGTAGCTCTACATCTCTTCCCTGGCTAAAATTCCCTATTGACCTTGTTTACCGTACCAACAGGGGGACCTAACAAAATAAATCCAAGTGTTTTCATGCTCTCTGCCTACAGGAAAAGGGTTTGGATAAATGAATAGAAGTGAGGCTTGGATACAAACACCTTATAAATAAATGAAAGAGGGACAGAAAAGCACAGTAGTGCACCAGCGTGAAGGCAGAAAAAATAAAGTGATAGGCAGGTGAGACACAAAGAGACAAAGTGAAAGAAAATGCATATTTGGTCTGTTTTATTGCTGACACATCAAATGATTTACAACAGACTTTGGAACCAACCCAGGTCATGACATACAGTGACTGTGGGATTATGCTGTCGGCAGCACGTAGCGTTTTGGTCACGCAATCAGTCGTTTGTCCCTTCCCACCAGGAGCGTTTTACACGCGCTTATTCCTTGCACAAGCGTCACATCCAGCTGGTCTCGGAAGACAACAAAATCTCACAAGAATAGCGAAAACACGCGTGATTTCGTCAGTAGACACAACAACAAGCAGGAAGATGACAACATGTATCCAGAAGGTAGGAGGCTTATTTTCACACCTCCTACAGACTTCGAACCCGTGACACACACTGTACCTTCTCGTAGTCTCGCAAACAGAAATCCGTGCGTGTCCTTTTATTTTGAAACTTCCGGGTACAAATGCTTAATTTCCTGTCTCGTCCAAACTAAACTGCTGAGCTTGACTCATTTTAGAAGCATACCACGTAAAAAATAGAACAGCAACATAATGCCCGTGATACCACGCTTCTGAGACGTGTCTGACTTTAATGGCGGCTATCAGCCGCGTATTACGTGTCACTGACTTCTACATTTCTTCTGAATGTTTATTTTGTTACTTTCAAAACGATCCAAACATGTTTCTTATGGTTTAAACCTTCTTCAAACAGGTGAAACAGCTCTACCATGACAACAGCATCACCAGAAGCTGTTCATTATTAACAGCTGGTACTTTCAAACCTATAAGTTGTCAGGTGGGGCCACCATGAATCCGACTATACAACACAGACTTGAGGGATTAAGCTACAGTGGGGCAAAAAAGTATTTAGTCAGCCACCAATTGTGTAAGTTCTCCCACTTAAAAAGATCAGAGAGGCCTGTAATTTTCATCATAGGTATACCTCAACTATGAGAGACAAAATGGGGAAAAAAAATCCAGAAAATCACATTGTCTGATTTTTAAAGAATTTATTTGCAAATTATGGTGGAAAATAAGTATTTGGTCACCTACAAACAAGTAAGATTTCTGGCTTTCACAGACCTGTAACTTCTTTAAGAGGCTCCTCGGTCCTCCACTCGTTACCTGTATTAATGGCACCTGTGTGAACTCGTTATCAGTATAAAAGACACCTGTCCACAACCTCAAACAGTCACGCTCTAAACTCCACTATGGCCAAGACCAAAGAGCTGTCAAAGGACACCAGAAACAAAATTGTAGACCTTCACCAGGCTGGGAAGACTGAATCTGCAATAGGTAAGCAGCTTGGTGTGAAGAAATCAACTGTGGGAGCAATTATTAGAAAATGGAAGACATACAAGACCACTGATAATCTCCCTCGATCTGGGGCTCCACGCAAGATCTCACCCCGTGGGGTCAAAATGATCACAAGAACGGTGAGCAAAAATCCCAGAACCACACGGAGGGACCTAGTGAATGACCTGCAGAGAGCTGGGACCAAAGTAACAAAGGCTACCATCAGTAACACACTACGCCGCCAGGGACTCAAATACTGCAGTGCCAGACGTGTCCCCCTGCTGAAGCCAGGACACGTCCAGGCCCGTCTGCGGTTTGCTAGAGAGCATTTGGATGATCCAGAAGAGGATTGGGAGAACATCATATGGTCAGATGAAACCAAAATAGAACTTTTTGGTAGAAACTCAACTTGTCGTGTTTGGAGTGGAAAGAATGCTGAGTTGGATCCAAAGAACACCATACCTACTGTAAAGCATGGGGGTGGAAACATCATGCTTTGGGGGCTGTTTTTCTGCAAGGGGACCAGGACGACTGATCCGTGTAAAGGAAAGAATGAATGGGGCCATGTATCGTAAGATTTTGAGTGAAAACCTCCTTCCATCAGCAAGGGCATTGAAAATGAGACGTGGCTGGGTCTTTCAGCATGACAATGATCCCAAACACACCGCCCGGGCAACGAAGGAGTGGCTTCGTAAGAAGCATTTCAAGGTCTTGGAGTGGCCTAGCCAGTCTCCAGATCTCAACCCCATAGAAAATCTCTGGAGGGAGTTGAAAGTCTGTGTTGCCCAGCGTCAGCCCCAAAACATCACTGCTCTAGAGGAGATCTGCATGGAGGAATGGGCCAAAATACCAGCAACAGTGTGTGAAAACCTTGTGAAGACTTACAGAAAACGTTTGACCTCTGTCATTGCCAACAAAGGCTATATAACAAAGTATTGAGATTAACTTTTGTTATTGACCAAATACTTATTTTCCACCATAATTTGCAAATAAATTCTTTAAAAATCAGACAATGTGATTTTCTGGATTTTTTTTCCCCATTTTGTCTCTCATAGTTGAGGTATACCTATGATGAAAATTACAGGCCTCTCTGATCTTTTTAAGTGGGAGAACTTACACAATTGGTGGCTGACTAAATACTTTTTTGCCCCACTGTAGGTGCAATAGGTTGGAGCAAAAGGTCATTCTAACCACTGCCAATAAAGAGATATACATGGTCTGTAACATTGTTTATGTGGCTGCTAAGTGTCAAGCCAACACATATAAATGCTTGAACACAAGATCTTCCCAGTGGGGCATTCGCCCAAGCCTGCATCCAGACTTGGCCTTTTCTTTGTGTATGCCCAGCAGCTATGTAGTCCCTGGGTAAATGACTCACACATTCACACAGAGGAGAGTATGATTAATTCACATTGTACATTAATTATGGATGTGGATACAAGCTGTCGGGAGTAAAACTAGCAAAGAAATTCCATAAAGTGCAACAGCCTTGATGGAGGCGTTCTCAAAAATATCCCCTGCTGCAACAGACTCCCATTCAAAAAGTGACCGCTGTTCCCGTGACATTCTTTCAGAAAGATTCAGGGGACAAGTCCATGAACTGAAAAGCCAAGGATAAAAGAAAAACAAGGTTTATGTTTTAGAAAAGCTAAGTCTTAATCCTGACCTTAATCCAGAGGTTTACAACCTGTGACTCCAGAGCCACATGAGGCTGTTTAGCCCATTTGATGTTCCTCCTCTGTAACTTTTACCAGAAATATCATGAACATGAGTATTGTCTATATTTGTATCTGACAACAGTAAAGTGTGGTTTTAGCCGTTTTTCTGTTTACTTTTTTCAATAAGCTCCCTCATAGGATTCAGAATTCTGTTTTTAATCCTCCTCCATGTACATCCATGATTGGTGAAACTGGGATCCCATGGCACATCAATGCTCCTGTCTTTTAACCCTGTCATTGTATTGTTTGGGTAAAGGAGCAGGTAGCTTCTGCAGAGTCTGGTCATTCTTGTGTGATCGATCAATGGTGAAATTAACTTAGTAGATTGATTTGTGCCTTTAGGAGGATTTGTGCTGCTCTGTTTGCTTTACTAGGTCTGAGTCATGTTGGGAATAAATCCATGTTGTCTGTATCTGAGTTTGAAGCACAGGTGGTTCCTGCTGTCAGCTAACTTCCTCAATGTCCTCTCAAACTCATGCAGCAAAGGACATTATTCCCAAAGTGCAAGGCATTAAGTTGGCATCCAGGACATGGAAAGAGTTGGCTTTTTTAATCACTTAAAATAACAAGGCCTTTACCAGAAGAAGTTTCCAGTTTTATAAGGAAGATTCAGGTTTCACAATATCGGAAAAGCAAAGAATGACTGCAACATAAATTCATAACACTAAAACAGAGACCATCAGGATCCAGATAAGACCATGAAAACGCTATAAAAACAACTCTCAGGTATTGCAGCAGAAAAACTTGTCTGGCAGGGAACACGAATAGCTAAGTTCTATCAAGAGGACTCGGTTATCACGTCTCTGCCATGGAGCCAGAAGAGCTCAGAGTGGCAGTGGAAGTTTGTTTCTGTTTTTGTTAAATAGTCCTAAAAAATTACTTCTTCAAAATATACTGTGCTATTCCATATTATCAAATGTCATTAATTATGCTCAGATGAGCTATTTTCTATGAGAGCACATTCAGCATGTTGGATCAAATCAAGAAAAACAATAAAACCAAGCTATCGTTTGAACTCTCACCTGCATATTTACCTCACAGGGTTTTCAGAAAATCTAGGTACAACAGGCAACATTAGGGTACTGGACCAACAACATAGCTGCAAAAAAAAAAAAAAAAACCTGGAACTTCCAAACCATGATCCAAACTGAAGGAACGTTACTGATAAATGGTGAAATGTTATCAAAAGAAATAAAAAGAAAACTCCTTTTGAAATAAATCTCTCACTCAATGACCGCTGGACAGAGGCACCAGCTCTCTGCAACCCTGAACAGGATGAGCAGGTAACACAGAGGAATATCCCACTGAGTTCCAGCTCTAATGAGACCAGTAAAAAAAGACAAGCAATGGCAGAGCCTAATACACATAAAACACCACAAGTACACCAAAAAACCGTGGAAGTGCTGACAAAGGCTATTGCTTTAAAAAGTTATTGTTGGGTCACTGCTAGGTTAACTTTGTATTTCAAACCTTTAAGTGGAATATTAATGAGGCTGAAAATGCTATAAAACTAAGATTTTCAATGTTCTGGTTAGTCTATGGTCCCAGAGAAGCTCTGCTTGGAGTCAAAGTTATGAAAATGTTATAGAAACATGCATGTTTATTACAACAATAGAGAAGAGCCATAAGTCATAGAGAAACAAGAAATACGGTGAAACCTCGCTATAGCAGACACTGCCGGGACCAAACGTTTCATCCATTATGGTGGGGTGTCCTCCCCAGAGGGGTAGGGTGTCCTGTCATCTAGGAGTGTCCATAAACCACTGTCACAGACATATCCATCAGCTTATTTTATGAACTAGTGCATGGTCAAATCCCCTTATGAATATGTCTCAACTTTGAATAAAATTTATTGGATACTTGTTTGTCATGCTGAAACTGTTGATAGTCGTATGACAATTTGTGCCGAACGGCTACTTGTCTTAATGGACCTGAATGTCACATTAAAATGAGGGAAGCGCTAATATTTGTCCTGAGTCCACCAGGTAGCGCAGCAGATGATTGGTACAGTGGGGCAAAAAAGTATTTAGTCAGCCACCAATTGTGTAAGTTCTCCCACTTAAAAAGATCAGAGAGGCCTGTAATTTTCATCATAGGTATACCTCAACTATGAGAGACAAAATGAGGAAAAAAAATCCAGAAAATCACAATGTCTGATTTTTAAAGAATTTATTTGCAAATTATGGTGGAAAATAAGTATTTGGTCAATAACAAAAGTTAATCTCAATACTTTGTTATATAGCCTTTGTTGGCAATGACAGAGGTCAAACGTTTTCTGTAAGTCTTCACAAGGTTTTCACACACTGTTGCTGGTATTTTGGCCCATTCCTCCATGCACATCTCCTCTAGAGCAGTGATGTTTTGGGGCTGACGCTGGGCAACACGGACTTTCAACTCCCTCCAGAGATTTTCTATGGGGTTGAGATCTGGAGACTGGCTAGGCCACTCCAGGACCTTGAAATGCTTCTTACGAAGCCACTCCTTCATTGCCCGGGCGGTGTGTTTGGGATCATTGTCATGCTGAAAGACCCAGCCACGTCTCATTTTCAATGCCCTTGCTGATGGAAGGAGGTTTTCACTCAAAATCTTACGATACATGGCCCCATTCATTCTTTCCTTTACACGGATCAGTCGTCCTGGTCCCCTTGCAGAAAAACAGCCCCAAAGCATGATGTTTCCACCCCCATGCTTTACAGTAGGTATGGTGTTCTTTGGATCCAACTCAGCATTCTTTCCCCTCCAAACACGACAAGTTGAGTTTCTACCAAAAAGTTCTATTTTGGTTTCATCTGACCATATGATGTTCTCCCAATCCTCTTCTGGATCATCCAAATGCTCTCTAGCAAACCGCAGACGGGCCTGGACGTGTCCTGGCTTCAGCAGGGGGACACGTCTGGCACTGCAGTATTTGAGTCCCTGGCGGCGTAGTGTGTTACTGATGGTAGCCTTTGTTACTTTGGTCCCAGCTCTCTGCAGGTCATTCACTAGGTCCCTCCGTGTGGTTCTGGGATTTTTGCTCACCGTTCTTGTGATCATTTTGACCCCACGGGGTGAGATCTTGCGTGGAGCCCCAGATCGAGGGAGATTATCAGTGGTCTTGTATGTCTTCCATTTTCTAATAATTGCTCCCACAGTTGATTTCTTCACACCAAGCTGCTTACCTATTGCAGATTCAGTCTTCCCAGCCTGGTGAAGGTCTACAATTTTGTTTCTGGTGTCCTTTGACAGCTCTTTGGTCTTGGCCATAGTGGAGTTTGGAGCGTGACTGTTTGAGGTTGTGGACAGGTGTCTTTTATACTGATAACGAGTTCACACAGGTGCCATTAATACAGGTAACGAGTGGAGGACCGAGGAGCCTCTTAAAGAAGTTACAGGTCTGTGAAAGCCAGAAATCTTACTTGTTTGTAGGTGACCAAATACTTATTTTCCACCATAATTTGCAAATAAATTCTTTAAAAATCAGACATTGTGATTTTCTGGATTTTTTTTCCTCATTTTGTCTCTCATAGTTGAGGTATACCTATGATGAAAATTACAGGCCTCTCTGATCTTTTTAAGTGGGAGAACTTACACAATTGGTGGTTGACTAAATACTTTTTTGCCCCACTGTACATGCAATGATTAGTGAGCAGGTGCTGATGGCTGGTGGCGGCAGCACAGGGTCCACCTGGACTGTGTCCTACGCACCCGATGTGCCGCTGGCTTTTGTGCCACTGACCACTGTCCGTTAGCGGGGTGTCTGTTGTCCTGAACAGTGGGGTGTCTGCTCCAGAGGGGTTATATAAGTAGTAAAAACGCTTGGTTGACTCAAAACCTGTCCGCTGGACAGGGGTGTCCGCAGGGCGGGGTTAACTGTTGTTACTGTGGAGAGACATCAGGATTGTAAGACTGCCCAAACCATGTAAAGCTGAATCCTGATCTTCCAACATATTTCAGTCCATTGTTTAATTTTGAAGTAAAACACTCTGTACAGGACAAGTAACAATTTTAAGTTGCTCCATTCATGCAGAACAGTTAAACTGTTTTTATGGCAACATGACAGATATATTTGTGGTAACCTGGACTTTCTGGCAATCACACGACAGATAGCGTATCATACATAAGAAAACGAGGTTATAATGTTACTTTTTACAGTCATATATACAGTAAAATGATAGGCAGGTATGGAAAAGGCTGTAAACAGAACCAAATGTTAATGTTGGGATGTCAATAAATAACTCTAATTCCAAAGTTCATAACTGGGCTGCTGTGGTTTAAAACATTTCTATAAATAGTTTCATGTGAGAGAAAGTTCTGATTACTAGCTTACAGTGCGTTCACACCAAACGCGTTTGAAGCAACCAAAAAGTGCTGTATACGCGTAGCTGGTCGCGTGAACATTCGCACCTCGAAGCATGTCCAACGCAAAGTGGTCGCTCTTAAAAATTAGAAATTTTAACACGTGTGAAGTGGAAATACGCAACTTGTAGGAGGGAGTAGTGCCAGGCGGTATTTTGCATGATAGCAGCTGTCAATCTAGCGTTTGAAGACAGAATCTTCTTTCTCTATGTATTGTGGAGTGCAGAGCAGCGGGACAGTAAGTGGGCTTGCTGGCTTTTGCGCGGCTTCGCCGGTCAAGTCAAAATTTTCAAAAGTGAAATGAACTTACCAGGTTGCCCAATCTCTTCACTTATATTCCTCCAATCAAGGTTCTTTTTATTCCTGTCTCTGGATAGAAAATAGATCGTGTAGCTCAGCGTGATTAGCCACAGTGTTTTTCAATAGTTCCTCCATGGCTTTGGCTGGATCTGCCCCTGTGAACTGGGTCAGAGCATGACATCACCAGGCTCCTGACTGGTTGACGCGGGGCAACTTGACGCTGGAGTTCAGATTTCTCCAACTTCAGCATCAGGCGCGACTTGCGCAACTGCACAAAATGAACCATATAAAATGCAGTGCATATTTTCGGTTGTGTGTCAAACGCCTGATTCATGCGAATTGCTTGCGAGAAATCAGGCAGAAAAGCCTTTTTGCGTCACAAATCTCCTTCTGTAGCATCTTGGGACCCCTGGTTGCACTTCATCGTGCTTCTACATTGACTTTACATGTAGACCTAATGCTTTGGTCACTTCAAACGTGTTCGGTGTGAACGCACCGTAACAAAGAAAAAGCCTCGTCTTGTCTAGGATTTTGATATTTATTTACAAGCATAACCTACAGTCAAACATTTATTAGGTTTTTCTCTAATCTTAAATCATGGTAAATCCTTCAGTAGCTTCTCAGCTTATAAAATATGTTGGTATTATACATGGAGGATTTTGTTTTGTCTCCCCTGCTTCTCTCACGCTTCCTGTTCACAGCTCGTTATTAGGCTGACGGATGGAACATGCTGTCCAGAAAAAGCAAAGAGGAAGCTTTCCACTCAACAGGTAAGTGAGAGAAAAATTGCAGCTTATAAGACACCACATCATTCCCCAAGTGATAGCATCTCATCTCCAAGTGTCAGCCATTAGGAGGAAAAGGGAACGCTTTGGGGCTGGATAAAAGAAAGCAGTAAATCATCTTACTCAGAAAACAGCTTTCATCATCTTAATGTACAAAATTAAGGGAGAAGAAAGAAGAATGTGTCGCTGTTAAATGCACATTAACAAATTATAGCTTAGTTTTAACTTATTGGGGAAACAGTTCTTAGTTCAGTAAGGTATGTGCACACATATGAGCATTCAGGTATGCTGTTTGCTGTCAACCAGAAGAAATAGAGGCAGTACAGGTCAGTGGAACTAACTCAAACACAAAAAGGAAGGAAATTTGTGTTTGACTGATTTTTTTTGTTGTTGTTGTTGTGACAATGCTCCTTCAATCAATACTATTGAAAAGTCTGTTTATTTCCCCTTAAATTGTGCAACATTTGAAAGGAAAATGCATTGGATTAATTTGCCGCTAAGTTGAGTATGAAAAAATCTGTCACATCAATACCTATAGATACTTGTTTAGAGCTTCAGGATTTTCAGTTGCTTTTCTGGCACCTGATAAGCAGAACTTGTGATCATGGACCCTAATACCCTAATTAGGTGATGCCATGAAGTGTCCCAAGAAGATAAACCACAAGAAGATGGTTCCTTCACCTAGTCAGCAATACAGGAATCTTCTAATGATTTAAAGCCAAAGTTTAGATGATGATGTGGCCGACAGCCAATATCTGTTCTCTTACTGCTGCCAGACGTTCTCCCATGAGTGCATAGTTGGCCTGAGTGTTATCAACATGTGTTAGTGAACCTGAACATGTGGAGGTATATTATGAGTCCAGAATCCACCTACAGTATCGTGGACTTTAAAGAGTCCCTTCCATTAAAAACATTTTTTCTGAGGTTTCTGTTGAATATTTTAGCTCCACAGGTGTTCTTACCTTCATAGTGGGTGTGAAAACAGGTCAACAACTTCTCTTTCAGTTTTTATCTCTCAAACTATGCAGGTGGTGATAACACCCGAGTTCTCCCGAGTCCGAACAGCCTGTATCTGTTTCGGCACAACTCCTTTTTTCGTTAGTACTCATCAGCTCCTGCAGTTGAAACCACGCCTAGCATGCTGCTGGCTAAAAGCTGTTAGCATAAGACGTAGCAGACAGGAAGACACGACGTCTGACGTTGCCATGCGCAGCGGGGCAGGAAACAGTATACCTTGCTCTCATAGTCTATTTTGTTGGCCAATCAGAGTCTAGTAAATTTATATAATGAATATTAATGAGTTGCAGCCGAAGTGGGACAAATCTTCACACAGATAGATTCAAATGTCTGTTAATCAGGTTTTCCAAACATTTTTTAGATATAAAAGGTTTCATATGGCAGGCGGCTGTAGTCTCTCAGGAAGGCGGTCACCCTCCGATCGGGAAACCGGAGCTTGATCCAGTGTCCCAGCAAGAGGCTACGTGTCGAAGTATCCTTGAGCGAATAATGAATATGAACGAGCTGCTGCCGAAGCCTGACGAAGCAGCCTGACGGAAGGAGCCGGAACCACCCGAATTTTAATGCAGACAGATTGAAAGGTCTGTTAATCAGTGTTTCCCGACATTTTTTTGTTGTAAAATATTTCATATTACTGGTTAATACTTAAGAAATAACCACAAAGTCCTGAAATTTGTATGAAATGGCCTCTTTAAGTGCAGGGAGGGCTTGACGAATGCTAAAGCAATTACTGCATCAACGGCATCATTTAAGAGTAAATCAACAGGCTTTCCAGTGATATGGCATTATTTCCAAGTGTTACAACGAGGGGAAAATGTGACCAAACTCAAATGTACTTAAGTTTTTGAATACATCGTTTCTAAGAATGACAAGCAAAGTCCTTTTATTGCTTCAATAATAATATTTTTTGTAGAAAGTGCCTTCATTATTGCACTGCAAGCTGCTGATTAACCACATTACTAATTTTGAATTGGACTTGCTGTTTCTGTAAAGTGCCTTGAAATGACTTCTGTTATGAAATGGTGCTTATATATATATATATACATAAATGAATTGGAATGAACTGTACGTGTTGATTTCTTCTACTCCACATCTCTGTGTCTGACCAGCAGAAATAAATAAGGATGGAAATAAGCAGCACACACACAAAGATTTAGATTTAATAGTAGTCAGTGATGGAAACAATTGTGGGATGATGCGCCCTTCATTTAAAGACAAATACATTCATCTTTTACTGTTTTCTTGCTCTGCTGGTTTGGATCCAGTTACAGTGGGGCAAAGAAGTATTTAGTCAGCCACCAATTGTGTAAGTTCTGCCACTTAAAAAGATCAGAGAGGCCTGTAATTTTCATCATAGGTATACCTCAACTATGAGAGACAAAATGAGGAAAAAAAATCCAGAAAATCACATTGTCTGATTTTTAAAGAATTTATTTGCAAATTATGGTGGAAAATAAGTATTTGGTCACCTACAAACAAGTAAGATTTCTGGCTTTCACAGACCTGTAACTTCTTTAAGAGGCTCCTCGGTCCTCCACTCGTATTAATGGCACCTGTGTGAACTCGTTATCAGTATAAAAGACACCTGTCCACAACCTCAAACAGTCACGCTCCAAACTCCACTATGGCCAAGACCAAAGAGCTGTCAAAGGACACCAGAAACAAAATTGTAGACCTTCACCAGGCTGGGAAGACTGAATCTGCAATAGGTAAGCAGCTTGGTGTGAAGAAATCAACTGTGGGAGCAATTATTAGAAAATGGAAGACATACAAGACCACTGATAATCTCCCTCGATCTGGGGCTCCACGCAAGATCTCACCCCGTGGGGTCAAAATGATCACAAGAACGGTGAGCAAAAATCCCAGCACCACACGGAGGGACCTAGTGAATGACCTGCAGAGAGCTGGGACCAAAGTAACAAAGGCTACCATCAGTAACACACTACGCCGCCAGGGACTCAAATCCTGCAGTGCCAGACGTGTCCCCCTGCTGAAGCCAGGACACGTCCAGGCCCGTCTGCGGTTTGCTAGAGAGCGTTTGGATGATCCAGAAGAGGATTGGGAGAACATCATATGGTCAGATGAAACCAAAATAGAACTTTTTGGTAGAAACTCAACTTGTCGTGTTTGGAGGGGAAAGAATGCTGAGTTGGATCCAAAGAACACCATACCTACTGTAAAGCATGGGGGTGGAAACATCATGCTTTGGGGCTGTTTTTCTGCAAGGGGACCAGGACGACTGATCCGTGTAAAGGAAAGAATGAATGGGGCCATGTATCGTAAGATTTTGAGTGAAAACCTCCTTCCATCAGCAAGGGCATTGAAAATGAGACGTGGCTGGGTCTTTCAGCATGACAATGATCCCAAACACACCGCCCGGGCAACGAAGGAGTGGCTTCGTAAGAAGCATTTCAAGGTCCTGGAGTGGCCTAGCCAGTCTCCAGATCTCAACCCCATAGAAAATCTCTGGAGGGAGTTGAAAGTCCGTGTTGCCCAGCGTCAGCCCCAAAACATCACTGCTCTAGAGGAGATCTGCATGGAGGAATGGGCCAAAATACCAGCAACAGTGTGTGAAAACCTTGTGAAGACTTACAGAAAACGTTTGACCTCTGTCATTGCCAACAAAGGCTATATAACAAAGTATTGAGATTAACTTTTGTTATTGACCAAATACTTATTTTCCACCATAATTTGCAAATAAATTCTTTAAAAATCAGACAATGTGATTTTCTGGATTTTTTTTCCTCATTTTGTCTCTCATAGTTGAGGTATACCTATGATGAAAATTACAGGCCTCTCTGATCTTTTTAAGTGGGAGAACTTACACAATTGGTGGCTGACTAAATACTTTTTTGCCCCACTGTATGTTAAATGTTCTGAAAGGTCATTTGGGCAGTAGTGGCTCAGAATGTAGAGCAGGTTGTCCAATAATTAGAAGGTTGGCTGTTCAAACCCTCATCCTAGTCCGTCTGCTGTTGTGTCCTTTGGCAAGACACAAAAGCCCTAGCCTTGCCTCTGTATGAATGTTGGTGGTGGTCAGAGGTGACCTCTGGCAGACAAAAGCAGCTGTGATCACAATGTTGTTTACCACTACCAGAGTCTGAGTGTGTAAATGAGTAATGGATTCATTGTCAAGCACTTTGGGTCCCTTAAAAATACTAAATAACTGGAATCCATGTTAATTATTTAGAGTATGGAGAGAAAAGAAGGATTTCCATCCACAGGACTAAGGTCTAAAATTTTCAACGCTCAATTTCTCTTCTTTCTTCTGGTTGTTCAGGAGTTCAGCTGTACTAACTTTTAATTATGGTTGTCTGTTTAATATTTAGTCCTATATGATATGTCTTTGTTAAAGCAGTGCTAAATAACTTTTAAAACTTTAAGCTACAGTTTTGAAATTTGTCCAAGTAAATACTCACCGAAAAACATGGTCAGCTTCATATTAGACACTCTGGACACCTCTGATCCTCCTATATTACACTTAATAACTTCAGTAATTTGGGACGCAGCTGTGACGGTGTTCTGGCGGTGCAAATTGCAAACTTATTTCATAATGAGAGGTCATTGGAAGTTTATACAGTATTCTTGTTTATGGTGAGTGTGTCCTGTTAATTATTTAAACATATTGTTATGATCCTTCCCTGATATTTTCTATATAAAAGCCCTCTGTGTCCTTATCGGCCATTGTTGGGTCCTTCTCCTCTGGGTGTGTCCAAACATTTGCCTGTCGCTCTGACAATGTAAAGAAAATAAAAATAACATCATATTTAGTGTTTCTGTCCTGGGAGAATTTATTTGAGAGATAAAATGTATTTATGGAAAAATATAGAAACAAAAAATAAACGATAAATCTGTTTATTGAAGTAAAAACTGTAGAACGGCACATGTGCAGAAGGAATCGGTAGCACATCTCAACAGGTAGCATATTTCAACAGAACACCGGTTCCAGCAACGACCATCTGATACACGGCTACAGAAAAGTTATTTAGTACTACTTTAAGACTGCAAAAGAAACATTTGAAACCATCCAACAATCATTTTACACAATTTCATCTAACCTAGGGGTGTCCTGATCCAGACCTTGAGGGCCACAGTCCTGTATGTTTTAGATGTTTCCTGCTTCTACACACCTGATTCCAATGAATGGATCATTAACAGGTTTCTGCAGGACTTGCTGAGGACTTGAATCAGGTGTGTTGAAGCAGGAAAACCTCTAAAACATGCAGGATAGTGGCCCTCAAGACCTGGAGTTGCCCCCCCGATCTAATTGTAACCCTTCCAATTCCCCCCAGTGGAGATGGGTTTTAATTTCACCCTTTTCATACCTAGTTTACTTGGTCTTCCATCATTTTTAATCCTCGAGGGATTATTAAAGTATTTCTTATCTTATCTTATTTTGTCAATGCAACACTTTACATAAACTGAACAGAGCTGCTGTGAGCTGTGGTTAGAAGCAGCTAAAGATATCTCCTCTCCACATGCAGAAGCTTCAGTGTTTAGCTTTAAAATACAGTCCAGCTCACACCTACTTGCTGATTACAAGAGAAAATATATGGTTAACACCTTTGTGTAAAGGTTACACTCTCACATGGTTTGTGTTGGAAAATTGTTTCTAAAGATGACTCAACCTTGTTGTTTCCTTCTGCCAGACCAGACCAGATATAACAGAGCAGCTCAGTTGATCATAACTGTTGGAAGAACTCATGTTTATGAGAAGTTCTTCTGATTATTTAGATCAATATTTATGTTAAACCTAGATGGTTTTAATAATAACATGTTGACTGCTAACATTAACATTCTGATAACGTAATAACATTCAAGATTAACAGATTAACCCCATTTATGTTCATGAACACATAAATCTTGCAACTCTTCAGCAACATCTTATCAAAATATTACATGTTGTTTTGTGTGATTTGAATTTTACTGTTTTGAAGTTTTACTCTAAAAAATTTAACTTGAGCTCTGAGTTTTTACCCTGGAAAATCTCTACTGTTTCTGATCTGAAATACTCAAACTATTTACAGCCTGAATGCTGCAAAGAAAGGATAAATAGATTTCCAGCACCACATAACATTTGCATTGAAACTAGTTTACAGGCTTGACCACAACATTTAAAGATAAAGCAACCATTCAGGAACAGCTGGACTGCCAAACATCTGGCTGACTATAAACCACAGTAAAAACTAAGACAGTCACTGTAATGAATGTCTCTGCTTTGTCTAGGAAGCAGTAATGATGTCATTCACTGATGCTTCAAACAGATAATGTCTTTACCAAATTTAGAATGATTTCTGTTCTAATATGTAAAAGCAGAAGAGTAAAGGTTATTTAGTTTAATGGTATGGATGACTTTACTGCAGCGACTGAGAATGAGAAGCTTATCAGAATGTTGGTTAATAAACTTGTTCAATTCGATTGTCTTTACAAAAATATTTCTACTATTAGTTTAAAGGGGTTATGACATCAAAATGCACTTTTTTGAGGTTTTTGGGGTATATCATGATGTGTTGTGCACTGATGAGGCCGTGTGAACGTCCAAAGCGAGTATCAAAGTTCCCGTTTGTGGGCGGTCCGCTTTGTTTCATATTTAAAAAACGGTTGAATCGGAAAGCACCATTTTTTCCTACGTGGCATTTCATCCTACGTATTTCATAGCGTCCAATAAAAGTGCACAGTGAAGTAAACAGTCCAACCCCCCACCCCACCCCCAGCCCATACACCGTTAGCTGCGTTGCGCTAGCTTGTGCTGCTGCTCTTGAGAAGAGATGACTACGCAAACGGGGACCTGTTGTGTCCAAGGATGCTCAACCCATGCTGGAAGTTTACACTCACTCCCGAAGGATGAAAAAACAAGAGAAGAGTGGCTGAAGTTCATTTATGGAGAAGTGCCACGCAGTTATAACCTCAATTAGAAAATATGTTCAGCTCACTTCACGGAGGACTGCTTCCATAACTTGGGTGAATTCAAGTTGGGATTGTCAAAGAAACTGATTTTAATTAAAAATTCTTTACCAACCCTGAAGGAGGCGACCACATCGTCAATACCTGTAAGTTTATTTATTTAATAAAATGCTGCCTTGCCTGATAAACGTTTGTTCGTGGTCTGAAGAGTTCACGATGCTAGCATGTGATAGCCGCTCTAGCAACAATGTCCGTGAGCAACAGGTTTATCATACCATATTGTGAATCTATTTTCATTGATAACATCTGACAGCACTGTTTATTCGCTCATGTGATTAGTTGAGTTTTATGTGTTCACCCCTCCGTCTTCCTCAGAAGACGTTTCAGGCTCGAACATATACGGTTGTAAACGTCCTCTCGCCATGTTACTGGACTGTTGACGGAGCCGAGAAGAAAGGCTTGCTGCGGGCAATGGTTGTAGCCAATCAGAGCGAAGTAAGCCAGGGAGACCCACATATCATTAATGAAAGGAACCGTGTTGCTGAGAAGAGGATTCTGACCTGCCCGTACACCCCCGCCCTGTTAGTTTTTTAATCAAATTCTTTTGTGAGTTGACATATGCGGGCATATCTACTACATGAAATAGCTTTACGCCAGTTTAAACAGTGATGTCATCACACCTTTAAAAAACTATTATCCAAACATCAAGACTGATAAAAGAAATATCACTTTTTAAATAAACTAAAACTGCATAAATCAGGAAATGACAGCTCGCTTCCTGTTCAGGAAAAATATAAAGAATTTAATAAATATTATGCCAGACACCTAAAAAAAATAAAATAAAGAACTATTGACGGTACATACTAAGGAATCACGTTTCAAGAAACCTACAACATAATACTGTGAAAAAATGAAAACTATTGGCTGAGTACAAACTCCTGAGTCAGTGGGGGGGAGGGAGGAGCAGAACGAGTGATGTATAAATCATAGAAACAATAAACACAATGGTTAGAGTCACATTAATCTCTTTGGCATGAAATTCACTGCAAGTAAAAACCAGAATTCTTCTCCTCAAACTCAATAAGGTCACAAACAAGTGAGAGTTTGAGACTCTCTCATAATATTTTTGAGGCTATGGATGTAAATTTATCATCATCATCATCAATTTATTTATAAAGTACATTTAAAAACTGCAGTGACGCAGACCAAAGTGCTGTACACAAATAAAAACAACAAATACAGAGATAAAAATAAACATACTATAAAAACAAACATAAAAACAATAAAATAAGGTCAGCAAGGGGTTAGACTGCCCCAACAGAGTTAAAAGCCTGAGAATAAAAGTAAGTCTTTAAACAGATTTTAAAAATACTAAGAGATGAGGCCGAGTCTGACCGTCAGGGGGAGCTGGTTCCATAAACTAGGGGCGCAAACTGAGAACGCCCGCTCACCGCGCGCCTTATAGCGGGCTGGACGAACCTGCAGCAAGTGCTGCTCAGAGGACCTCAGGGAACGCCTCGGGACATAGGGACAGAGAAGCTGCGCCAAGTAGGGTGGCCCGAGCGCATGCAAAGATTTAAAAGCAAATAAAAGGATCTTAAATTTAATCCGATAGCGGATTGGCAGCCAGTACAGATTAGCCAGTACAGGGGTGATATGTTGCTTCAAAGCAGTCCCAGTTAAAAATCGTGCAGCAGCATTTTGTACTAACTGGAGACGAACTATTGCGGATGAAGGAGCACCATATAACAGAGAGTTGGCATAATCAAGGCGTGATGTCACAAACGCATGGATGACTGAGTGAAGATCTTTTCTCCTCAGAATGGATTTTAGCTTGGTCAGCCTACAGAGGTGCAAAAAACAGGATCTAACAACCTGATTAATCTGGACATCAAATCTGAGGTCAGAATCAAAAATGACCCCCAGATTTTTGACGTTCGGTTTCAGTAAGGCCGACAAGCATGAGGGCAGAGTCGGGACTACAGCAGCAGGAGAACAAGGGGAAAACAGTATGGCTTCTAGTTTTGACTCATTTAAGGGGAGAAAGTTAGCTGAGAGCCAAGTCTTAATCTCAGCCATGCAATCAGAAAGGGGTTGCACTGGGTCAGTTGATTGTAGGGCCACATATAACTGACAGTCGTCGGCATAAAGGTGATAAATCACCTGAAATTTCTTTAAAATGCCTGCCAGTGGTCAAAGATACAAGTTAAAAAGAAGTGAACCCAGGATCGAACCTTGGGGAACTTCATAGGTAAGAGGCGACACAGCAGAGGCACAATTTCCTAATTTATTTCGAAAATCTTTCAGTGCAGCAACATATTCTAACTTCTCTCCTTCCTTAAAACTGTGATAGAAAACAAAAAAATCATAGACAATTTAAATGGAATTAATCATTTTAAGTCTAACCCTTCCTTTCCACTGGATGCGTCAGCAGCACGTAGCGTTTTGCTCGCGCAATCAGCAGTGTGGCCTTTCCTACCAGGAGCGTTTTACATCCCCTCGCAAGCATTACATCCAGCTGTTCCCTGAAGATCACGAATTCTCATGAAAAAAGTGAAAACATGCATGATTTCATCAGTACAAACAACAAGCAGGTAGAAAGACAACATGTATCAGAAGGTATGTGGCTTATTTTCACACCACCTACGGACTTCAAACCCATCACAGGTACTATACATCCTCATAGTCTCGCAAACGGAAATCCGCCTGTGTCATTTTAACTTGAAACTTTCAGGTATTTTACGTTTCACGTACGTCTGATTTCCTGTCTGGTCCAAACTAAACTGCTGAGCTTGACGTGTTTTAGAAGCATACCGCGTAAAAAATAGAACTGCAACGTAATGCTTACAACACCATACTTCTGAGACGCGTTTCATGCATGCTGCTTTGCAGTCTCAATTACTTTAATGGCAGCTATCAGCCGCATATTACGCATTAATAACATTACGCGTTTGTTATGCGTTCAATGGAAAAGAGAGGTAAAATAGAAGACGGCACGTCTATCTTTATATTATGTCTATAGATAAAATCTGGTATGTTTTTTCCAATAATAAAGATCAAGATTCAAATTTCCTTGATGTCAGAATTACTGTATATAAATGCGCGCCAATATTTTTTTTTATTAAAAACTATCTTTAACATGTGAAAATTCTGGGCTATCCATCCATTTTCTAAACCTGCTTCTTCCTTTTCAGGGTCGCATGGGGTTGGTGCCAATCTTCAGCAGCTTTGGGCGAGAGGC
The DNA here is from genome assembly GCA_006937955.1 of Pachypanchax playfairii. Classification (NCBI taxonomy): domain Eukaryota; kingdom Metazoa; phylum Chordata; class Actinopteri; order Cyprinodontiformes; family Aplocheilidae; genus Pachypanchax; species Pachypanchax playfairii. The sequence continues at coordinate 578,784 of SSNP01000217.1, read as the reverse complement.
AGGGGACACCCTGGACAGGTCGCCAGTCCATCACAGGGCCAAAATTCTGGGCCCAAAAATCTAAATGTTTTAATGTACAGTCAGGGCACATAAAACAATATGGATGTTTAAAGGTTTGTTTTCATTAATCTGAATCATGTTGACAGGAATCGTGACAGAAAATTAAAAATCTCAACAAAGACTGCAGAATCCCTTCTGAGTCTATAGCAGCATTAAAATGGGTTTCCTGTTCATCTAAACATCGTCAGTCCTTTGGTGTTTCTTCTATAATCTGGTTGCGGAGAGAATAACCTCATCTGCAGTCACCTGTTGGGGAAGCAGCATCCGAGCCAGAGACTTAAAAAAACGGATCAAAGGCTGGTTCTTTTCTGATTTTTATTATGCGGCAGACAAAGCTGTGAGTCAGCAGCAGGGGAGATCTGCACTGAAGAACAAACAGCCTACAAATGAGTGAAGAAAATGACACTATAACTCCTAAAATTTTCAAGAAAAGGAATCAATAACTTTAAAAATATTTTAAAAAACAAGACATTTGAAGTATATATCCTGTGTGTATCTATAGAAATTATTTCCTACAGACCATGTTGCTTCACTATTGATTTAGATCTATTTTACTTTTATTGCTTAAATACTGTGGTAAAAATGTTCGAACGGTCTGTATCTGTTTCATCACAACTCCTTTGTTCGTTAGTATTCATCAGCTCCCGCGGTTGAAACCACGCCTAGCATGCTGCTGGCTAAAAGCTGTTAGCATAAGCACGTATCAAACCGGAAGAGACTACGTGTGATGTTGCCATGTGCAGCAAAGTAGGAAACAGTATCCCTTGTTCTCATAGGTTAGTTTGTTGGCCAATCAGAGTCCAGCAAATTTATATAATGAATATTAATGAGTTGCAGCCGAAGTGGGACAAATCTTCACACAGATAGATTCAAAGGTCTGTTAATCAGTGTTTCCTAACATTTTTTAGATATAAAAGGTTTCATATGGCGGGCGGCCGTAGTCTCTCAGGCTTGATCCAGTGTCCCGGCAAGAGGCTACGTGTCGAAGTATCCTTGAGCAAGATACTGAACCCCGCAACTGCCCCCCGGGCGTTGTTCAAGATGTCTGCCCTCTGCTCCTCACCTCACAGTGAGGATGGGTCAAGAATTTAAAAACAATCGGGGTCCCACCACTGACAAGTTTTAAGATAGATTTTAAGTTTAACTAAATGTTTGTATCTAAATGTTTCCATGGAAGTGTATAACTTGATTTTATGTGGATATTTTTAGAAACTCAGCAGGATATTCAGTGGTTTTGCCTGAGTTGGAGTCTCTTTCTGTAGAACATCAACTGCTCAGAAAGATTTCTCTGTGAAAGACTCACAGATCTGAGACTCACGATCTGTTCTGTAAAATTTGCTGAAACTTTTTCTAAAAAACAAAAAGAAAAACAATGCTAATCCATAGTCAGTGCCTAAAAAACGTATGTTTCTTTTGGGGGGGGGGGTTATTGCTCGTTGAACATATTGATAAAGTTTCTTAAATCTGATTTAATTTGATGGTGTTTTAACTTTCAGTGACAAAGCTGCTGATGGGCAGCAACCACCTTGAAATTATCAATTAAAGGTCTTGTATAATGCAAAATCACTTTTCGGCGCTTTTAACTATGTTGTGATGTTATTTTCTTATTAAACCCTAAAGAGTAGTTTTTGGTTTAATACCTGCCCGCGCTGCTTCGTAGCGCTCCTTGTCTGGTGTGAACTACATCATAAATTAACAAGGGCGCCAAATGGAAGCTGTCTCTGTTCCGCAGCGCTTCTACGGCCTGTGTGAACCAGGCTTAAGGCTCTGATTTAATGTTCTACTGTGCAGCTTCTCATCTGCAACACAATACAGCTTTTGTTTCGTTTATTTTGTCTGTAAACATTATTTCTGATACCAAGTCTTAAAATTTCACTTACACAATTCTTCATAAAGCACTTTGGGAAAAAAACAGGATGTGAAAAGTACTTTTCCCTTGTACAAAGCGAAAAGTTTCATTAGCTTCCACGGTGTTTTCCCTTATTATTTACTACAACACTGCATGAGCACACAGCAACAAAAACATGTTAAAGTTGATATCTCTGATTTCAGATTGCCTAGTTTAGACTGTCAACAAAGTCACAGAACTCTCGCCCCTCCCATCAGGTAGAATCCCTAAGCCACGCCCCCCCAGGTTTGGAAACACGCATAGCCCCAGAAGACGACCGAGTGCAAGACACTGGTCTGCAGTTCATTCAAGTACCGTAACATGGTGGAATCACCAGTAAGTGAAAACAATATAACAACAAACAACTGACATTAATTGTTACTTTGTCCTGAACCTGACGCGGAACCAGCCGGCGGCTGTTTCTCCTGCTGTGACATGGTAGAGCGGCGAACACTCCCAGCAGTGGTGTTCTGCGGTAATATGTCTCAGTTTTTTAGGAGCACAGAAGCCAAATAAATGTGGAAGTCCGTATGACTGGAGAGACTGTCCAATCATTCCTTCAGACCGAACCATTTGATTGGTTGATGTTTTGAGACAAATACGGGAGAACCACTTAATTTTTTTTTTTTTTTTTCATTTTTTTTTTTCTTTTTTAATCTTCACAACATGTTTTTCTCCATGCTGTGTTAAAATGTTTTTAATGGGCATGAAAAAAAATATGTTAAGCTAATTTGTTATGCAAATTAAGTATAGCAGCTTTAAATACAACAAAGTCTGTGTGAGACTAGCCAGATTTAGCATGTGCTTCTCACTTTAAAGCATGGAGGAGGAGGTGTGATGTGCCGAATAGAAGGGATACAGGAAGTTATTTAAAATTAAGTCTGTCTTAATTAGTATTACTAACAAAATTAATAAGTTTACAATTGGTGATATTTTAAAACATGAGAAAGACACACAAGTGTCCAGCCTGTCAAACAAAAAAGAAGGAAGAAATGACTGATCTAATACCTGACTGACACTGTACATGCAAGATTTAGCCATATTTTACTTCTATGAACAGAAATTAAGCTTCTTTCTTTAGAAGAAACATAAAAGGAAGATGAATAAAACAACTATGTACCCAAGGACTCACTCCACAAGAAGGACTAATAATGATATTTTCTAACAGCTGTAGAGAAAAGAAGTGAAATGTATTGAGAAATGCTCAGAGTTCAAACCCTTTTCAATTAAATTAGATATGATCGAAGTAAATAACTCAAGAATGAAGCATTTAGGGTCATTTCTACCAGCATTTGTAGTGATTATATAACATTTCCTCCTTGATGCTGAAGATTATAATATTTTCCAGTAGATGTATTTTGAAGAAGTTTGTCTTCACATTTGTTGAGGTAGAGCTGCACAAGTCCAGAATACGGCTTATATTCCCTCCTCTCTTTCTCACCTTGTCTCGTCCTTCACCCTCCTTTGATTCTCAAACTCAGCATACAAACAAGGATTATACTGGCTTCTGTGTTGTAGCCAGGGCACCTTCCTGTTCATTCAGCTTTAGCAAAAAATATTTTAAATATTTTAAAATCCCTATCTCATGTCTGCACAGGGTTTCTGCTCAGGGCATTACACTCTCCTGCCAAGAAAACGCTGGCTTTGGTTTTCATCACATAACATTAACTTCAAGGTACAACGGAGCAATCAACAAGAACAGGTGGGCTGTTTTTCAGCTTTTTGAAGGCTGGATGTAAAGCTGGAAGCACCTCACAGAGCTGGAAATTCTAAAATGTAGCACTACACATTATTTGTATGTTTACTGTAAGCTGACCTTGATCAGACAGGAAATCCAACATGGTCTGCAACAGGAAGGACAGGTGGCGCACAGACAGCCCTGGGTTACCCATGCGGCGAGAAGCGTACACCAGCTCGTGCAGCAGGCGCATCTGCACAGCTGCCCAGCCTCTGTGGGTGCCTGAGAAGAGGGTACAGACAGAAACACAATCAGAAGGCTGACGAAGCTCATTGCTGACATCTACCTGTATGTTACAGAGTTATCACCTCACATTAGTTAATACATGCAAACAGTCTGTGTGAACTCAACTCGTTCTTTCTGTATGGAGTCTTGAGATGAAGTATAAAGAAAATTAACAGATAAACCAGCAGCTCTCCTACATACATACAATCAATACAAGTGTGACAAAGTTTAAAAAGTGTTTGGAGACGTATGTATTTATTTTCTATTAATATTAATTAAGTGTGAATTTTATCTTCTTTTCGTATTTTATTTTGAAAAACCGGAAACTGCATCTCACTCTGTGCTTTTCTGCCCCTGTAACTTCCTGTTCCTCACAAAGTAGTCTCGCATTGTGAGGGTACTTTTATGGGTTTCCATGTAAATATTACAATTTAAACTGTAAACGTCATTCTGTATTGATCTGTATTTATTTTGGCACAACTTAACTCATTCAGTGCCATAGACGTCAAACTGAATCCGAACGCTCAGTGCCACAGACGTCTTGACGTCTCTACAGCTTTTATTGGCTTAAATCCCGCAAAGCATTCTGGGGCAGCTGTTCGCTGAATATGAACTCGTTACATGCTGTACTTATGATCCAGCAGGGGGCAGTGGTGCACTTCTCTGGGTGAGATCTTCCTTTATTCCCCTGTTATAAAGTCATGTGGAGCGGGGGAGGAGCCAGGCAGTCAGAACGAGACAGACGCGGCTGTGAAGCGATCTCGTTGTTCAGAGTTATTACAAACTAGTATAGAATTGATGGAATTGAGAAGGTGGTGGAGTTTATTACATGAATAAAATCCCCCTAGCGTCAGAGTCGGATCTACCGGGACCTAGTATTGTGCCGAACACTGCGCGGTCCTGTTCCTCAGGTCGGGCTCGTCATGTCTTCAGCCTGACGTTGAGGTTCTTCTGGTGATTCTAGTAAAGCTGAGGAGGATTTATCTGACCAGTATCTCCTGTTAGGATCTTCTGAAGGCAGCAGGGATCAAAATAAAGAACGATTCACCGCATAAAACACACAAAAAGTGTTGATAGATGAACCGATGGCCGGGGCGGGGGGGGGTTAGCTGACTAACTCGCTCACCCATGCGTGCACACACGTACACACACAGAGTATCTGAATCATAAATCTGTCGCCTTTTTTTCTTATATTTTATTCAAATGTTAAAATTGTCTATAAATGACTATTTTGCACAAAAAAATAAAGTGTCAAAAGTACTTTTTTACTGCTGTTTTTTTACTTTCATAGTAGTAAAACAGTTCAGATGTTGCATGAATCATTGAAACATGAAATATTTACATCAAAGTCACTGATCTGCTTGAAAAACCTCTTTTTACATAAAAAGCTCTTTATGGAATTTAAAAAAAAATCACACATCACTCCTAAAAAGAGGAAAACTTTGGATTGCAGCTTTAAAACTAACAGAGTAAAACAGACGTTCTACACAACATGTTTATCTGTGTGCACAAAATGCATCAAAACAATCAGCTTGGTCATGTGATACTGTCTTCATTTAGCATTTCACGTTACCATGGCAACATAAACCACACAAATCCATGACATTACTGTATTAGTGGGACGACCCTTCTGTGTTTGTCTGTGTCTCTGTCCTCTCAGACCCCAGTGGGTCGAGGCAAAACGCTAATCCTGGTTCTGGTTCTGCTGGACCCTGTTAAAAAGGATGTTTCTTTCCACTGTCACCTCACGCTGCTTAGGATGGAGAAATAAAGATTCAACCAAGTCTGCTGGTTTCTTTAGACAGGAAACTTTTTACTAATTGGTATTTTATAATTTAATGAAACTGATCCTAATACAGCTGAACTGAACTAATTATATACAATCAGATTTGAATCTGAACCTGTTGTTGTGAACTTTGATAGTTTGTATACTGCATTGAGCTGACCTTTATTATGAATTGACACTGTCTACACAGCTAAATGGGATTTAATTGAATAACTGTGATTTTCCTATCCTGACAGTATGTGTTGGCGCCCTACCAGACGCTCTGGCTCAGTCTACATCGTTTACTGCTGACTCTTTAACTGGAAACAGAAAGTCATGGAAGGATGTGCTATGAAGGCTCCAGAGCCAGAGAGGGTGAGGAGGACATTTGATAAAGACAAATATTACCTCAGCTTAAATACAACTTGAAAACAACATCAAATCCTCCCTCTGCTGCTTTTTCATCATCAGCACTTCTTTACTGGGGTTGTTATTCTTCCTGACTTCTTCTCCCATTTCAACAAACTGAATATACAGTTCTTCATAAGCAAAATTTCTACTGCAGAGAAAAACTGCACCCACTAGGAAATCTAAAAATAGGTGCAGCTCCTCGGATGAGAAGTGAAATGTCTTCAAGAATCAAGATAAGAAAGTCCAGTTGCCTTTTTTTTTTACTTACTAGGATTAAAAATGGATGACTTCTACCTGTCTGCCAAAAACCAGCTTATCTGGAGGACAGTAATTCAAAGGAATTTTGGAGGATATCACTCAAACACAGAAAATGATTGATTGTAGTATTTGCAGATGAGAACTGGAGGCACCTGACAATCAAATTAACACACTGCCAAGATAATGACTGCATTGAATGGGAAAACAGTTCCATCGTCATCCAGACTTACTGCCACATTACTGCAGAACTACACATCCACAATATACATGTTTTAAAGTAAAAGTAGAGCTGAAAGATATGGCCTAAAAAAATCTCAGATTTTTTTTTTTTTTACTCTATTTACAATTTTTTCCGATTTCCAAAATTAATAAACCCGTCTTCTCCGCATTATATATGAGTATGATGTATTTGGCTATGTGCAAAGCAACTGTTTCTGTGATTGTTCTCCACTGTGCCCTCTTTCCTGTCATATGCGGTGTCTTGTGGGAAGGATTCGGCTATAGTTAGCTGATTTTAGCGAAGGTTTGTTGGTCACTGCGGTTTCGTTCATCCCGGAGAATCTGGCATGTTTCATGTTCAGCTGGATGTCTCGTTTCGGGTGCTGGAATATGTTTGTGGTGCTGCTGCCTTTAACTGCGATGGGCTTTAGACAAATGTGTGTTTAGCCAAAAATGTGCCATTACACAAAAACTTGATTTACTTATTTTTTAAATTGCTCGCAACAAAAAACTTGAAATAATTAGTTTAATTGATTTTTTGCTCAGGCCTAGTTAAAAGCAAAAAAAGTTTACAGTAAAATTTTAATATATGTAATTAAAATGTTAAGAATTCAAAGTAAACTTCAGACAGAGCAACATAGAGTAAGTGGGAAAAGGGGTAGAAAATTATAAACTTAATTTCTGGTGAGGGAGAAGAAACCAAGCAATATATGTACCATGTGATACAACCGGTGTTCCTCATGACAGAAGCTTTATTAGAAATCATCTAATGTTTTTTTGTTTTAGGGTGCATTCACACCAGCCCTGTTTAGTCCACTTGAATCGAACTCTAGTTCGTTTGGACAGAAAGTCTGGTTCGTTTGAGGAGGTGTGAATGGACAACCGAACTCTGATTCGGACCAAACAATCAAACTCTAGTCCGCCTAAAAATGGGTCTCGGTTTGATTGAAACAAACTCTGGAGCGGTTCGATTGCATGTGTGAACGCAACCGCACCAGAACCGCACCAAAAGCAGGAAGTGGACTATATTGTGTAGCTGTCTCAGCTGCCTCGTGTAGTTCTCTGTCTTGTTATCTGCTCATTCTGAGTCCAGTGCTGCAGGATATTGATCTGGTGCATTCACCAAACATAAAAGATCCCAAAACCACCAGAATCTGCTGCTAGTCCATGTTTGTTTATGTTTCACTCTCCCGCGGCAGCGCCAGGAAGTGCAGTAACAACAATAATAAAGTAGTGTAGAAACTCTACAGCGCCACCACAGGTGGGGGTGTAACATGTTAAGGTTATTTGGCTCGGTTCATAGAGTGCAGTGTGAATCTAAAATGCATCAACTAAAAACAGCAATAATGTTGTAACTTTGTTCCCCAATCGAACCGAGTCCACCGGACTATCAGGTGTGAATACAGCCTTCCAGCATTTCTCTCGTTTTTCACAACTAGAGTTTATTCACGGTTTACAAAAAGAACAAGACCAAAGATCAAATGAATTTCAGCAAGAAACCATTTGAAAGCAACTTTCTTCAAAGAAATTCTGAAAGATTCTGATGTTCCATTCAGCGAAAGCCGACCAGTGTTTTGCATTATATGGCTGCAGTGAGCAAGGGTCAAGAATCTGGAGAGGCTTATCACAAAGGGCTGAATGCAGAGCCTGCAAAAGCCCAGATCAGTTCTCATCCAGGCTTCTTTTTGAGTAAGTGGGAGCATGACCCCAGAGCACAAGTACCTGTGTGATGTTAAAGTATTTACATGTGTGGAAACAAGAGTCTTCACTTTAACATTTAACAAATCTCAGTTTAACATGAATACCTTTGATGAAGTCCTTGGGATCGAGTGACAGGCTGTAACCAGGTAACGTCTCCAGTAGTAACTTGTAGCAGGCCCTCCAGCCCGGCTCTGGGATGGTGGGGGCCACACACTGCATGGCTGCCACGCGCTTGAAAAAAGCTGACTTTCGATGGAATCCAATAAGCTCATAGAGTTCAGACAGGATACTGTATCGCTGGATCTTCTCCTCCTCCGACAGCTGCAGATACAGAAACAATGTTAATGTTCTCCTCCATATTAAAAATGGTTTCCAACATAATCATTTTTGGGTTGCACAATCAGCGGTGTTGCCTTGTAGCAAGAAGAACCTGGGTTTGATTCCCAGCTGGGGTCTTTCTTTCTGGACTTTGTACATCCTCCTCATGCATGTTTGGGTTCTCTCCAGGGACTGGGGTGTCCTCCCACAGACCAGGACGTGCATGACAGATCAGTTAGCTAAGGTGACCCCAGGTGAGTTGTCTTGTCTCTTTGTGACCCTGTGATGGACTGGATACCCGTCCAGCATGTAACCCCGCCCCTCAAACAATAACAGCTGGAGATCGACACCAGCTGCCCTAAATCCCTGACCAGGAACAAGTGAGTGTAGAAACCAGAGGGATGGATGTTATTATCAGTGCCTGACATTAAATGAATGAAGGCACATGTTCAACTCTACACTGAACTCTATAGATTTAATGTTCTGTTTGAAATGTTAATGTGGTCCAAAGAGAAACTCACACCTCCATCCAAACATCTGGCTCAGTTTGTGTTACCATGTCAATGCAACTATATACAATATACATCAAAACAACAAGCCTGGTCTTTTATGGTGTTACCATAGCAACGTGATCTGCCAAAAACCACACCCGATAAGTCCACAGGACAGACAAGGTGTGTTTTCAGGAATTTCTTTGGACTAAATACATAAAAAAAAGCTCATTTTAAAGCTGATATAGATGAGTTCAGATTGCCTAGCTTAGACTGTCAACAAAGTCACAGAACTCTCAGCTCCTCCCGTCAGGTAGAATTCCTAAGCCACGCCCCCCCAGGTTTGGAAACACGCGTAGCCCCAGAAGACGACAGAGTGCAAGACACTGGTCCGCAGTTCATTCAAGCACCGTAACATGGTGGAATCACCGGTAAGTGAAAACAATATAACAACAAACAACTGACATTAATTGTTACTTTGTCCTGAACCTGACGTGGAACCAGCCGGCGGCTGTTTCTCCTGCTGTCACATGGTAGAGCGGCGAACACTCCCAGCAGTGGTGTGCTGCGGTAATATGTCTCAGATTTTTAGGAGCACAGAAGCCAAATAAATGCGGAAGTCCGTATGGCTGGAGAGACTGTCCAATTATTCCTTTCAGTCCGAACCATTTGATTGGTTGATGTTTTTAGACAAATACAGGAGAACCACTTAATTATTTTCGTTTTTTTTTTATCTTCACAACATATTTTTATCCATACTGTTTTAAAACGTTTTTAATGGGCTTGAAAAAAAAATGTTAAGCTAATTTGTTATGCAAATTAAGTATAGCAGCTTTAAAGAGCAGAATGTATAGTTTGGTTTGAGAGTTTGTGAACATGTCATCTGAGTGATTACCCTTCTGGTTTAAGGCGTTCGCGTCACTAGTTACATGCTATTCTAAGTCACCTTGCTTTAACTGGACATCACAGACATAACAGACATCACACCGCCATATTTCCATCCAGTTTGTTTTTCTTTTCCACTCTCCCAGCATACCTTTCCCAGGTTGATGTAAACAGCGTTCTGCAGAAACTCCGAGGCCTCCCTGGCTCGTTTCTGGATGGCCAGCACTCGGACTGCTTTAACACAGGCCTCCAGCTCGATCACTCCTGCATTCTTGTACTGCCGGCGGGAAAGAATGAGACTCAGAGTTAATGAGGGATGAAAATCTGTGATGCTCACTTGGAAGTTTACAATCCTTTTCTCTTCATAAAGGACGACATATGACAAACAAAATAAATCGTGCACGTGAATCTTCACCTTGTGCACAACTAAACATTTTTTTAATCACATGGTGCTTTGTCTTTCCTTCACGTCCACCCTCAATGTCCCGCCTTATAAAATTCAAACAACATTAAATGCTTATATGTTTCTACTAATTTTTAATGAATTCATTACAGATGAAAGAACCCAACAGGTTGATATAAAAAGGAATTTACAAAGAAATAACAGGACTGGTTCTGAAAGTCAGGTGGTTTTAGGAACCTGTTTACAACAGCATTAAAGCTCCTAAAAACATCAACTTTTCATGGACTCAGCGTTTGACTCACATGTAGAACTCAGGCTGGACTCAGATTTCAAAGTTGTTAAAACTGACTTTATTTTCAACAATGATCAAACTCAGAGCAATGAGCAGGCAGAGAGACAGGTTCAGATGAGTCCGGGTTTCACAGAGCTCGGGAGAGTCCGAGGAGACACAGAAGCATCAAATGTAATCCAGCCAGGTGCGCCTGCTTCTTCTCCGCCCACGCAGTTTAACGAGCAGCTTAACGAGCAGCTTAACGAGCAGCTTAACGAGCAGCTTAACGAGCAGCTTAACGAGCAGCTTAACGAGCAGCTTAACGAGCAGCTTAACGAGCAGCTTAACGAGCAGCTTAACGAGCAGGCGTTCCAGCGTTCCAACCAAAGATCTTCTTCCTGAGAAGATGACTCACTCACTACAGTCGCTCACAGAACTTGACACAACTATTTTCTCCACGTATTTAGTAATAATTTCTTACCTTTCAAGCAAAAATGACTCAGATTGCGGGTATTTTCTCATACCGAGATTCTCTCAGCATTTTACACTTCTCAAATGCCGAAAGATCTTTACCTCCATCGATCCAACTCAAGTTTCTCCCTTTTTGTCACGCTGGAAAAAACTCTTGGTTCCTTTTTCTTGGTTTGGGTTCTGGGCTGGAGTGTCTCTTGTTCTCGGTAGGATCCATGCTTCAAACGCTACTCTCTCTGCAGCTATTAGCTAGCGATAGCAAACGCTACACCTAAGCATGAACACACATGAATTCATGATGCATTCGAGTGCCTCTGGAAAGTACGGTATGTGTCCGACCTGAAAAAGCTCTATTAATAACTAATAAAATGATTTTACATGCATATAGAGACAACTACGGTGAAAATGCCTGGGCTCTTTCTAGAGACCAGGACATTGTTGGAGCATGTATGAGGAAGACATGTGTGTAGTTTGAAACATTTATTTGTTGTTAAACTTCTTTAGAGTTTCTTTAATGAAACTTTGATACTATTATTTGTAACTGGGAAGTCAAAAGGTCAAAAGGTTATGTAAATATACAGTGTTGTGACTCGGGATGGGCGATATGGCCTCAAATTAATATCGCGAGAAATTGAACAGCTCACCTCGATAACGACAAATGAACGATAAGTAGCGCCAGCGTGAAGTCACATGACTGTACGGTGGATGTGACTGGATGTGTTTCCACTCTTTGTAACCACCGTGTTTCTGCAAACTTTGCATATTATGGTAGTTTACTCCTCATCTGATTTCTCTGTAACCAAACCAGTTCCAAATTGTGGCGTTAGCTTCTCACTTTACAACAAGCTCTTCTTCAGCCTCACATCTGCCTTCCGCCACTCAGCACATGAATCGGGCGCGCACAAAATTACGTCATCAACATGACTTATAGTTGATATCGCGAGGAGACAAATTTTAATTGTGAGGAGAATTTTCAACGGCATATTACAAACAATATCACCCATCCCTAGTTGTGACACATGACCACATTAAATTTAATTTTCTGCCTCATTTTCATTCAGCAGGAAGAAGAATACAGGTTGGTGACATGTTGTTATACTGAACCTTAAACAGAACTGAGGGAAAATGTCTTAAATTCATACGTTCTTATTATTAAAGTACATGAATTGTATTTTTGTGCTTCTATTTTAGAGTTTGATCACTTCCATGTGGAACATTTGTGGGAGTTCAGATGGAATTTAGCTCAGAGAACTGAAATCTGACAGAGAACATAGTTTTCTTGGTGACTGATGCTACTGTAAACGGTATATTTTATTAAACTACACTAAATAAACTAAACTAACAAGGCTTTGAGTCCAGAAATGACACATGCACTCAGCTTTATTTACCTTCCATTGATGCACCATTCCTAATCAAATACTGCCCCCTTCTGGGATGGATAAATACAACATGTGGACATTTTTGCCTCCCAATGTTTTTGGAGCTGGTTTTATATGAAACTGAATAAAGATATATAATAAATGTTAACATAACTCTTTACATTTTACCTCAGACTGAATATAAACAGAGTGTAATTACCATCAGACTCTAAATTCCCAGCTAAGGAGCATTTGTATTTCTTTCATTAAAACTCAGTTTTATTTTACCTAATATCAAAAAGCAGTCACATGATACAGATTTGTTAAATCATCTGCTTGAGAACTATGAGGTTAGAACCACTTACAGGTGGCGTGAATTTTACTGATTATTTCTTCACAGTGGCAACTGACCATGACTAAATATTTATTAGAAATAAAGAACAGGCTCTTTAAACTCTAAGGCTTTTAGCATTAGTATCAATAATGTGGTTCGAGTTTTGCAAATAATATGTAAAGCAAGTCAAAACTTGGTTCAAAATGAAAAAGAAATATTCACAGAGTCAGAAAAAGAAGATAATTTTAAAAATCACTGCGTAAAAACAACTTTATAAAGTATGTGTGTTTCAATATAAATCACAGAATCGTCTATCTGATGAATTAAAAGAAAGTAAAACCAGAGATCAGATCAAAAGAGCAAATTCTAAATAAGAACCAGTTTAAAAGTTAACAACCATGTTAAAATATGGATGTAACATTATGCAGTGTTTGTCTTTTCATTATTAACTCAGTACCTTTCCATAGTAGGAGATGGCCTCTTTATATTTCTCGATAATGTCTTCTGGACTCAGGCAGTTCTTTGCTCGTCCGATCTCTGTGCTGGTGTCTGCACTGATCCCGTTGGTTGTCAGGGCACCTGAACCCCAAACAGGACAGACTAAGTTTAGAAGAGCTGAAATTTTAGGATGACTTCTTTTTAGTCTGCTCTTCTACTACAAACAGAAAAATATTAAAAGTTTTCAATGCACCAAAGATTTTTCACACATTAACAGATTTATCTGACAATTCATTTTGCTTTTGCATCACACTTAAATGTTACAGATCAGACAAAGGAAGCATGAGTAAATACAAAATCCAACCTGGTGCCACAGGAAAAAGTAATCGCCCCATATTTAAGAACAGATAATGACCAAAGTTATTGAGAATTATCAGTCTGGAAAAGGTTCTAAAACAAGATGTAAAGCTTTGGGATTTCAGTGACCTACAATGAGAGTTATTAGGCACAAATGAGAGAACATGGAGCTGTAGTGACTCAAACAACTCAGAACCACATCTCAAGCACTGCGCAGTTCATGATCCAACACCAACATGTTTACATGGTTATTTTTATATATTTTAAACCCTTAAAAATACTTTATACAGTTAAACATGTTGATGCTGAACAAGAGAAACGAGATGCTGCTAATGCAAAGCAGAATCTTATACTGCTCTCCTTCACTGAAACAATCAGGGCCAAGTATACATAACTATATCTTGATCTGAGCCAATCAGGGCCAAGTATACATAACTACATCTTGATCTGAGCCAATCAGGGCCAAGTATACATAACTACATCTTGATCTGAGCCAATCAGGGCCCAGTATACATAGGTACATCTTGATCTGAGCCAATCAGGGCCCAGTATACATAGATACATCTTGATCTGAGCCAATCAGGGCCCAGTATACATAGATACATCTTGATCTGAGCCAATCAGGGCCCAGTATACATAACTACATCTTGATCTGAGCCAATCAGGGCCCAGTATACATAGATACATCTTGATCTGAGCCAATCAGGGCCCAGTATACATAGATACATCTTGATCTGAGCCAATCAGGGCCCAGTATACATAGATACATCTTGATCTGAGCCAATCAGGGCCCAGTATACATAGATACATCTTGATCTGAGCCAATCAGGGCCCAGTATACATAGGTACATCTTGATCTGAGCCAATCAGGACACAGGATGCATAACCACCCATTGACCTGAGCCAATCAGGGCCCAGGATGCATAACCACCCATTGACCTGAGCCAATCAGGGCCCAGGATGCATAACTACATATTGATCTGAGCCAATCAGGGCCCAGTATACATAACTACATATTGATCTGAGCCAATCAGGGACCAGGATGCATAACCACCCATTGACCTGAGCCAGTTAGGGCCCAGGACACATAACTGTGTGCTAATCTGAGCCAATCAGGGTCCAGGATACATAACCATGTTGATCTGAGATGTTGTAAAGCTCCAAAAGTCAAAACGTGATCTAGCAAGGATTTACTGTAATCTGTATCTTAGCCAAGCCAAATAACACAAGTGACATGACACATGAGTAATAATGATTAAAAGGGATTTTAAATTCATAATCAAGAATATGTGTTTCATCTGAATCCTAAGGAAAATTAATAAAAGGTGAACGTAAAAGAGATTGACCATTTAAAGTTTGACCATAAATCAGCAGGTGATACTGATCAACGGGGGTCTGTGATACTTGTGAATAAAATGAAAAAGGATTGATTGAAGATTAAATATATAATATAATAAAGAAAACACGAGTCATTTTCTACAAAAAAAAACAAAAATCAAAGAGGATATGAGACAACTAAAGCACATTAAATGTGACTATGTGCAAACAGGAAGACGGGCATCTAAAGGAGTTATGTTGGTTAGATAATCCATACCTGGGTCAATGAGAACCTCCTGAGCCCCTACAGACAGAGAGAGAGACAGCAGATTCACTCCATGAAGCAAGGCGCATTGTTAGCAGTGTTAGAGCCAAACATCTGCTTTATACCTGCAGTTGCTGTCTCATCACAAATGAAGCAAGCATCATTAAGTGTTAGCAGGTAACAGACCTAATACAATTAACACCCTGGTCACAATGGCCCGTACAAACAGCTACGAACATGCTAGAAACAATTTTTGGACCGTTTCCTACAGCCTTCCCCAAAGGAATCTCATGTTCGTAACCTGTTCAGAAGTTTATGATGGTCAATAATCTGGTCCAAGATTTTCTACAAACATGCACACAAACCTCATCATAGGGTCACCGGGTGAATGTCTTCCAAAACACCTGCGCACAGCGTATGATGATCCAGGATTATTTAATTTTTAAAATTGTGGAAAACTGCATGTTTTCACAAGGACATAAAATAGACCACGATGAAAAACTGTTGTTTCCCGAAAACTACTCTCACTTTTCATGACGTGTGAGGCAACACACTTCAACAGCTTGATACAGGTGATCGGGTCCAGCTCATGGAACTGAACCCGGTTGTGACTGTAGAGGTGCTCCTTCTGGATCCATTCCTGCTCCCACCAGCATGGCGTCTTCTCTCCAGGTCTTTAAAAACAGCAGCTACAGGTGGTAGATCTTCTCCATCCTGCAGCTGTAGAAGATGCAGCTGGAGTCTCTCTGCATCACCCCTCCTTTCCACTGGACGCGTCGGCAGCGTGCAACGTTTTGCTCATGCAATCAGCAGCGCGTCCCTTCCTACCGGGAGCGCTTCACATGTAAATCACTCTTGCAGCTTCACATCCAGCTGGTCCTGGGAGATCACGAAATCTCATAAGAACAGTGAAATCGCACGTGATTTTGTCAGTACACACAACAACAAGCAGTGAGAAAGACAACATGTATCCAGAAGGTATGGGGCTTATTTTCACACCACCTACAGACTTTCTCGTAGTCTCACAAACGGAAACGGAAATCTGCTGCACGTTCAGTGGAAAGCAGGGGTTAGTGACATGCAATACGCAGCTGATAGCCGCCATTAAAGTCAATTAGTCCGTTTCTACTGCGCGCTAAGCAGCGCGCATGAGACGTGTTCCAGAACCGTAGTGTCGTGAGCATTACGTGGCAGTTCTATTTTTTACGCAATACGCTTCTAAAATGCGTCAAGTTCACCAGTTTAGTTTGGACCAGACAGGAAATCAGGCGTTCGTACCCAGAAGTTTTAAAATAAAAGGACACGTGCAGATTTCCGTTAGCGAGACTACGAGAAAGTAAAGTACCTGTGACGAGTTTGAAGTCCGTGGCTGTGAAAATAAGCCACATACCTTCTGGATACATGTTGTCTTTCTCCCTGCTTGTTGTGTGTACTGACAAAATCACGCGTGTTTTCGCTATTCTCGTGAGATTTCGTGGTCTTCAGGGATGTAACGCTGCAAGAGTGATTTACGCGTGTGAAACACTTATGGTAGGAAGAGACGCGCTGCTGATTGCTGTTGTGCGCTGCCGACGCGTCCAGTGGAAAGGAGCTGTCATTGTCAACTTTAATATTAGAAGATTATCCGCAAATTTCCAAGCAGATGTGATGATCAACACAGATAATATTAGAGATACTGGACCTCCGCCATGTATATTCCTCGACAAAATGTCTCGACAGCTGGAGGATCTTCATAACAACGTCTTGAAATTACCATGAGTCGCACATATGGGGGAGGGGGTTGTACGAGAACTCTGCAACCAGCATGCCACAAAAAAATCACCTCATTCTCAAGGATTCATCAAGTTATTGATGCAGCAGCCGTAACAACTTCCTGTAGGAAATGTGCCCGCCTTTAAAGACCGTGTAAAGGGAATTCTGCTATTTTCTTCTAACCACATTATAAACATAATAAATATACTGATCTAAACATGTGAAAAACCTCCCAACAATTAAAAACTGAATTGTGGAGCTAGCCTTCAAATTGCGTTTCAAGAGTTTTCTGTTTCAGGATTTTATGGGCGGGTCTAAAAGGGCAGCCGTGTGTCGTGCTGCGTGTCTCACCCTGTAAACTAACTTTCATTTTCTCTCTACTCGGCTGCAAGGCAGGTCTCACACGCCGTCTTATGCTGTCACTGATATTGTCATTGATATTTCCTGATGTTTCCAGGACTGTGAGTGAATGACAAAAGGGGATCATTAGTTTGTTCAGTCATAGTTAATGTGGTTTGTTTAATGTATAGTCAGTTGTAGTTAATCGGTTTACAGCTACATGCTTGTGATGAAGCATCGGTGAATTGTGGGTTTGTTGCAGCCCGTTCCGTTTTTATTTTCCTGTTATTTATTGTTTGTGAAGTTGTCTTCACTATTGGAATCTGAACCTGTAATTTGTATTGTTACAGACCACACAACTTGGAATTAAACACGTTAAATGGGCAACTAGGTGTGTTTCCTGAAACCCTTACCATACACTGTTCCACCAGCACCCCGGAGATCCCTTATCTCCTTTTTAGTGGAAATATTTCAACTCCTCAAAAAGCAGCGATGCGCAGTTTTACATGTGGGTAGAACCTCAAACTTAACGAACCATCCGGAACTCAGAAACGGAGGAAATGCAGTGATGTGGGGAAGAGAAGGAGGTGCTGCTAGAGGATGAGACAGACAGGTTGCTGCGGACACGCCCCCAGCGTCTCAGAGCAGAGAAAACTGATCCTTTTTTCATTATTTTGTAAACAAATTTCTTATGCTTCGCAGTGTTTTTAATCATTCAAATTTGGCTGGATGACTAATAACTAATATTCCTGTGCAGTGACAAACTCAGAACACACATTTGTTGTTACTTTACACGGGCTTTAAGAACGTTCACAAACTCGAGATTTTGTAGGAAACGGGAGATTCATATGAACGCATCATTTGTATGGGTCATTGTGAGCAGGAAAACCAAGACAATTACAAAACATTTAAAAGGAAGAGTGCAGTTATTTATCAGTCAGACAATTAAAAGTAAGAAGTACATTGTTGGACTCTGAGACAGTTACTTGTCCAACCATTCATCATTCATGTCATTCAAGGGTTAAAGCAGTGAAACAAAACAGCTTTAATTTATCAATCTGCTTTATAAGACTGAGACATTTTTCATGTCATATATTTGCTTAAGTTTAAGATGTCCACAAATTAGCATGAATGTTAATATCTATTGCACAAACAAAACGCAGTCTCTCTCTCTCGTCTCTGTAAGTCTGTCTCCAGGATCTCATACTCACCTGGTCTGTGGCGTTTGCCTGCATCAGCTGCCTGGGAGACACTTGGTTTGCGTCCAGTCGTCTTTCCTGCTGTACCTCCAGGGTAGTGGAAAATGACCGAAGCTGAACACAACCCCTCCAAAGCAGCTGCAAACAAACAAAAAAGATCATTCACAACTAAATATGTTTTCTTTTTCTACCCTGAACTTCCTTTGCAAACTGTAGAACCAGCAGCTCCTACATGTTCAACCAGCTGCAACTTTTTGTATTTTGAAATTTTATCTTAAAACTTATTTATACTCTATGGCTTTTATAAACATGGGAGCTTTTAAATATTGATTTAATCTAAATATTATATTTTTAATGATTTATCTGAAGCAGTACTAAATAACTTTTCCACAGTTTATTTCAAGTTTATTTATTTATAAAGCTGTGTCTCAAACAGCTGTTGCTCAAACCGGTGTTCTGTAGAAATATGCTACCTGTTGAGATGTGCTACCAATTCCTTCTGCACATGTCGTTCTACAGTCTTTACTTCAATAAACAGATTTATTGTTTATTTTTGTTTCTATATTTTCCATAAATACATTTTATCTATCAAATAAATTCTTCCAGGACAGAAACACTAAATATGATGTTATTTTTACTTTCTTTACATTGTCAGAGCGACAGGCAAATGTTTGGACACACCCAGAGGAGAAGGACCCAACAATGGCCGATAAGGACCCAGAGGGCTTTTATATAGAAAATATCAGGGAAGGATCATAAAAATATGTTTAAATAATTAACAGGACACACTCACCATAAACAAGAATACTGTATAAACTTCCAATGACATTTCATTATGAAATAAGTTGTTAATTCGTACTATGGCGCCTTTTTATCATCAGGGCAGCATAAATCACCAGAACACCTCTTCCTGCTGAGACCCTAATTACTGAAGTTATTAATGCCCCTTTTCCACCGACAAATCAGCACGGCGCGCTTGAGAGCGGTACAGTATAGCACGGATCAACTCACTTGAGGCGGTGGAAACATAAAGCGGGCGTAAGTGGGGATATGGGCGTGCCCATCTGGCTATGAAAAGAGGCGCGCAAAAGTCTTTGTCCGCGACGTCACAGTGCGTGAAACAACAACAACAATGGCGGATATACGTGTGTTTTTGTACTTTGCACTCTGTCTGTGGTTCATTTTGGTTGGTTTGATTTTTGGTTCTTTCGGAGGAAGTCGCCATTGTCTAAAGTCAATTGTATTTTAAAATAAAATATTTGTATGGGAGTTTTTTTTAAAGCCTTTTGCGGGAGCGCTTCTATATCACACCACGTGGACACCACACACAGCCGGGTCAATCAGGGGCTACCACTACGTAGGTAGTCGTGTCACTGGTAGCAGTTTACTGGACCAATCAGTAGACAGGTGGGCGTGTGGACCCGCTTTGGGCCGCTTCGGACTACCGAGGAGGTGGTCTGAAAAAAGAGGCCGGGTTGGCACGGAATGACGCGGTTAAGACCCGAGAAAGGCGGTGGAAAAGGGTCCGCAGGGGGCTAAAGTGAACCGAGCCGCACCGTGTTCTGTCGGTGGAAAAGCGGCATAAGTGTAATATAGGAGGACCAGAGACGTCCAGAGTGTCTCATATGAAGATTAACATGTTTTTTGGTGAGTATCCACTTAAACAAGTTTCATAACTGTAGCTTAAAGTTTTAAGTTATTTAGTACTGATTTAACCCTTTAACTGCCAAAGTAACACCAGCTTCATCCGCCATTTAAAAATAAACAGGTTTTTAAATGTATCATTTGTTTTTTTACTTGCCACCACCAGCTGACAGTAACATACCTTTGATATTAACACGAGACGTACAGTGGGGCAAAAAAGTATTTAGTCAGCCACCAATTGTGTAAGTTCTCCCACTTAAAAAGATCAGAGAGGCCTGTAATTTTCATCATAGGTATACCTCAACTATGAGAGACAAAATGAGGAAAAAAAATCCAGAAAATCACATTGTCTGATTTTTAAAGAATTTATTTGCAAATTATGGTGGAAAATAAGTATTTGGTCACCTACAAACAAGTAAGATTTCTGGCTTTCACAGACCTGTAACTTCTTTAAGAGGCTCCTCGGTCCTCCACTCGTTACCTGTATTAATGGCACCTGTGTGAACTCGTTATCAGTATAAAAGACACCTGTCCACAACCTCAAACAGTCACGCTCCAAACTCCACTATGGCCAAGACCAAAGAGCTGTCAAAGGACACCAGAAACAAAATTGTAGACCTTCACCAGGCTGGGAAGACTGAATCTGCAATAGGTAAGCAGCTTGGTGTGAAGAAATCAACTGTGGGAGCAATTATTAGAAAATGGAAGACATACAAGACCACTGATAATCTCCCTCGATCTGGGGCTCCACGCAAGATCTCACCCCGTGGGGTCAAAATGGTCACAAGAACGGTGAGCAAAAATCCCAGAACCACACGGAGGGACCTAGTGAATGACCTGCAGAGAGCTGGGACCAAAGTAATAAAGGCTACCATCAGTAACACACTACGCCGCCAGGGACTCAAATCCTGCAGTGCCAGACGTGTCCCCCTGCTGAAGCCAGGACACGTCCAGGCCCGTCTGCGGTTTGCTAGAGAGCATTTGGATGATCCAGCAGAGGATTGGGAGAACATCATATGGTCAGATGAAACCAAAATACAACTTTTTGGTAGAAACTCAACTTGTCGTGTTTGGAGGGGAAAGAATGCTGAGTTGGATCCAAAGAACACCATACCTACTGTAAAGCATGGGGGTGGAAACATCATGCTTTGGGGCTGTTTTTCTGCAAGGGGACCAGGACGACTGATCCGTGTAAAGGAAAGAATGAATGGGGCCATGTATCGTAAGATTTTGAGTGAAAACCTCCTTCCATCAGCAAG
Source organism: Pachypanchax playfairii (assembly GCA_006937955.1). NCBI lineage: Eukaryota > Metazoa > Chordata > Actinopteri > Cyprinodontiformes > Aplocheilidae > Pachypanchax > Pachypanchax playfairii. The sequence goes on along the minus strand of SSNP01000217.1, from coordinate 557,418 downwards.
GGCATTGAAAATGAGACGTGGCTGGGTCTTTCAGCATGACAATGATCCCAAACACACCGCCCGGGCAACGAAGGAGTGGCTTCGTAAGAAGCATTTCAAGGTCCTGGAGTGGCCTAGCCAGTCTCCAGATCTCAACCCCATAGAAAATCTCTGGAGGGAGTTGAAAGTCCGTGTTGCCCAGCGTCAGCCCCAAAACATCACTGCTCTAGAGGAGATCTGCATGGAGGAATGGGCCAAAATACCAGCAACAGTGTGTGAAAACCTTGTGAAGACTTACAGAAAACGTTTGACCTCTGTTATATAGCCTTTGTTGGCAATGACAAAGTATTGAGATTAACTTTTGTTATTGACCAAATACTTATTTTCCACCATAATTTGCAAATAAATTCTTTAAAAATCAGACAATGTGATTTTCTGGATTTTTTTTCCTCATTTTGTCTCTCATAGTTGAGGTATACCTATGATGAAAATTACAGGCCTCTCTGATCTTTTTAAGTGGGAGAACTTACACAATTGGTGGCTGACTAAATACTTTTTTGCCCCACTGTATGTGCAGCAAATTAAAACGCTGAGTCACTGAGAAAACACTGATGATTAAAGGTTTAAATGTTTTTATTTTACTTATGAATATATTCTCCTGTATCCTGTTGCTATCTGTTTACTGTATACCCTAATGTACAACCTTTTAAATGTGTTTTATAAATTCATTAGAATTGATTTTGGGTTTTTTTTTGCATGTTAGAAGGTCTCAGAAGTTTATGAATGATCCTAGAAGCAGTTGGTTTTCTCCAAACTTACCACCAAGCCAGAGGAAGTCATTTACTCCCCTGAGAAGCTCCACAGCCATGTGATAGTGGACCAGCGCATCCTGCAACATGCCTGCCTGCAAACACAAGTCCCCGACGTGCTTCCTCACCCGTCCCTGGCAGCGCTTTTTGTAATGCCTGAGGCAAAGCAGCAGGAAGAGGCATAAAAACATCTTCAGACAACAGCATGCAGAAGGTGGAAACAACTGAAGTCATGTTTTTGAATCTTAGACATCTTTTTATACATCCTATAGAGTGAAAATGTTGCTAAGTTTGTTCTTATGCCAGCGACAGGAGTTGGATCAGTCAGCTATGGGGATAAACAGGCTGTGAAAGCAGAAACAGAAGGGTTGAATAAAGGGTTGAAGGTGTCAAACATGGAGTATTTTTACAGGGAAACATGTACGTTTAACTACTTGGGAAATATGAATACCTGGGAAGCACATTAAATCTCTCTAAACCAGCGGTTCCCAAAGCCGGGGTGTGTGGACCCCAATGTGGACCATTCAATACCACCAAATCGGTGGAGATGATCTCCAGTAGTTAAATGACATTTAGAAATGAATGAAAATAGAAAAAAAAAAACACTTAAAGAAATCATGTAACAAGTTGTGTTTGTGTTATTTTATTCTAGAGCTGTGCGTGTACTTTAACCATTAAAATCTGTCTATCAGAACTCTGTCTTTACAGATCAGAGGCTAAACGTTTGGGAACCCCTTCACTACAAGACTGGGCAGATGAAAGGAAGATAACGTAGAACACCAGGTGGTTAAAGTGAAATGCAATAAGGAGCAGAACATCTAAGATACATCATTTAGAAGTAAGAATATAAAAAGCAACATAAACAGCTTCAAATTAAGAAAAAGAATAACAACCAGACAAACTATCTAAACAGTCTGATCATAAATAATTATCAGCATCAAGTCAACTAACAGTCCACACGACGGTTATTATTAAATATGTGTTTTTAAAAGGTCTGTGCAGTTTAATGTTTAGAGTAATTATGTGTCTTCAGAATCACTAACCCAAACTGCACCTTCCCAAATATGTTCTACATTTAAGTCCGAACTATCAGCTCGATAGTGGGAGGCACATATGCAAACTGTTGTGATTCCTACATCGTTCACCTGATTCGGATGTAAATACCTTCAAATTAAAGCTGACAGTCTGCAGTTATAACACATAATGTTTGTTTCATTTCTAATCCATTATGGTGATGTACACAACCAAAAATGTTTGATTTGTGTTCCAGTATCTGTGTGTGCTCATTGGTCAGGATTAAACTGCAGTTACTCGAGGTAAATGCAGCAAAACTGGCGGTCATGCACCCTGTTACGGGTAACACACCCAACCAGTGTTACCAACAACTCGGTCGCTATTTCTAACGACTTTCCAGACCCCTTGATGACTTTTTTTCACAAAAAGTTCCTAGCAACAAATCTGACCACCCTTAGCTACTTTCTGTGAAACTTTGTCGTGATACTCTCTGCAGATTAGAGGTCTTTCTTGTCGCAGAAGCTTGTCTGCACTAAGCTGCATGCACACATGGTGCATTCAAGCAACGAAATGTATGGCGAGTTCAAGACAATTAAAGGTACAGTATGTACGAATTTTACAGGTAAATACTCACACAACAGTCTAATGTTCCACTGATGTTGAAAATAAAGTTACATTGTAACAGATCTGGATCTCAGTCAGCTGGGGGGTCTCTAGTTTCTGTCATTTTAAAAAAGCTAACCAGGACCAGAATCATTATTTACACGTCCAGACTTCCTGGTTCCATAACAAATCACATGTGAGTCTGCAAGGCTGCCAAGTCTTCAACACAAGCAGCTGGAATTCCACAATGAGCAGCAGCAAAAAGTAAGAAACCACCACATCCTTCCAACTGATCAGCTGAGCTGCACGTGATGGGGCGTTCAAACACACTTAGGAAAACTTAACGCTGAACAAATAGGCCTTCAGACATTCCCAAAAACAGAACAAATACAAGAGAAACTAAATGAGGAGCAACATCAGAACTGGCAACCCAGCAGAAAAATCAAGGAGGGGAGGGGGTGAGTGGCCGAGAACAGACGTTTTGTTTTCCTACATGAACAGCAGGATTTGGATTTGACAACAAGGTCTAATTCTTACATGCTGCACCTTTAAAACTTTTACCACAAACACTGAAAATAATACCATAAACCATAAATGTCTGTTTAATGGGGTTTCTCAGGCAATGTTCAATGCATACTAAATATACAGTATGCTCTACTTATTTTACAAAGAACTAAAGAACAAACAAAAAATATATATATTTTCTCTATTAATTTAGACATTTTGCAATATCTCAGCATTTTTTTCAGCGCTAAAAATTTTATTCAGACAATAACTGACAATCATTTTCTTCGTTGTCTTGGTTTTCAGCCTTGGTTTCCTCATTTCCGGTTTCAGCAAAGAATTTTCCTTTCGGTGCATCCCTAATTATTATTTATGAAAGTGAAGAAATAGAAACTTTTTTAAGATGCCAGTTTAATTGGTTGGACTGGATGTAAACTGAACTTGTGATCAGTGGCTACGTTTACATGCGCCAAATTTCCCCGATCTGATTAAAATCTTGGTCGATCTGAATTCCCAAATCCCTGTTTACATGGACACTAACTGAAATGATCTGATCATGCCATGAGTTCACATGCACCAAGCACTCAATCAGGTTAAATGAGTTGAGCATGCGCACAGCGAGTTGTCTTTCCGGGGGAAGAAAAAAAAGTAAACAAACTCCGTCCTTTCTGCACGTCTTTCCCGCCCCATCGTGTGCTCGATCTGACTCACGTTATCCCCAATATGGACCTTCTGCAGGTGATTACCTTTATGTTTGGGTTTTTACTGGTCGCATTAACCAAGCTAGAGGCTGAATACATATTACTACTGCTCCTCCACCACAGGAGAGGAGAACAGGATGACAGGATGACTGCACCAGCAGACCACTTCTGTTTACTTCCCGCTATGTTTTCTACTTGAGTCTGCGAAAGTGGAAAGACGTCACGCTGAAGTTGTACGCATGCGCAAAGGGCTCTTTTCACCCTTTCTTTCCGAATGGGTGTATACATGCACGTCTATCCGAATGAAGATCGGACAAAACCACCCCTCTCGATCGGAAGTAAATTTCTTTCGGATCAGGCTGCATCGGATCAAAACATTCGGGTTGACATGTTTACATGACGTCTTTTTTATCCGATTGGGCGTTTATTCCGATTAAATGTGCCCATGTAAACGTAGCTAGTGAATCTCTTTGAACACAAAGCAGATTATACGTCATCTTGCAGTTAATCGCCGGTGAGCCTGAATGGAAGTTTGCTGTTTTAGAGAAACTGAAATCAAATAACCAGTTTTGATTCCTGTATTGTTACTTAATTCACAGAGAACATTTGTTGCTAGGAGCATGAAAAAAGCCATTACAGATCTGTAATCTGAAACCTGTGAATGAGCCATAAGTTTGTCTAGTTTGGAACAAATGACCAAAAAGCTGCGAGTCCTTCAAGCCGGAGCTGAAGCTCATAGCATCAGTGTGAGTTAACAAACTTATGGGTCTAATGTCTCACCTTTTCACACCCAACAACAAACTCACAGGACAGTATGAAAGAAAAAAAGAAGAGAGACAAATAAAGTAAGGTAACAAAACAGCAATGAACACAGCAAAAACCAAAAGACAGATGTCTGAGAGGAACTAAGAGAGTGAGACAGACTTTAAACAATCATCTCAACACAATCCAACACATCCTGTAAAAAGAGCTGCAGTTCTACTAAAACAAAAACTCAACAAAGGTGCGGAGCAAACTCACCTGCTGTCTGTGTCCAAACCTACAAAATCCTTCTTCTCGAAGGGAACACAAAGCAGAGGGATCTTGTCACCGGACTTATCTGTGGCACGGTCAAGTCTCTTAGACTCAAGGACAATAAATATGGACTCCACGAAGTCCTCCACCCTCCTCTCCACATCAGAGCACTCTTCAAAGCTGGGGTAGAAGGCCACATCTGTGCGCTGCTGCTCTGCAATCTCCCCTTGCAGCCCAAACACCAGCAGGCGTGAATCATACAGAGATGAACTATACAACTCCTTCTGGCCGTGGAAGCGCTCAGCTGTCTGTGGCCAGTCCTTGGCGGAGGTGCACGTGGTGATGGCGATGAGACCCACCACTTTGCGATGCGTCTGGAAGTCACCCCACTCGTTGTTCTCCGGCAGGTAGTGGTGGCGGTAGCGGATGTAGAGGACGCGCTGTGAGTCCCGGATGCTGACCTGACTCACACTGGCAATGCGCTTGTAGATCTTGAAGAACTGATCTTCAGGTACAATACCGACTGGCTGGACCACCACAAGCACCATTTGGTGGTCCTCAGCGCACTGCATGTAGTCTGGGACACTCATCTTCCTGTGCATATACACGAGACACAACCAGATCAGTTTGAGACCAGGAGCATGTTCGAGTCAAACATTTCTCAGATGTAAAAGGGAGTTATTCAATCAGTCGTGTAAATATGTTCACTTTTCTTTCAGGATCAGTAATTCCATCATTAATTAAGCTTTCACACTCTGATTCACCAAACAACAAATACATAAATGCATCAATGAAGCTAAATCTTAAAACACTGCAAGATGTTTCATTCATCATGTACCTCAACTTGCAGTTGACTCTCTGACAAACTCCACAGAACAAAAAGCATTCACGTATCCCAGATAAGGATTTTTTTTGCACACCGGCCACATGCCTGCAACACACCTGCTACATGCTGGCCATACACATGCTACACACCGGCCTTACGCCAGCTACACACCTGCTGCACGCCGGCCACATGCCTGCTATACGCCTGCTACATGCTGGCTATACACCTTCTACACACCAACTGCATAGCTGCAACACACCTGCTGCATGCCAGCACATGCCTGCAACACACCTGCTGCACGCTGGCTACACACGGGCCACATTCCTGGTATAAGCCTGCTACACTCCAGCCACATACCTGCTACATGCCACCCACTTGCCTGCTACACACCTGCTACATGCTAGCCATACACCTGCTTCATGCTGGCCACACGCCTGCTAAACGCTGGCCACATGCCTGAAACACACCAGCTACACACCTGTCACACACCAGCAACACACCTGTCACACACCAGCAACACACCTGTCACACAACAGCAACACACCAGCTACACACCTGTCACACACCAGCAACACACCTGCTACACACTTGTCTCACACCAGCAACACACCTGTCTCATACCAGCTACACACCTGTCACACACCAGCAACACACCTGCTACACACTTGTCTCACACCAGCTACACACCTGTCACACACCAGCAACACACCCGCTAAACACCAGCTACACACCAGCAACACACCTGTCACACACCAGCAACACACCTGTCACACACCAGCAACACACCCGCTAAACACCAGCTACAAACCTGTCACACACCAGCAACACACCTGCCACACACCAGCAACACACCAGCTACAAACCTGTCACACACCAGCAACACACCCGCTAAACACTGGCTACAAACCTGTCACACACCTGCTAAACACCAGCAACACACCTGTCACACACCAGCAACACACCTGTCACACACCAGCAACACACCCACTACACACTTGTCTCACACCAGCAACACACCTGTCACACACCAGCAACACACCTGTCACACACCAGCAACACACCAGCCACACACCAGCCACACACCAGCAACACACCTGCCACACACCAGCAACACACCTGTCACACACCAGCAACACACCCGCAACACACTTGTCTCACACCAGCAACACACCTGTCACACACCAGCAACACACCAGCAACACACCTGTCACACACCAGCAACACACCCGCTAAACACTAGCTACAAACCTGTCACACACCTGCTCACACCAGCAACACACCTGTCACACACCAGCAACACACCTGTCACACACCAGCAACACACCCGCTACACACCAGCCACACACCAGCCACACACCAGCCACACACCAGCTACACACCTGCCACACACCAGCAACACACCAGCAACACACCTGTCACACACCAGCAACACACCTGTCACACACCAGCAACACACCCGCTACACACCAGCTACAAACCTGTCACACACCAGCAACACACCAGCTACACACTTGTCACACACCAGCAACACACCTGCTAAACACCAGCCACAAACCTGTCACACACCAGCAACACACCCGCTACACACTTGTCTCACACCAGCAACACACCTGTCACACACCAGCAACACACCTGTCACACACCAGCAACACACCAGTCACACACCAGCAACACACCCGCAACACACCTGCCACACACCAGCAACACACCTGTCACACACCAGCAACACACCAGCTACACACTTGTCTCACACCAGCAACACACCTGCCACACACCAGCAACACACCTGTCACACACCAGCTACAAACCTGTCACACACCAGCAACACACCCGCTAAACACTGGCTACAAACCTGTCACACACCTGCTAAACACCAGCAACACACCTGCCACACACCAGCAACACACCTGCCACACACCAGCAACACACCCGCTACACACCAGCAACACACCTGCCACACACCTGTCACACACCAGCAACACACCTGTCACACACCAGCAACACACCCGCTACACACTTGTCTCACACCAGCAACACACCTGTCACACACCAGCAACACACCTGTCACACACCAGCAACACACCAGCTACACACTTGCCACACACCAGCAACACACCTGCCACACACCAGCAACACACCTGTCACACACCAGCAACACACCAGCTACACACCTGTCACACACCAGCAACACACCCGTCACACACCAGCAACACACCAGCAACACACCAGCAACACACCAGCAACACACCTGTCACACACCAGCAACACACCTGTCACACACCAGCAACACACCCGCTACACACTTGTCTCACACCAGCAACACACCTGTCACACACCAGCAACACACCTGTCACACACCAGCAACACACCAGCTACACACCTGTCACACACCAGCAACACACCTGTCACACACCAGCAACACACCGGCTACAAACCTGTCACACACCAGCAACACACCCGCTACACACTTGTCTCACACCAGCAACACACCTGTCACACACCAGCAACACACCTGTCACACACCAGCAACACACCAGCTACACACCTGTCACACACCAGCAACACACCCGCTACACACTTGTCTCACACCAGCAACACACCTGTCACACACCAGCAACACACCTGTCACACACCAGCAACACACCAGCTACACACCTGCCACACACCAGCAACACACCTGTCACACACCAGCAACAAACCTGTCACACACCAGCAACACACCCGCTAAACACTGGCTACAAACCTGTCACACACCTGCTAAACACCAGCAACACACCTGTCACACACCAGCAACACACCTGTCACACACCAGCAACACACCCGCTACACACTTGTCTCACACCAGCAACACACCTGTCACACACCAGCAACACACCTGTCACACACCAGCAACACACCAGCTACACACCTGTCACACACCAGCAACACACCTGCCACACACCAGCAACACACCAGCCACACACCTGTCACACACCAGCAACACACCTGTCACACACCAGCAACACACCCGCTACACACTTGTCTCACACCAGCAACACACCTGTCACACACCAGCAACACACCTGTCACACACCAGCAACACACCCGCTAAACACCAGCTACAAACCTGTCACACACCAGCAACACACCGGCTACAAACCTGTCACACACCAGCAACACACCCGCTACACACTTGTCTCACACCAGCAACACACCTGTCACACACCAGCAACACACCTGTCACACACCAGCAACACACC